>JAFMSR010000007.1:34025002-34402502 GCA_022818135.1 Saxidomus purpurata
TACTATATCTGTTATGTTTGTTGACACTTTGTCTTATACTTTTGGAGCTTTGCACAATACAAACGTTTGGGCAAGGGAAATACTCTTTTTTTAGTAATAAAAACATCGGATCAGAACAGGGCCAAATTCTGCCCCCTGTTCTAAAATTGCCATGAAATGAGGAATCACTGAAGACGAGTTCATGATATAGTTTTCCCTAGACTGACTTCTGTAGCCCTAGAGCATGTGTTACATAACAAAGCCAATAACTGTTTTATCTGGTAATAAAATTTGAAAATCTCCTTACCACCTGGCATGAAATTAGATGTTTACAAAGAAAGCTGACCAGTGCATTAAAACTCAGATAATTCAAAATTCAAGTAAGTTTACTTGTATAATTTTTTGTGATAGTTTTAAAAACATTTCATCAATTTAATTATTTAATTAAGCAAATAAGTTATTTGAGTTAAATGAATTCAGAAAGAAGCCTTTGCATTTTAATGGATTACAAAAACTAAAAACCTTTAAACCACTGCAGTGTTCTTTTTTGCCCTTGTCCGTTGTTGTTGTTGTTGTATGCGTTTTCTGAACGTTTCAACCGTATTTCAGTGATAGGTCAGGCGGGTAGTTTACCTAACCATCGTTCCTGGAACGGACCAGTACTAGAACCCTATCCTCCGTAAGAAACTGCCAGTTTGTTTAAATACAGAGTCACGGTCGGTAACAGGGCTTTCGCCCCTGCCCGTCTATGCGTGAATGCATGTGTTTCTATGTGTCTGTCTGCAATATTTTTAGTCACCCATAAATCCAAAAGTACTTGATATAGAGTCATGAAATTTAAATCAGTATGTATGGAACGCCCTGACTGTCTTATATTGAAGGTGACAATGATATCCTGTTAAGAACGTATTTTATCATGTAAAATAGGTAAGTTGTCATGTTCAACGATGTGTTGTTTGGTTACATTGTTATGTCATCTTGTTCAAATAATGTATTATTGTGTGATGCTGTGATATCATCTTGTGCAGAGAGTATGTTGTTCTGTAAATAGAGAACGTTGTTCTGTCAAAGTGGTATATTGTCCTGTTTAGGGAGGATGCTGTTCGATCAAAATGATAGATTGTCTTGTTTAGAGAGGATGTTATTCTGTCATGCCGTTATGATGTCAAAGTGTTATGTTGTCCGGTTGAGGGACGATGTTGTTCGGTCAAATTAATATGTTATCTTGCTCAGAGAGGAAGTTGTTCTGTAAAAGTGGTATGTTGTCCTGTTCAGCGACGATGTTGTTCGGTCAAATTGTTATGTTGTCTTGTTCAGAAGGGATATGTTCTGTCCAAGTGGTATGTTGTCCTATTCAGGGAGGATGTTATTCGGTCAAATTGATATGTTGCATTGTTCAGAGAGAGTGTTGTTCTGTCAAAGTGGTATGTTGTTCTGTTTAGATAGGATGTTGTTCTGTCAAAATGGTATGTTGTCCTGTTCAAGGAAAATGTTGTTCTGTCAAAGTAGTATGTTGTCCTGTTCATGGAGTACGTTGTTCTGTCAAAGTGGTATATTGTCCTGTTCAGGAGGATGTTGTTCTGTCAAAGTGGTATATTGTCATGTTCAGGGACGATGTTGTTCGGTCAAATTGTTATTTTGTCTTTTTCAGAGATGATGTTGTTCTGTCAAAGTGATATGTTGTCCTGTTCCAAGAGGATATAGTTCGGTCAAAGTGGTATGTTGTCCTGTTCAGGGAGGATATTGTTCGGTCAAAGTGGTATGTTGTTTTGTTCAGGGAGGATAATGTTCAGTCCAATTGATATGTTGTCATGTGTAAAAAGAATGTTGTTTTGTCAAAGTGGCATATTGTCTTGTTCAGGGACGATGTCGTTCGGTCAAATTGACATGTTGTCTTGTTCAGAGAGGATAATGTTCTGTCAGTGTTATGTAGTCTTGTTCAGAAAGGACGTTGTTCTGTCAAAGTGGAAGTTGTTCTGTTCAGGGAGAATGTTGTTTTGTCAAAGTGGTGTGTTTCTCTGTTCAGGGATGATGTTGTTTGGTCAAATTGATGTGTCGTCTTGTACAGGTAGGATGGTGTTGACAAATCCGCATGTTGTTTTGTTCAGAGAGTATGCTGTCTTGTTAAGAGAAGATATTATTCTATCAAATATGTATGCTGTCTTGTTAAGAAAGGCTAATGTTCTGTCAAACCGGTATGGTGGCTTGTTCAGACAGGATGCCCGGTTCAGTCAAGGTGATGTTCTTTCAAACTGTTATATTGTCCTGTCTTATCGAAGTGGTGGTGTTCATTTGGAATCCTTCGAACAAATCAGCCATACTATTTGAAAAGTAACGTTAAAGTACGTGGACCGAATACTTAAAGTTAATATAACAATTTATAAGTTAAAAACAATAACACTGATATCCGACAATATATACGCTTTACAAAACAACAACCTGTCTTATTTTTTGGGGGGGGGGTTTTTTTTTGTATGTGGTTTTTTTTTTTTTTTTTTTTTTTGTTTTTTTACAAGACAACATACACTCTGAACAAGACAATATATCGCTTTGACAGAACAACATCCTCTCTGTACAGGACAACATACTCTCTGAACAAGACAACATAACCGTTTGACAGAACAACAACCTGTCTGAACAAGACAACATACTCTCTGAACAAGTCAAAATATCGGTTTGACAGAACTACATCTTCTCTGTACAAACACCATATATGTTTGACAGAACAAGACCTAGTGAGAACGGAACGACATATTGGTGTCACAGAACAACATCGTCTCTAAAGAAAACAATATACCACTTTGACATGATAACATCATCTCGGAATAAGACATCATCACATCCTCTGAACAGGACAACATAACGGTTTCACAAAACAACAATCTCTGCAAACAAGACAACATATCCGTTTGACATAATAGCACTGCCTCTGAACAAAACAATATGTCAGTTTGACATGATAGCACTGTCTCTGAACAAGACAACTTAAAGGCTTGAAAGAAAAACACCTCCTCTGAACAGGACAACATATGTCACGAACAAGACAACATGCAGGTTTGACAGAACAACACCTCCTCTGGACAACATACAATGTACGTCATGAACAAGACAACATTAAGGCTTGACAGAACAATACCTCCTCTGAGCAGGACAACATACACCAAGAACAAGACAACAAGCAGGTTTGACAGAACAGCATCGTTTCTGAACAAGACAACATATCGCTTTGACACAACGACATCCCCTCTGTACTAGACAGTATACAGGCTTGACAGAACAACACCCCATCTGAACAGGACGACAAATTGGTTTCACAGTACAACATCGTCTCTGAAGAAAACAATATACCAGTTTTATATGATAGCATCATCTCTGAATACGACAACATACCGTTTTGACAGAACAGCAACCTTTCTTAACAAGACAACATACTCTCTGAACAAGACAACATGTCGGTTAAACAGAACAAAATCTTGTCTGTACAAGACATCATGCCGGTTTGACAAAAAGTCATCCTCTCTGAACAGGACAACATTTCGGTCTGACAGAGCATCATCCTTTATAAACAAAACGATAGGCTTTCTTTACAGGATATTATTTCCATTATCAACATGAGACAGTCAGGGCCTTCCATAAATATGAATCGGGATATATGTGTCAAGTTGGTAAGGTTTTGTTTGTGGCTGTGTCAATCCAATGCAGTCAGTTACTGAAATGAACGTGTTTGAACTTATGCCACAGGTAATTTCAAAAGTGTTTGAACGAGCATCTTTGGTTTTGTCTGTGATTGCATTTAGTGATGGCGAATTTGCATTTTGTTTTACTATTGTAAATCAGGGTATGCAGTTGTACAGTGCATCTGGTGTGCAGCTGCGTATATCACGGTGGATAAGTGGGGAAATCTGTATCCTATAGACACGTTTCAAAGTTTCCAATTTGTATTCCTGTAAATTAAAAAAAAATGAAAATTATGCTCTCCAAAACTTTAACTGAGAATTTACAAATAGTGATATCTGTTTCTTAGTTCAACAGCTGGTCAGCTGTTTTATGACTTAGTTGTTTGCAAGTAGGCAGTGCTACCTGAGTATCCAGTACTTGCCAAGAAGGCAATGCAATTTTTTACTTCAAAGCACAGATCTGTTTATTTATTAGATAACCAAAAGTCTGTTGAGATGAGCTTGGTTAGAGATTTTTGTTTTGATAGGGATATTTTTCTTAAGACAAAATATTTTTTTTTTTTTTTTTTGGTTTTTTTTTTTTTTTTTTTTTTTTTTTTTTTTTTTTTTTTTTTTTTTTTTTTTTTTTTTTTTATTTTTTTTTTTTTTTTTTATATTTTTTTAAAAAAAAAAAAAAAAAAAAAAATTTTTTTTTTTTTTTTTTGACCAAACTTAATGTCTAGTCATTTTTACGAAAACCTTTTGTGGGATTGTGAATATGTCACAAATGACCTAGTTACAACTGCAATTAAAGGCTTAAAGCTAAATAAAGCTAAAGGACACGACAATATAGCTTACGAACAGCTGCGCTATGGGTCAGACGCTATAGTAGGTCCGCTAGTCTTTCTCTTTAAAATGATGCTATTTCATGCCTATATACCCAAAAGCTGTAAGATTGGTATTGTAATACCTAATATAAATGCTATGGCAAAACAGACGCGACCCCAACAATGACAGACCAATAACGCTAATACCCTCTATCTACAAGCTTTTTGAAAAAGTCCTACATTATATTTTAACAATAGGAATTTCCCTCAAAACAGCAAAATGCGTACCAAAAACATATTGGTTCTGTGACAGCCTATTTTAATCTCCAAGAAAGCATACGTTACTTATTAGAAAATGGGAGTTAGGTGTATATGGCGAGTCTAGACACTCAAAAGGCATTCGACACAACGTGGTTAAAAGGCCTTTTTGTAAAATTATACCTATTAGGGGTCGGTGGTCCATTATGGTTAACATAACTGCATGACTGTACTGATATGTTTAGTTGTGTAGCTTTAAATGGACTGCAATCTGTCCCATTCCCCGTTAATCAAGGCGTTCGTCAAGGAGGGGTCATCTCCATTTGGATGTATTATCTGTTCCTAAATCAGCTTCTGATCAACCTTGAAAGAAGCAAACTTGGTATAACGATAGATTCATATGCATCTGGAAGCATCACGCTTGCCGATGATTTAACGTTGGCTGCGTTATCCCCGAACAATCTGCAAACAATTCTTAGTATTGTAGAAGAATACAGATGTTATTAATGCCAATAAAAGTTGCATTCAGTTACACACAGACAAGGTCATTCACTGCTACTAAATATGAATTTAGACTAGGGCAAACCATAATACCACAAGTTTAAATAATAAAACATGTAGGTATACATTTGAACAAGAGGTTATCAAATAGAGATAATATATCTCACACACGCAGCAGAGCCAAGGCCGCGCTTTTCTCGCTTCTAAGCACTAGGGTTAATTCCCAGAAATTTGATCCATCAATCGCAGCACGCTTAACGGACAAAATTGTAATGCCATCACTCCTGTTCCGTTGTGAATTATGGTCTAGCCTAAACTGCTGTGAGGTAGCTAAGCTATGTTCTTTCCAAAACTCTTGTGCTAAAGTTATTCAAAACTTGAACTCCAGAACAAGACCTGATGTGCGCTTAAGTATGCTAGGATGGTCGAGCACTCTATAAGAAATAATGTGAAAATTGTTACATCTTGAACGACTTTGTAACATGCCAAATGAATTGCTGACAAAAATGATTTTTAATTTACGTTTACTAATGTATGTAAGAGGAAACAGTAGTCAAGTAGGAGTTATCCGAGACATGTGTAATAAAATATGGGTTGTTTGATTACATTTTATGATACATAACCACAGGTGTTTTTCTGAATAAAAACTCATTGCGAAAGCTAGTTATTAAAGTAATTCAGCTATACTGACAAAATGCATATACTAACAGAATAGCAAATAATTACGACTTTCTATTATTCAAAGAGTTGCACTCCTACATAAGACCAGCCATTGCTTATAAATGTATTAACAATACTTTCACCCTACGTCAAGCCAGATCAATAGCAAAGTTATGGGTAGATAGCAGTACGTTAAATGATATTGTAAATTGTAACTTGTGTATACATCAAACAGAATAATTTATATGTACATAAAGTCATATCTTGTCCTTTTCTATTAGAGGTTAGGATAGGACTTTGTAATTATCTACACGAACATTACGACTACAGTGTCATAGAATATTTATGCAGTTTAGTCAGGCATTCGTATGTATTCTGCTTCATTGATAACTCGTTTCTGTAACGAAATGCAGAAACGTCGTTCGTTTAAAACACAAAGTTATTGTTTATTTTTCATAAGATGCGCCCATATACATTTGTATCTTGGAGCCTGAATGCTTTAATGTCTTAAAGTTTAACGCAATATAATTATTTTATGAATCGCTTTGTACCTATCCCTGATAGTTACTCTTTTTTGATAATTTTATAATAAGCCTAATCTAAAAGTAAATTGAACAATGAATATGGCCCGACAAGTATGAAGTTAACAATCGGCTGCCGAACAAATTATTTTCTCTTTCTCACATATAGCCATCTTTTCGGCAAATAGAAACACAATCCACAGATCTTGTATATAAGATCCCTGTAAAAACTTAAGTAACAAATAGATTTTAGTGTTTAAGTCAATTGATTGGAAACCAAGTAAATAACAATACAAAATTACAACGGCCACTTGCCTCAAAAACATTAAACAAAAGGAATAATACTGTAATTTTTTCTTTTATAAATTTTTACACTCGTATATAAAACTCTCTATATTTCACATTTTGTAAAGTAAGCCTTTCAATAAATCAACTAGTATATTAAACTATACATTAATTACTTGGCCGATTTTTGTAAATAATTTTTTTTTCTCATCTTTTTGACTGCGCGATTCTTCAACAAAAAACTCACTTCTGCTATGTTATAACACCAAATAAAGAAACCACGAGGCAAAGTGGTTCAAGTACCAATGTACGCTTGAAACGCGTGTCTGGTCTGCAAGCTCTGCAACACCTATCTTTTGGCCACTGGCATTTTTACACAATTTTGCAAAATAATCATAATCTTTGGACAAAACTGACTGGGTATTGCAGTTAGGTAAAACAATACTCCCTAGATTTTCAAGTTTTGTTAGGTACCAGTATGCATGGGAGTCTGACAACTCATTTGTTAGTGATGTCTTTGCTCTCGTGGACTCATTTGACATACCGTCATATGTAGTGTTCAACAATAAAGATAGTGCTGTTACATTATCAGTAGGAACAAATGATCTAATGCCTCTGCAGATTGGAGGATTCCATTCATTGTCACATTGTCCCCATGGGATAGGTTTCCGGAATGCATACACTATGAACTGCATTACACAGCAACTAAATATGCTAGAGCCGATCAAAATATTTCATAGGATAGGCTTATTGTGATACCAACACCTATAACGTTTATGTACGTAATTTTCATTACATAATTGCATATCATACATAATGATGTATCATGATTGTTTGTATTGTATCAACTGTACATGTACTTAACTTTCAAGTAAGTTATTTTAATTTGAATGAAAAGCAAACATTCTGCAGAGACATATATGTTTGTTGGTCTGATGAGCGCATTTTGACTATATATGTTACTATGGTACCGACCAACCAGCCAGCGACAATCTATATCATGTAAATAATACTTAATTTGCACATGGTTAGATTGTTCTGTCTGCAACTGATTTGAGAGCTTCTGGTTGAAAGTAATTGACTTTTCGGATGACCGATCAATTAAGGTAGACCATATCACTACAGTACTTTGAAAAAAAACATGATTTGCGAATATGATGGAGCGTGTATAAAGGCATTGCCTTTAAAGTTCTATTCAGTTTTGTTTTAATCATCCAACGCCTTCAGTCTTCAGTTTTATGAAAGAGTGTAGAGTAAAAAACACAAAAAGAAATGAAAGAAGAATAAGAAAATTAAAGTCCCAGGAGCACAACACAATTACAAGTTGCTCTTATTTTACCAAGAAAGATGTCTTACCGGCGGAAATGACCTGAATTTGTACGTACCAAACACATTCCTTTGCTTTTTAAATCGATAACTACATGTTAGAACTATAACGCAATGTTGTTTTTTTTTCAATGATACTGCAAAAAATAAGACAGGCTTTCTGGCGACTCGTTTTCACGAAGAAACGCATTGAAGGGCAAATGTCAACATTGTTTTAGAGTAAATAGAACATGGTTCTATTATTATCTTATCAGAAGATTTATTTTTTATATCAGTAAATTTAAAGTGATCCTGGGAATTTAAATAAACTACAGACAATGAGTATAAGTTAGTGTTTATTAAGTCAAATTTTAACAATTAAGAAACCCAAAGGGAGCGAGCGGTAGCGAGCGACAGGGGTTTCTTAATTGTTAAATTTTGACTTAATAAACTCTAACTTACTAAGTGTTTAACCTCATTTGACCTTTCGCGCAGCCATCGACATGTATTGCGGGCGGAGTTAAAGTTTCAGTCTTACTGATTGTTACGTCACACAGGTATTTGCTGATTCAGTCGCGCTCGTCTCACTCTTATACATATACATTTTTAGCAGCCATCATTCTAGATTGGGAATTCATACGAACGGACGGAAAACTACAAACCATCAACCCGCATGACAATGTGCACTGCATTATACAACCAAATATTCAGTGGTAACACGTTTAATCAGTAGAGTGTTCAAGTGTATTGAAGTGTCTTTTCCTTCACCTTTTCTTATCCAGGTACGTGTAAACATGATTGTAATTTCAGTATTAATAATATACATGTACTGGATTTAATTTTTTTTAAACTGGATTATTTTTGCTTAAATTCATATATAGTTTGCCCTTTTTTCTTACTTTCACGAACTTCAAGGTTGTTCTTTTACTATGTTTATCAATAAGGCGGAGCTTCCAGCGTTTTCTGGCGCATGCGCAGTGCTTTCTACTAAGAGCGAACTCTTAATAATTAAGTGATTTCAGTAGTTAGTTTAAATAAAAAGGAAAGACGTTTATTTGAAATTCTGAGAGATTTGATTGGTTGGCAAATGGGTTGAAACACTAAAACATCTGTGAAGTAGTATCGATCGTCTGTATAAATAACCAATCGTATTTCCTCAAAGATGTGTACATAATTTATATAACAAAAGGGGACAGGTAAAATTGTGTGACATGCGGTGTATGAGTAATATGTTGTCTTAGGGGATAACGTTTGTTGTCTAAGGGGATAACGTTTGTTGTCTTAGGGGATAACGTTTGTTGTCTTAGGGGATAACGTTTTTACTGGATGTTATCATATAACTACTTCGTCTGATCGACTACAATACGACTACAGCAAAACTATATTGATTGCACAAATAAGACATTTTGTGGCAGTATTTGGTATATAGGATGTACATATAGGGTTTGCATGGAAACAAATACAATAGTTAAAGGTTTTTTATTGTATTCAAAAAGTAACAACCGCGACATTTGCCCATAAGCATGACAGAATACGCTTGGTATATTAAGCACATTTAAATTAAACAGCTTTTCAACCGCCGAGCCTTTTTCACTCGCTTCATTGTACAAATAACGGAAGAGGAAAACGAGCATTATTTTCACATGAAATTGACATATCAGGATAAGAGGTGCACGGTACTTATTGCTGAAATGTCTTGTGTTTCTGAAGTAGTTGTAAAAGATTTCCAGAGTGTTTGCGAAAGAATGAAATTGTGCAAGGTAGCTGTCTTGTCAAAGGTATATGATACAATTTGTGACTTCGTCATATTTGGTGAGAAGAAGCTGAGAGTTATAATTATATTACACTCAGTTGAAACGAGGGAAAATTTTTCTTCGCAGACAATTAAAATAACGAAGCTCGATCACGTGTATAGCTCCGTTTTCCTTTTTTCTGGCTAATATATGGAACATGTATTATGTACCAAATGTGATTTGTTCATTGTGAAGATATCCCTCTGTAATGGAAATTTAAATTGATCTACTAAAACAATCAAAAACATATTTACAATTGTGTATTATCACACACGTGCATTCCTTAAAGTTGCTCGCTCACAGTGTTTTGTGAAAAATTTATATTTCTCCAAAATGATATATTAAAACATAAAATGTAGAAGTAAATGCTAGAATCAACAACACATGTGAAATTCAGTATAATAACAATTTGCAAAGATCAATTGAATATATTGGTTTGACTTGGTTTAACGTGCCGTTACGCTATATGGTTTTATGGTTATATTGGGAGTTTTAAAAGCGTTTGTAATGCTTTATAATTAGGTAGTTTATAATTTCAAATGTACAGATATACTTGACAGGAATTTATACTGGATTCTTTTTATTTGACTATTCGTTCTAAAATATGTTATTTTCAGAGAATTTAAGAATTTTATTTGTTCACCAAAATCTGAGAGCGAGCAGCTTTAATAATGTAATGAAACGTTCGTAGTTTCTATAATACGTATTCTTAAATATAATATATATGATGATATAACTGCGAGTTTCCTATTTATGTTAAGGGATTAAACAAAATATTATTGATTTACGCGATTTGACGTGTAAAAGTTCGAATTTGAATCATTCTTGCCAAAAAACAAGTAATGTGTATTTTTAGTTTGTAAAGTTAAATATTCAGTCTTACTGCCAGAAATCTTAAGCTGTGGACAAAGACGTTTCGGGTATAAAATCATATTGTGAACAGTTAATGTTTGTCTTTTCTTCATCTGCCAATGACTCAGTGGTGTTGCTATAATGATAAGCACTTCTATTTTGTAAGTCATAAACAGCACTGCCGTTGTTTCTCGAAAATATATCAAGATTTTCTTTGCAGAAAGGTGAATTCCAGTCATTGTTGCAATAGCTCCATGGAATAGGATCTCGTAAAGTATAGATGAGAAAGAGTATGGGCCAACATCGAAATATGATTGAGCCCACCATATACACAAAGTAACCCAGGCTGATTGAGATTCCAACACCTTCAATCGAAACAGAAATGATAATTGAGATGCATCCGAAAATGTTTAACAAAACCATGAAGAGTATGGTTATAGAACACCTTTTAATCAAAGCGCTGTGAGCGCTGAAGGCCTGGGGGCTATAGGTTAACTCCCCGAAAAACAACTTTTCACCTACGTGTTCTGCGTTGAATCTTACCTAAAGCGCGGGTCGAAATGTGCAGAGGACGAAATTCAATATATGACACAGAATGAATGATTCACAAATATATGGGTGACAGGGAAGTTTGTTTTATTATGAAATGTACGTTAAATGAAAAATAATCACATAGTCAACATTATAAAATGTTTAAGCCAGTACAAATAATTCGATCTGCGCTTTGTACAACTTCAAGCGATATGATCTGATGATGTGGATCGAAAATTATTGTGTACCAATGACAAGACCTTGAAACAGAAATAAACAAAGCAATACCAGCAATGAAATATAAATACAGTACTGTACAATGCGTATAACAGAGAAAACCAAAAATGATTATGGGTTACCTTGTAGTTGTAATCAGTGAAACCGTTCACTGGGCCTCGACATGCAGCGTCCTCAATAAATGGCGGGTGAATTTGATCACGTTAGTTCCTTCTCGGGAATGTACGTAAATTATATCTTTTTTTAGAGACATTTATTTTTAGGTAAATATATATGTAATCGTTCGTAAATAACAAAGTTGTCAATGAAATAACATCGGAAATTTGAAAATCAAACTACAAACTCTTATATCGAGCTTCGTACGTTTTCGTAAATTTCCGTAAATATCCGTACTTTTCCGTGATATGCATATGATTATCTTCCGTAATCAGCTAACAGCGCATTAATTTCTAAAACAGAAAAAAATGTGTAATGCAGCCCGTAAGCTATATACCTTCCTGCAGTCGTTTGAAGATTTATGTACTATTTTTATTTGTAAGATGTTCTTATCATATGCGGCATTCAAACAGAATATTGATCTGGTCTGTCATGAACTACTTTCGCATAGCGCATGTTTACAGTTGTTATTCGCACATAGCACGGCTAAAATTCTTGCAGGGTTTGAAATGTGGTATACTAACTTAGGCCTTGGGGACTTTCAGTCCCCAGGCCAAAAACTACAATGATGACTGAATAATATGATACCACTTTCAATAAAACGAAAACGAAAATAACAAGAGAATGTAGTGCCCATACAGCAGAAGTGAAAAGGGTGTTAATTGAGTTCATACAAACACCTTAATCAAAATGCTGAAATGTGTGGTTTAAATCCAATATGCGTTTGATACACACATGGTTTGCTCTTGATCAAAAGTATTACGTCTAAAATAGATTTGGCAATGTTATAACTATTTCTAAAAGAATGCGGGTTAGTGTTGATGTGCACTGATGCTCTTTCTTAGTGGAATAACAAAAACATGTTACATGTATATGTAACAGACAAAACCAGCACTATTTTAATTTAATTCGAAAACATCACTACATGTAAATGCCCGTTGGCAGCATCTCTTGCCAACTGTTACGGACTAAAAGAAATAGGGCTTTGTAGGCGATATGCCGTCTCATTGTGGCGAAAACTTTCCCTAGCCCGGAAAATGTGCCATTTGCCCGTTTCTTACTTTTAATCTCTAAGTATGACCTTAACGTTTCAACTTCCTACCAAGTTCTTGCGCGTGACACGCCGTCCAAAAGTGGTAAACAACTGTGCCGAGTCAATTAAAAATCCTTAAATGTATGATGAAGTTACAGCCTGGGGAAAATATCATGTGTCCTTTTACCTTTAAGTGTGACCTTGACGTTTGGACAACGTTTGGTAAACAAATGTGCCAAAATCCTCTAATGCAAAAGGAAGTTACAGACTGTACATACCCATCCGGTACGTACGCTCGGAGGCACACACATACACCTAACCGCCATTGTTACAACTATGTCGAGCCTACGCTAGCGGGCTCGACAAAAATAATTTCTTGTATTTGATTCAACAATACTGAACCATAACACGATAATGGAAAAAAGATAAAGCATTTTCTCTAAAAGCTATTTTTTTCCAGCCTTCATTTATTTTAAATCCATCTTTTTATCAGCAACAAGCAGTGAAAATACTAAATCTTTTAGTGGTACAATTTAAATCACTGCTTTCCCGCAGGTATTGTTGTTGAACAATGTGAGAACAGTAGCAATACGCACACTCATGTGATGGCTATTAGCTGGGATTTCAAAAATCGAGGGAAATTATAACTTTGAATTTAGTTGAACCCGCAGATTAATTACCTCGTTTTGCTATAATAAGAGGCATATGTGTAATATTTACTGAAAGAATAAGCATAAATTGAAGGAATCGTGCGAAAGATAAATCTTTAGATTCTTTATATGAACACATTTTATAGCCTCCATATTTTACCGATCTGTTTTTGCTTGACATGCGAAATCAGAATTTGTGTGATATGATGTGTTTTTTAAGTAAGAATAATTTCACTCAGTTTGTTTCGTTTGAGCTATTGCTGACGTTAATCTCTCCAAATATCAAGAAATGAACGCGAAAGAGAAAATACCGATAATATCCCACCATAAAACATCTTTCAAAATTCGAACAGTTATATCTATGGATGTATTTCGTACTTATATGCTGAAAAGTCTGGCAGTGCTTGAAATGAACATTTTAACAAGTTCTTTTCCAAATTCTGTATGTGAAAGCGCCAGGAGCTCATATTCCACTTTTTTCATGCTGTGACAATGCATCTTTCTATCAAACGTTTTATAAGCTAAACACAAGTTACGACCGTTTTGAGCTAGTCAAACACGCCTATAGCCATTGAGACGTTCAGATTTTATATACCGTGACAATGTACCCTCAAATATATGTTCATTGAATGATGAAAACTTAATGAACGATCAAATTAAAGAAAACAATTACAAATAAAACTATAATTAATTAAAAAAGTTAAGTCAAAGGTATGGTTGGAGAGTACACCATACAATTTTATATCATTATTTCAACCTATTATTTATTCAGACAATCCAACTCGTGAATTGACTGATCTGTTATTCTGTTCATGTAAGACGTATTTGGATATCTTCCAAACATGTTGTAGAAGACCAAATCAGTAAATGTCCTGTTGTCGTATTTTCTTGTCTGTTCTTGAAATTCTGACTTCTTTTCCTCGGCATTGGGACCCCAGGCATCTGTTGGTTTGATCAGATATCTTAACTTCTGAAACAAAAACGGTGGCTAATAAGCAAGTAAAGACTTGTATCTTCAGCGTGAGATGTTGCTACAGTGTATTTTGTCATACAGAATCTAATATTAACAATTACTCGCATAAAGTATAATGATGGGGACATACAAGACAGCGAAAAGTGAAATATTTAAATTTAAAGTTTTAATTGGCATTGCGATATTGCGTTAGTTCCAATTTTTATGTTCCTTTTATTTTTATAGATCGAAAACTTAAGGCTCACCGAATACATATAATATACAAAGAAAACAATTTCAGCGGTAAAGTTGAATAATTAAGTAACCGTTTGAATTTGATTTGTACAACGGTAGACTTTCAAGTTGGTGAATTGTTTGAATACCCGTGTGGTTCGTTTGATCTAGTATTACTAATGGTAAACATGTGCAGTTGTGGTTCATCACATCACGAAGCAGCTGTAGAAAGATTCAATTGAGGCGAGGTGATGAGATTAGATTTTACCAATGTGTAGCTATGATCGCATCATAGAGTAGTTGATACCTTAATTTCGCTATAAATAGCGTTGTGATAGCTGAGCCAAAAGAAGAACGTAGAAACTGTCTTATTGACAATAATATTAATTTTGCATTGATACCAGAAATGAGGCATTTCATTCAATTCAGACAGAAAAGTGTCATGTTAGTTTTCGTTGACTACAACTGCCAAATGACAGATTACAGCCGTTAGGTACGTTGTATTATTACGCAACAATCATCACACGTTCAGGTAACAGTACCAAAGGTCACGAGTAAAAATCCTATTCTGAGACATTGTTCTGTCTCTGATTATTCTTAATGACTTTCATTTGCTTCTTTTAAAGAAAAAACTGTACACGGTAAATTTCAAAACGATTAATGATTTCATTAAAAACCCGGAGTATCTTAATGTTTAGAAGGAATATCATTTCGTTATTACCAGTGCTTAACATGTTCTACACAATGTATTTTAGTATCACGTACTACAGATATAATTCAATTTGAAACTAAATGTATACGGACATGCTTGCAACCTGCTTGTACCAAATAAAAGTTTAAACATTGCAAAACATAAACGTTCTAGTGGCATCACCACAACAGTCGGAATTGCAAAATAGTTCGATAAAGCTTTACATACTATTGTCAAAGGTCCTCTAGCTTGCTGAACAGCATATAGTGCTTGTCCTAAAATAGGCAACATAATTAATGCAACCACTACCCAGCCTAAAATGTTTGCAAGTGTAGGATAGGAATATGATCCGTATCTAGGAGGCACGTATTCTACCAAACTTGTACAGAATATCACCTGAAATGAAAAGAAGTTGAGTCATTTATATGAACAATATTTATCGAAACTGCTGTTTTGTAATTATTGAAAGTTTTTTATTTGATAGAAACTGAAATAATTGACCTGCTTTGTACTTATACTAAACAGCAAATTCATTATTTTCAAATTAATATTATAACATTAATATAACGAGCGCAATTTCTTTTTAAAAGTCGTGTATCTCAAATCTCAATGAAAAATTAAAACCGTTTCGCAAATCACTACTTCTGCGGTAAATGTGCCTGTTTTAAAAGAAATGTTGGATTCCATGTTCGAATTATAAGATGTGTACATGTATTAATGCTAATTTTAGAATAACTTCTAAAGATACATAAGACAACAACTCAAGAAATTTCAATTCAGTGCGAATCAAATGGCTTGTTTCAGTTCGATTCAGCACCAGTGTGCAACTGGAGTGCTTTAGTTGCAAAACGGAAAGGATATGCTGTTGCCTTAGATAAAATAAGGTTCTTCGAACTGTCTGAAATTCATGTATTTTAGAACGAATCAATAAATAAAAAGGTTCCGGTATAAATTCCTGTAAAATATTTCTGTATTTTTTAAATTATACGCTTCTAAATTATAAAGCGATACAAACGCTTTTGAAATCCCAATTTAACCATGTAGTGTAGCGCTGCCGTCAAACAAAACCCACCAACATTTTCAATAGATTTTCTCTAATTCAAATGTCTATCATGTTGATTTTCACATTTGTTTTTGATGGTAGCATTTACTTTCAAATGTAATGTTTTAATGTATCATTTTGAAGAAATTCATATAATTCATCGGAAACTGTGGGCGAGTAGCTCTATATCCGAACACCCAAGTCTAAATAAGGCTTCACAAAAATACTCTATCGAAAGGTCAAGGAAGAAACATGAAATTTTTTGAGGTAATAATTGTGTCAATTACAACAAAAGTATCTGGATTAAATACTTTTGAATGAAAATATAATGGAGGTAATCAAAACGAAATCTGTTCTGAAAGCATTCCAACATGTTCTTGGTCAAAACAATAATAAACTTTTAGCATACTGTAATAACGACTGGAGAAACAAATGCCAGTGTAATCCGTAAAACAGCTGGAATTGGTTTCCCTATCATCATATTCACATCCTCACTGAACCGGTCAAGACCTGAAACAAACCCAAACAAGCAAGTCGTGATTGGACAGATTTAGAGCTGCAGGAAATTTTTCAAGTTTCAAAGTATACGAATTGTCATAAAGCGCTGTAGACTAGCAATGAATTCAACGTCATGGAACCGGTTCAAAGCTGCAAGTTCCAAAGGTTGTAACTGACCTTGTTCAGACCTTAAGTAAATCAAAGTCTCAACGCGTATACGAAGTCATAAAGCCGGACCAAGCCAGCAATAAACTGCAGTTTTAAAAGTATAGACACTAGAGATTAAATTAGCATGTACTTAACTACATTTTTGTACTATTTATGAATTTATGTTAAGTTGTTCAATTTTTGTTACATGTACCATAGATCCATGCGACAGCAAAGACTTCTAAAAGAGAAACAATAGGTCCAACCCAGGCACCACTGTACCAGTCTATCCACAAAAACATGTAACCACCGGCCTATTAACGAAATAAATAAGATTTATTTTGAAGAAAATATGAAACGTGAACACAAAATGTGTTTATTTTGATAAAATCTGATACTGAAATATTATTTCTTTTACTTTGTGGAAAACATCTGTCAAAATATAACACTATTGTAAACATAGCAGTAACTTTGCATTTTTCAACTTAAAAACAGCATGTACTTTATTAGATATCGTAAATTATGTTTGAGTAATCTTACCCCTGTGCATGTTGGTAGTGAAACGATATACATGACAAATGTGACTACAAATATCAAAATCGTCCGTGAAACAGCCTTAAATCGAGGAAATATATCCCGAATGGATTGAACTATCATCTCAAAAGGAATTAACTGAAACAAAATAAAATACATGTACATCTACGTAATTGTAAATACATATTTAAAAGCTGCAATAGGTTTCACTTATTCTCGTACAGTATTTTGTTCTGTAAAAGAGCGTTAATGATCAGAGGACAGACAATTAACTGATAGCTTGAAAATCGATGTTATCTAAAGATGTACTGTTACATGTAGTAATGCATAGAACATTAATGTTATTGCAGTTTAAAAGCACTTATAATACCTTCACTAGCCTTTCTACTATATATTTGAAACTACATTTAACAGCAGGGCATTTATCAACTACTGGAATCTATTTCCATTCGCCTATAATATAATTCACAGCTTGACCTTGAGCAGACACAGATCTCTAACGTATTTTACCAACATTGTACACGTTACAGATACTCATTAGTACTTGGCAATGTTCTCAATCATTACCATGCGAGTGTGGACCTCGTATACAAGCATATGTCACTGTGCATTTTTTGCCAAATGTGTGTGATGTTGTCACAGACAAGTTAACTGATGTAGTTAACATATAGCTTTGAAAAAATAAAGACATTTTTACAGTCGACACTTATCGTCAAACTATTTTAGTTTACGATTTTGTGGTTAATCCTCGCCCTGCTTGTGTGCTGATTCTCTATTATGTATAGCATAATCATCACGTCCGAACGACCTGATCATCTGCAAGTCATATTATATACTCTTAACTTTCACCTTGCAGTGATTTAACAAATCAAGTTATATACAATTATTTTTCAAAATTACACAAATAGGACAAAATACATACATGTATTGTACAAATAATGAGACACATATTACATAAATAACTTGTACAATTCAATGATTATTGTACATTAGCAGCAATATAAAATATGAAGATGTTACCAAAATATTCTCCAATTGTCAAACATAACAAAATGTGATACGTACGTTATTCACAGTGAATTGTGATGTTATCACAAAGATGATTTCAAAACTTGATCGAAAGCGAAATTCCAATCTTCATAAAAATTTCAGTATCGATCGCTTTGTTTGACAATATGACACAGTGAACAGAGTCAGTTAGTAGTAAATAATTTGTGCATGACAAGTTACTATGAAGATCTGCTATTTTGAGAATTCTATGTTCACTTAAACTACAACTAGATCTATCACTGAAGGTGATGAATACCCCCTGAACACACCACTTACACAGTATTTAACATGTATGTAATAGTTGATGCTTTGATTGTTGGACCTGCACAACTTAAGGCTTCTGTGAAGTATAATTAAATTTTGACCAGCGGGTTTGAAGATTAAAAGCGCACAAGATTTTACTATCTCAAGCCCCTGTGACCTTCCATCTAGTGACCCGAAACATGGACCATGCACAACTAGGCATTGTGCTTATCACTTCTATGAAGTATCATTAAATTCTAACCAGGGGTTTTGGAGATTTCGCGTCCACAAGATTTTACTATCTCGAGTCCCTGTGAGCTTGACCTTAAACCTAGTGACCCGAAACATGGACATTGCACAAGCAAGCATTGCACTTATCACTTCTGTGAAGTATCATTAAATTCTGACCAGGGCTTTTTGAAATTTAGCTTCTACAAGATTTTACCATCTCGAGCCCCTGATACCTTGACCTTTGACCTAGAGACCCGAAACATAAACCATGCACAACTATACATTGTACTTATTACTTGTGTGAAGTATCATCAAATTCTGACCTGGGGTTTTGGAGATCTATTGTCCACAAGATTCCGTCTACAGACGGACGGACAGAAAAGCTGAATCGAATTCGGGGGTATAATAAGAAATTAAGGTAGTAGGATTCTGTATAGGAAACTGTCCTATTTCGTAAAACAAAAATGCATACAGAAATCAAATACCAGGAATAATTGATTAGAATGACCTGAACCTATAACTTGAATAAAAGATTGTATAATAAAGCAATTGACGTACTATTTACTACGGACATGAAGGTCCGCGTATTTAAAAAGCACATCATGCTTTGTAACAGATTTGCCCTGCGTGTCTGTCCTTGAAAATAACAGGTCTACAATTTTCAATAATTCTCACGAGCAAACATTGCACATGAAAAGATATCAGCCGAATATGAAGTCAAGTCCTCTAATACTTATTACTAGATTCATTCCCATTATAATGTCAAAATCCACGAAAATTATAGTCTTTGGATTCTTTGATTATTACAACAATTACTTCATATCAACGAATTCTATTTTCAACATACGTTATTTTGCATTAAATACATTATTGACTATGTTTGTAATGAAAAAGTGCTCTGCCTCCAGTTAAAACATTATTATTATTGTTATTATTTATGCCACATGGATAAAAGAGGATGTTTTTGCAGTATGAATATGCCTATTTTTCTGCAGAGACTAAAACAGATTTGAAAAGATTTACTTAACTTAGTGCTATACAACCTGTTTTTAAACGGTATGTCTAAGTATGTTCTTATGGAGAAACTTAATCAAATAGATCGAATATTTTTCAGTTTAGCTGTACATTAGCATTCTGTGACCCATCATTTGGATACAGTTTTTATTTTTATTCAGTTGTGTCTTGTCCTTTGGCAGTGCTTAGGTGTTGATTGCATTTTACAAGCATGGTACTGAAGTGCCGAGCGTTTCAGCTGAGAAAACGTGTTTACCATAATATTTTAGCAAGGAAAGTGCAATACTATTTATGTAACTTTGTTCAAATACCTACTTAACTCAAATATGTATGACAGTGCTGCTTATGGGTGTAGTATAAAATACCTTATTTTGGTTTAAAAAGGAATATTAATATCATTTTAATTATCATTATTTACAACTGTATTTTCTGTTAGTGTAAAGCATAATCAACACGCCCGAGAGACATGATCGTGATATGCACTGGTCGCTTTCAGTAATTTGAAACAACACTCACCATCATTCACCTTAAAGCTATACTTTCTTCAGAAGATGCAACATACCTGTGAATCCAACCCGGAGAGAAGAACAGAAATTAGGAAAATCCCTGTCCACAGCTGCGGAGAAGGTAGAGACAACATTGCTGTGATGTATGCGACAATTCCCGTAGACATTTCTGGTATTGTTTAATAAAGCAATCATTTCATCATGATACACGAATCTACTTATAAATTTCTAATAAAACCAATAAATGAATTTATACCGGCATTTTCCACTGTGGTTCCTGTTTTATCTTCAAACTCTTATGACGAAATGGCTTAAAATATACTCTTAGGCAAAACAAGTTCAACAAACTTATATTAATCGCTATCAATGTTTGAACTAATTGATTATCAAAGAGAACTGGCAATTTTCATTACCAAGACCTATTTGTAAAGCACAAATGCCCCCGTTGATGCAAAGAGTAATGTGGAACAGTTTTTCAAGTAAAAGTCACTGTGAAATTAGATCTAACTAGAGCTTGTTTTTCACAAAAATGTCACCACTTAACACTTTATAAATAATTACAAATAATTCGAAATATAACTTATTTTCAAATGGCCTTAAAATAAAAAGGAAAAAAACACTCATGTTTCCTTAATATAGAGGGGATTGTTTGGCCTTAGAAATAAAAATTTGTTGGCCTTAAAATAAAAATATTTGGTCTTAAAAAAGGAAAGAAACAGAAAAAGCATGTGATATAAAAAAATATAGAATGTTAAAAAATTGGCGTTAAAAAAAAGTTCATAAAGGCTTAAAGAAATATTTCATATTGGCCTTAAAAATGGCCTTCAAAATAAATTCAATTTTTAGCCTTTAAATTGGCCTTAAAAAGTCCCGGTGACCTTAACATTTGACCTACTGACCATAAAGTCAATAGGGGCCTCTGCTGGTCATGACCAACCTCCGCATTAAGTTATCTTATTATCGTCCGGAAACTGCTGAACTATTTCGGTTTACTGTGACCTTGACCTTTAACCTACTTACTTCAAAATCTACAGGGGTCCCCTTCTGGTCATGACCAACCTCTGCATTAGGTTTCAAGATCTTAGGCCCAAGCGTTCTCGATTAATCATCCGGAAACCACTTGATAGACGGACGGACTAACCGACCTACATCTGCAGATCAATAAATATACCCCTTTTCTTCGAAGGGGGCATAATAAATGATACGCATGAATACATTTACAACTAGTCGGACTGAGATTCACATGTCATGTCTTGTCAAGGGATACACCTTATTTTACTGACGAGAGATTGAACCAGTATTAACTAGATCACAGAGAGTAAGAGGAAACATGAGTGTGTAGCAGAAGTAGATAAAATAAAGTATGACAGGAACCTTTCGCCAAAAGAACTAAACATAATCTTATCTTGGCTCTTGAAAACGAGTTCTTACTAGCTTTTTATTATAAGGTACATGTTCATTCGAATTCTATAATGTTGTGTTTATAAATATTTGCTTCTCTTTAAAAAAAGTTAAATGTATTTACTGTTCTTAAAGACATGTTGATTCGAACTATAAAGTGTTGTTTTTATAGATATGTTCTTCTCTGTCAAATTTATTCACTACTCTAAAACAAAATAGTCATGATAGCCTTTGTTTCTGGGTTTCACAAAAAAAAATAACAATATTGACACCTTCTCAAAATATTCACTGTAAAAATGGTGTGATTATAGATTTAATTCGATTACGCTACTATTATTGGAAAATCCCATTTCAACCTTTTAGGTAAGAAATAGTATTGCGATTAATACGTTTGTTGATACATTGGATAAAAAACGGCGCATATTCGAAAAGCCGCTATGGCATAAGGGATAAGGTGTCTGAATTCTGACTAATTATGCATTGCCGCCGGAAGACAACGTATAGCCGGATTGGATTTTTTAAAGTTTCGTTATGTTCTTTATATTCCCATTTTTTGGGATGGGGGGAGGTGGCTGTTTCATGACCATTCTACTTGTTATTTTTCATTATAACTTAATTAACCTTCATTACAGTTTTTACAATTTCTGCACATTTACAGGCTTTAGCACATTTGTTTTCTGCCATAATCTTGATCTACATGGCTTTTCTTTTTTTCTACCCTCAAGTATATCGATAGAATTATACGTTCATGTTACATTTACTTCTAATAAAAACCCGTACATTTCGTGAATAGCCAATAGACTAACATGGATGCAAAATCTGAAAAAAACTTCGGCAGCCAGGACGCGAACTCGTTATACCAAGTTTCGACAGCCGACGATGTATCCTCTACGCTACACATCTTTGGTGATATGTCAAGACTCTACTTGCGTACATATACCTTTTCAAACAAAGTATGAAGGGATAATTTTACACCTGACTACCCTTTATCCATTGTTTATGTAAACATGATAATAGTAGAAATATCGAATTTTGCCTATGCATAGAACATTTTACTCAATATATTGACAATTCCTTAGTTGCAATTGCTTACCAGCATTTATGACGTCTGCGATACTGACATGATAGGCAAACGCCATGTTCCCGAGTACAGAAAAACAAACCATACCGCCGAAAATCGCCACTACTGCATCTATAACTGGCAGAACGATGGCCGTGCTGAAATAAACCCGGTCTTACACAATAATGGGGCACAATAACAAGGGGCATAAAAGGCGCAGTACCGCTCTTTTGGACTGAAAGGACTGTTCCGAGTAAGTTTTACAATAATCCGCTGTAGCACGGTTTTCGCAGAGCATGGCTCAATTTCTATATAGATCATCTATATGTAGCAGGCAACCTTCTGAGCAAGTTTCATGAAAACAAATGAAAATTGTGACCTGCAAAGTATTAACTAAGGAAAGGTTTACGGACGACAGGCAACATTCTGAGTAAGTTTTGTGAAAATCAACTGAACAATGTGACCTATAGAGTGTTATAAAGGTTCACAATAATCGTATGTAGCACGGTTGGTTTTCGCACAGCGCGTATCATGTACAGATTGCAGACAATCTTCTGAGCAAGTTTCATATAAACAAATGAAAATTGTGACCTAACCTGTAAAGTGTTAACTAAGGAAAGGTTTACGGACGGATGGATGACGGACAAACCAGCATCACATAAAAATATATAAAGTCATATATTAAACTCACTATTGAGTGATAACTAAAATTTCGAGACTACTCTCTCATGTGAATCTTTGGAAAGGGAAGCATACTGTATGAACCGTTGTAAACAAGAATTTCAATAATGAGTGACAGCTGTGTATGAACCATCTGTAAGTGTGAGTCTCACTTTGGTGGTATCATCAACTTAAACCGGTTGTAGGCCGAAAACAGATGTGTATATCCGTCATATCATAATTCCACAGCTCATTGACCATTAGATCTGGCGTATCAAAATTAGCTGTTGGTTATAGAAGATTGAAATCACTTTACCTTAACGGCGTTTTGATTCATGTAAAAGCTACTTCGTTAGAGCCGAATTTTAACGCACTCTTACTTATTTTTCTTTCGGTGATTTAGCAAGAACTTCTGTTCACTGCCTTTTATTTTAGCATTTGCGTCCTTCCTCAACGAAGTGTGGGTTTACGATGATTCCTTCGAAGGCATGTATTGAAGCTTTGAAATATGTTCTAGCAATTATTATTTGGACCTATTTTGAGCCGGATTTGTTTGTTGTCCTGTTTGGGCGGCGGAAAAATGTTGTGGACCATTCGCAAGGTCTAATTTTGTAAATACATGTATAGAGTGATCCAAAATATATGGTACTTCTTTGATTTTTAAAATTGCGAAAATTTGTAAGATTGATATACTTTAAAGTCAGGAGACATTTAAGTTTTAATGCATTCAAAAGTTTGGGTAAACGTTTGCGTCATTTTGACGTCATGACGTCATTTCAATCATGTTGTTTATTCAATGTTGCGACGTCGACACAGAAGGCTATAGAAACAGTTCAGTTTTATTTTGAAAGTCATTCTCCAGTGACTGTTAAAAGAACAATGCAAAAGAGGTATCCAAAAGATGATAAACTCACTAAACTTCAAGTGCATTGGCCTGTGAGTATATTAAATCAGCCATTCACAGAGAAATAAGCAAAACTACACCAAAAATGTGCATGAATGTGAAAACAGTTTAAAAAGAAACTCAACGTCATCATAACACAAAATGGAAGTCATATTGAGCACCTCTTGTAAAAGTTGCTGACTGAGTTATTTCATGGGTATGTTTTCAATTCATGTTAATGTTGTATCAATAAACTTTTGGATGTGCAGTTTGAAATGCTGTTTTAATTTTAGCTCACCTGTCTTTGCCAGGGTGAGCTTTTAGGATGGATGATTGTCCGTCGTCCGTCGTCAGTCGTCCGTCAACATTTTGCTTTCTGAAACCACCAAGCCAATATTGATGAAACTTGGCAGGGATGTTCCTTGTATAAACCTCTACTAATACTAATCAAAGAATTCCATTCCATGCGGTCCTCTGGTTGCTATGGCAACAAATAGGAAAACTTAAAAAATATTCTTCTCTGAAACCTCAAAGGCTAAAGCTTAGATATTTAGAATGTAGCATTGTTTAGTAGACTTCTACCAAAATTGCTCAAATCATGACCCATGGGTTTAAATTGACACCGGCCGGGTGTGTAAATTGACTTTTCACAGGTTTCTATATGATAAACTTTGAAACTATTCTAATCCAAAACCACAAGGTCTAGAGCTAAGATATTTACTGTGTAATAGTGTCTAGTGGACATCTTCTGACGATTATGGGTCAATATTGGCACCGCCCAGGGTGTCACTTGTTTTACATAGACGTATATAGGAAAACTTTTAAAAATCTTCTTCTCCAAAACCACAAGGTTTAGAGCCTAGATATTTAGTGCGTAACAGTATCTAGTAGACCTTTTTAAAGTCTGTTCAGATCATGGCCCCTGGGTCAATATTTATCCTGAGCAGGGGTTCGTTTGGTATAGTAAAACAAATGTTCTTTTCTAAAACTGCAAGGCCTAGAGCTTAGATATTTGGTATGTAACATTGTCTAGTGTTATTCCACCTACTTTGTGCCTCTGGGGTCAAAATTGACCACACCCACTAGGCAAGTAGACTTGTGCGATATAGGGTCATCATGGACCTCTTATTTAAGATAACACAACACTAGAAAAAGTTACACGAGAATAAAATAGTATCATATATTCTGAATCACCCTGTATATACCTGTACGGAATTTAGCATTTTCTTGTTTCCTTCGAGTTTTTTAATCTCTCTCCTCGTCATATTTGCAAGTTTTGTATTGAGCATTTGCTTCAGCAACTGCTAGTTTCGGCTTCCATGTCAGCCTTCGGCCAAAGGTTTGCTGCTTCAACCTCTGTGATAGGGCATCTGTTTATGCCTACGGTTTCGATGCAGGGTAAACGGGTCAGACAATGTATAAACTGTATCATGTGTATGCCCTTGATAAACTCATGTGCGCAGCACAATGCATCCCGAGAGCGGCAGTTGCGGAAGGGTCTTCTAAACAATATAACTAGAGGTTGTCTGCATACTGAGCTCATAGGTCCTACATGAATATGGTTGGTCAGATACCAGTACGATGATGAAAAAGAGCTAGAGATAAGGTGAAATTCCCTGATATGTGTATCCACTATATGTTGCTTTGTTGTTTATAGTAAGGATATAATACACCTACAACACTATTAAACTGTAGCGTAATAAGAAGAATCATTATAATTTCAGGAGATCGTTCTAGAAAACAACAGGGGTGACCTTCTTTTCTTGGTGCATATTTCAATATTCTGGGAAAAGTATGTAACCTTGTTTTCTGCATAATGATCTTCCCTTATGAAAGCTCACTTGTAGGCTAACAACTGGTGTCTTTTAGGTATTACTTTATTCACAGATCAACAATTTGTTTTGTGTTTTTTCCGACTGTTGTGACGAGAATAAATGTATTGTTAGTTTATGGATGTTTTTTTTATAATTTCTATGTCTGCATAATGAAACCGCCTCAACTTTTTATTAATTCTCTATACTAGCGTGTAGGTTATTAAACAACTACACCTGAGATTTGTTATAGGTTCTAGAGTGTCTTGAAATAATGACATGATTTATTTTCTCAGTGCCTTATTACGAGGTGTGATAATCTGTAATATTAATATTCATGAGATACATCACGTGACGATAAACAAAATTTTCTGAAATTCTGTTGTAGCTGCATGTATTGCATGACTCTAGTAACCGTTCTTATTTGACTTAGCTTTTAGGAGGTCATTTGAATTTTCTATTCACTAATCGTTGATTTAAAATTAAAATTTATAATCATCTCGTATCAATTGATTGTAAAAACGTTCTTTACCTCAGGCAATTTTCTTTGAAATCTGCATGCGAAGCCATCAGCACTATTGCGCCCCAGCCCAACGCTATGGAATAAAATGCCATCAGAGCTGCCTCTATCCATACCTTTAAAAGACAAGGTGTTGTTTTTTTCTAAGACAATTGATCTACTCCCTGGACAGCTACATAATATATCTGTTACGTCTATTTCTTTGTTCTGCATTAGATGTTTACGCCATAGCCGCAAGTTTTAAAAGCAGATACATTGTGTTATACATGGATATTAGTAATCTTTTTTTTTTTCGTAGACAGTAGGCATGATTGTGTAATCGAATCTGAAAGTTCGTAAATGTAACTCTATATTTGGTGCTTACTCTAGCATTAAGTAATATATTAAACTTAGGATAGAAGAAGAAAGTGATGCCATTTCCCGCCCCTGGTAACATCAAAGATCGTATGAAAACTGCAGCTGTCATAATCAATGGTACCGGTGCACTGACGTATATCACCTGGAATTTGAATAACAACATTTAAACAATTTGTAAAAGGTTAACTTTATAAAACTTTATTTGAAACAAATCAAAGACTTGTATTAGTAGATCATACATGGCATTATGTCAGTAATCTTTAATAATTTTTCTTACACTGTTTTAGTAATTTGCTAAAATTGCTGATTAAGCTAATAGACCTGATAAGAATCGTAGCATAGAAAAAGAGTTTCTAAAATTAGAAACGAAACCCAAAAAGAAAATTCAACTTATTCGTTTGAAATAAATCGTGAAACAATTTTAACGCGTGTGTAGACATTACAATTTCCACATGGGCCAAACAAATAAACACAACTGAAATGCGCTTTAAAAAGTCGATGTTTTAATATTATTCGACATTTGATGAAAAGGACTGCAGAACAAAAATAACTGAATTTATTTTCATCAAAAATGCCATGTTTTGTTTTACTCCACTAAATAAATTTAAGTTAATAAGCAATAATATAGGTAGTAGTACATTAAGCTTGAAATTGGTAAACTTTGTCAAGATTTTAGATGAAAACTGGGTAGTATGTTTTCGAGACATATTATGAATCCTCAAAAACTGCACCGGAATCTGTACAAGTAATCGTCTAAATATGTAGAGTCTCGCTATGCTCTTTCATAAAATACAAAAAAGAAAGTATTTTACTCTAGATAAACGGGTTTAGATAAACAAACAATAGCAATGAACCAAAATAAGGTACAATGTACAATAAAGATATTGTTTATCAAACCCTATTTATGTCCTAAACTACAATATTTAATAAAACTGATTGTTTGTCAACGAAAGATGATACAATATATAATTAATACACAAGTTTCATTCGGATTTACACGTTCATATTTTTTGTTTGTACCTTTTCTATAGATTTGATGCTTTTGATAGTACCAAGACATACGCTGAGTCGCAGAAGCATCATCAGTAAGACATATTGCCAAATCACGGGAGATAAGTCCCATATACCGGAAGAGAGTTGTAGAATTTTGTACCTGAAAACAAGACATCCTGAAACAGCTTTAAAATTAATGTCGATAAGTTGCCTCAGTAAAAGCTCAAATTAGAACTAGACCCTATTTAAAAGAACACATGCCTCCTCCCACTTCATTAAAATAGGTGATAATTGATTATGTAAATAACACAACACAATTTAGCGATAGGACTAATTAACATGTGAAGATCAAAGACTGGGTTATATGGAACTCCAACGAACACTTGCGTACTGAACCTCAAACCAATAAGAATCAATTACTTGAAAAGACCAATCATCCTGTGAAGTTTGAAGACTGTGAAACATATGGATCTACAGTATTTGAGTGGAAACTATTTCAAAGTTCGGGTCAACGTGACCTTGACCTTTTACCTAAGGGCCCCATAACCAATATGGATCTTCTACTCGATAATATGAGGTTATTTAACAGTGTTGAGTACAATACTGAATTCTATTGGACGAGTACACAGCAGTAATAATCCATATTTGGACGAGGCGAAACATTACTGCTATGTACGAGTCCAATTGAATTCAGTATTGTACTCAACACTGTTAAATGGCCTCTTTATTTCACACCATAATAAATAATGACAAATGATGGGAAGACTACATATTTCCGCGCATTTACCGGTGATATAACCTTATCCTTCACCACTTATCTCTCATCGCTGCCAGACTATTTTTACGTTAATTGTAAGCAGACATAAAAATCGAAAAAATGACTGTAAAATTGTTATTTTTGAAATAAACATAGGGTTGTGGGTATTCATTTTCTTAGTTAGATCATTTTCTATCCATCTATAGCAGTTTTTGAAGTAAAATTCGAGAAAAAGTTGATTTTCGTTTTTTCATCCCCATCCTGTATTTACACTTGTTTCTTCTTACTTGTTTGAAAACGCGATATTAAACGGTGCAAAATAAATCTTCCATGTCCATTGAGTTGTAGACAAGGAGAGTAACTCCGAACGACTCAGAAGCGTAAAAAATCGTACCAGTTGTCCAGTCCAATATGGAAAAAATATGGATTTTTGGGACTCGAGTCAAATACGAAAAAAATATGGTTTTCTTGGATTGTAGGTTTCTGATGATGCTATTATAGTCTTAAGAAACCGTAAATGCATATCAAATCATACAGTACAATACTGGTTTCTATTTTATCGTCACGTGATGTAAACAAAAGTTTTCAATTGGTTAAAATCATACAGGTGTGAAATAAGACCAATTATTGTATGTAGTTCAATAAAAGTCAAATTACTTGTCTATAGTAGCTTGTCTGAGTAGCGAGGTCTGACTGCAATGTGAAACATATCGATCTCCAGTTATTGGGTGGAAACAAAGTGTGACGGACGGACGTACTCACCAGACGGACTTTGTGAGGTTATCCCTTTTATCTTTCTTTGAACTTTTTTAATCCCACAATAGAATTATGTAACCACATAATACCATTTTTAACCCCATAATGACGGAATGAACTGAAACAACCTCACACTGCTAATTTTTACTCAAACCCTAACCCCCTTAAGTCTACTGGGCATGTTCGGACGGACAGACTGATGGACAGGGCAAGAACAATATGTAGCATATCTAAATCCAAGTCAAAATGATGCATTGTCCTAGCGTATAATTATGATCATACTTATGATAGCTGTGACATTTGTCGGAGACTTTAGGTTAATTCCACTTGTAAAAGTTTCAGAAGATATGCTGCCTTCGAGTATGAGAGTATGAAGTTAACAAACTTTTAACATGGACATAACACAATATACAATGTGTAAATAGCTTTTAATTCAATGTTAGCAGATGTTTATCTGTAATATATAATTTTAATTGATCTTCTAAAACAATTATATTTATATGTACATTATACACATGCAGTACTTAGTAATGAAGTGAAATGTTTCCAGTTTCTGTAATACGTGTTGTTAAAATTTAATATAATATCTATCTATCCATTGTTCCTGCCTATCTCCATTTTTGGGTATTACAAGTACGAGAAAAATTAAAAGACAAAGTATGTCAAAAGTGAGAGTAGTTTAAAAGACGATAACGCGTCATGAAGTGAGAGTGAAAAGGATAAAAGCACTGTGCAGGGGCTTGGTAGGAGTACAGGGCCTGCTTGAAACTAACTAGATCAGCCTGCATAACAGTGAGGGAAGGGCGGCTATTCCATATCACCACCGACCGGAGGAAAATGTAAAACTTATATAGTTTAGTTAGCAGAGGTGTAAATCTGCCTGTAGGGTAAGGGATGCATGTGGCGGGTCACTTTAGCAGGCCGCTTTTGGTATAACGGCATCGGAATCTCAACCAAACAGTGAATGATTTTGTAAAACATTACGAGTCGTCTGTCCGTCTGTCTTCTAAGGTCTTCAATCCAAGTTCGTTTCTCATGGAGCTAACACTATCATGATATGAATAATTAATTTTTACCCAGTGGACAGCACCGCGATGAACTTTCTCAGTTTTATTAATGTTATAGTGTTTGTGCTAGCACCAGACGGACGGAGATTATTCCAGTTGTGGTCTAATATGTGTGATAATAGAACTGTGTGTTTCCAATTTATGTTAATATTATTCTTGTATACATGCACTACATTTACGAGACTTGACTTGTTAAAGTTCGAATTTGAATCATTCATGACATGAAAAAGTAATGTGTATTTCTAGTTTGTAGAATAAGATACTCAGTCTTACTGCCAGAACTCCTCAGCTGCGGACATATACTTTCCGGGTATAGGATCATATTGTGAAATGTTCATTTTTGTCTTTTCTTCATCTGCCAGTGACCCAGATGTGTTGCTATAGTGATATTCACTTGCATTTTGTAAGTCATAAACTGCACTGTCGTTGTTTCTTGAAACTAGAGCAAGATTGTCTTTGCAGAAAGGTGTGTTCCAGTCATTGTTGCAGTGGCTCCATGGAAGAGGATCTCGGAAAGCATGGATGAGAAAGAGCATGAGCCAACATCGAAAAATGCTTAAACCCGCGATACACACAAAATAACCCAGGCTGATTGAGATTCCAACTCCTTCAATCGAAACAGAAATGATAATTGAGATGCATGCGAAAACGTTTAACAAAAACATAAACAGTGTGATTATGAAAACACCTTTTAAAAACTGCAATGGTGACTGAAGCTTAAGTTACCACTTTCAATAAACCTAAAAGGAAATAATATGAGAACGTTGTGCTAACACAGTAGAAATGAATAACTTGTTAATGTATAAAGTGTTTGCGAACACCTTAATCAAAGTGTTTAAATGTGTCTAAGGTTTAAATCCAATATACGTTTGATACATACATATGTTGTTCTTGATAAAAAGTATTACGTTTGATGTAGACTTAGCAATATTTTAACTTTTTCGCTAATGTTGTGCGTGTGTGTGTGTGTGTGTGTGTGTGTGTGTGTGTGTGTGCGTGCGTGCGTGTGTTTGTGCGTGCGTGTGCGTGTGCGTGTGTGCGTGTGTGTGTGTTTGTTTGTGTGCGCGTGCATGTGCGCGTGCTTGTGTTTGGGTGTCTTCGCGTGTGTGTGTGCTTACGTGTGTGTGGTTGGAAAAAGTGTAGGCTACCTCAATAAAACAAAAAATAAATGAAAAGAAAATGCTCTGAGGAATAAGTGTAGGCTACCTCTGAATAATGGGCAAATATCCCATATCTTGTACGGACCACGCCCAGAAAACTGTCCGATTGAGTATTCCAGAAAATACATCGGGATTCCGCAAACTATAACCATGATCACGTACATAATTATGAAAGCACCTGCAAATATAAATGAATGATACTGCATGTAACTGCTTTGTCTTGCCAAATTAGATCGATTAGATCGTGGCAATGTTTTGCTCGGCAGGAAACATGTTATAAAACAAAACACATGTTACTTTAAAATTTGACAAATATATCGGATCACTTGTCCAAAGTGTGTAAGGCTGAATAACAAACCGTACAATTAAAGGTTGCATTCTTAATTCTTTGAGCAATTAACAAACATCTTGGCTAGTTTTACAAATTGCTAACTGCAAAGTAACCATGAGAAAGCATATATATCTTCTTATCAAGGAAATGATCTGAGGAACATGTCTATTTCTGCAGTTACTTAAAGCCTACAGAAAATATTGACAATTATTCAGGGAAAAAAATGTACTCGACATAACATTTATAACAAAAATGTTTCGGCAATTGTAACAGATGTTCTATGTAAGGCCTAAAAAGAATATGTTTGCTTCAGGTTTCATGCCCCCAAAAAATAGGGTAGGTAGGGAAAAAAAAAATTCTAATATTTTTTTATTCTCAAACAAACCAAATTCAACATAAATTTTAATGAATTATGCTAAAAAATATTAACACGCAAAAAATGTTCTAGGGTCGGGGCAAAAAGATAGGGTAGGTCGGAAAACCTGAAACAACATTGTTTTACGCCTAATGATTATGTTGCTTCGTAGGGAAAAGTCAGCGAAAATAGACATTTATCTTCATCAAACTTTGTATGGGATTGTTTAAGACCAGGATAGAATACCACTTTAATCAAAGTTGGGCTCCGCAGGTGGAGATACAATGTCATTGAAACCGACGGAGCCCATAAAGAGCAAAACATTACCAATATTTTATTGTTGTTCAGAACATTTTGACATTAGTTTTTAAAGTTAGAAGATTGTTAAACTGGTTGTAAGGCCGAAGATCAAAGTCACCTTGAGCAGTGAAATTGGCAATTAGAGATAGCCGTTTAACAAGGGGTTTAGTCATAATTATAAGCAACCGGTATCGGGTTTTAGGTGTCATCAAGAGGTGTATTCTGGAATAATAAGTAGTTACAGGAATTGTACATGTACCCAAAAATGAGTCACATAACGTGCAACCATTTCCTATATTTGTTAAATTCAAAATTGATTTAAATATTAGTGTGTTATTGAAGTTGTCAGACAATCATTGAATTCCTAGTAAATAATATGTAAATGGTGTATCATTTGACTGTTTGAATGTTCTTTTCAATGCATGCAGAAAGACTTTTAGTCTTGAAAACATTAGCCTCAAACAAGGTTTCTCCGTACTAAATTTTCAAATACGTAAAGCACCAACAAATTTATTAACAGGTCATTGACTATATTTCGGACATCTCAAAAACAAAGTTATACATAAAGATAAATCTGTGTTTTTATTTACCTCCACCATTTCTAGATACTAGGAAAGGAAATCTCCAGACGTCTCCCATTCCAAGACCATATCCAATCAATGTTAAATAGGTACTGCATGTTGAGGAAAATTTGTAAGAATCCTCTCTTGTTGTCCTTTTGCTTTCGCGAGAGTTCATGTCTACATTAAAGATTCACAGATTCGTAAGATTAATGGTATTTAAAATTACTTCCAGGACGGAGAACAAAAATTTCTTCTATTTTCCAGCTTTTAAAAATGTTTTTGGCAACATACAAATACGTTAAGTATATCTGTTAAATGTTGTTATTTAAGAACTGGCTGATTTTAATCGTAGTCCTTTGTAAAGTGTCATAAATTCTTAAAATTGCAATTTACAACAAGAAATGTTATTTATAATACTTACAACACCTGTCTCATAATTAATTGTATGAACAGCTGGATATGCACATCGTTCAACATAGGTTTCACAATTGTATACTCGTCTAACAGAATTCAGTATTCTACTCAACAAGGTTTAATAATCTCATAATATTGTCACAACTGTTACAGTGGAATATGAGGAATGCCATTGCGACACAAAACCATCCTCTCAGAGACGAAGGAGGGGAATATTATGATGCAGACAGACTATGTTCTAATAAAATAGAGAAATAACTCCAGCTGGTGATCTATCTAGTACTTTAATATAAAAATTAAAATAATATTCACACACCGCTTTCAAAGAAATACAACAAAAACGTTCCCTAAAATTTGAAGTATTGATGTTAAATTAAATGTAATTGTAAAATAAAATGTCTGAGCACCCCTTTAAGTATATTTTTATTGTCAAAGATTACTTTCCTAACAAATGCTGGTTCGAAATTCCAATAATGCAACTTTTGTAGCAACTTTTGTATGACGTAAAGAACTCGCGAGAAAGGGTTGAGTATGAATCACTTCGTACCCGGAAATAAACCGGAAATGCGATGTGGAGTTTAGCTTCTCAATACGCGAATGCAAACATGAAACTACCAAAAATATGGCAAAATAGTTACAGGGCAGAAATCAAGCTAATGACAAAAACCGACTATTCCAAATAAGAATTTGAATTTGAATGTTTAAAATAAAATTGACAACCACATGTAAAGGAGCCAGACGATAATGAAAGTAGTGCACGTGAAGAAATATGGTATAGAGTGTAACAATATTACACTGTGTTTTAAATATTTAAGATATGAGCTACATCTATGGTCAATAAATATCGAACAATTACACCGTGTGACGATCCGATAAAAGCCTGGCAATGTGCTTAAACACATTTTTGTGCTCAGCTAAGTTTCGTGCTCAGTATTTGTATTAAAATCATGCATCCGATGAACCAAAGTACCAGAACAGGTATCGCGTAAAGTAGAATTGGGATCTTACCCATTGATTATTATTTGGTCAGTCGTGTGCTTTTGATACACGCTTACGCATAAAACATATGTACAGTACATGTCCAATCCAAGTAAAATACAATACTTTTACCTTATCTACATTGCATTCTTGAAAAATATAATTTTTCTTATACTTTAAAAGAGTTTTTGACAAGCGGTTCATTTCCGTCATTATTGGCAAGGAAACATTTCGTAAAGAAAAGCCTCAATTTGAAAGCTAATACAAATTTTACATGTATTTACAGAGCTTCGTGTGACGAAAATCTTAAAAACTTTGGCTTATTACAAAATGAAATAGCTCAATCTGGTCTTTGGCTATTTTCTCGACTTTACAAAAATAATCTAATCTAATGTATAACTGTAATTTTCCTAATTGGAAAATATTTTTCTAGAAAATATAGTACCGTATGTCCAAAATATAAATTTATGACAGATTGTAGTATTGAGCATATTGTTGTGTTTTATAATGTGAACGAACTACTACGCTTTAGGTTTTAGTACAACATGTATGCTCTATTAGGTAGTAGTAATTTTGATATTTACTCTAACTTGAGCGTTCACAATCGGAAGATTGAATTGTCTGAAAATGTCAGAGATACAGAGTTAATCTTGTGATAATGACTGTCCGTTGTTTGCATTACATGTGTAAAGTTTTAACTTTCTGTATATGTACATGTAACTAGTGAATATATTAAGTACTTAATTAGAATATATTAAGAAATTAATAAGTATCTACTCTGTCATAAGACTGGAAAGTGATTTATTTTAGTATGATATTTGTCCAGCAATACTACTTGCTATTTTATCCTATAACTAACTTTGCGTTTTCGTTTCGGCGAGATAAAGTAACACCAGGAAAGCATGGTCACTAAACACAAATAATTAGTCCCATTACTAACCTTGCACCATAGAAAAGGTTATGACAATGTTATCATGCCCTTGTATTGTACATACCACTCTACACATAATGCATATTTTCTTCTACATTTCTCGCTTTAATTTAAATATTTTGAAATTATGATATTGATATGTATGTAAAATTTATTTTGTTCACAAACATTGTTTGCATATACAGCGTGCTCTTCTATCGGAGGATATAAAGAATTTCTATCTAACAATATTACACTGTGTCTTAAATATTCAATTTACGAGCTACATGTTTAACCAATAAAAATTGAACAATTACACCACGTGACATTCCGATAAAAGCATGGTATTGTGCTTAAAACACTTTTTTGTTACCTTTCATCAATTATTTATAAATAGCCAACAAATCCGGATTATTTTTAGAACAATTATAGAAAAAGATCATTCTGTATTACATTTCTACGGAATCAAGTTACCATTGCAAAACTACGGCTGGTTAACAGTACCGTTATTGGTTTAACTTGATCAGTTTCTGCAAATAAAATTTAAGGAGGAAATAGGTTGATTTACCTTTAATTGAAAGGCGTAAATTTCAGAAACCTGTTATAATGTATAAAAGCACAAACAATGAGTCTTACCAGACAGATTTATTCACTTTTCCAACAACAGTCAGTGGGCAAAATCGTTATTACTTAAGAAATGTTGAAAACTAAACTGTAATTGCTAGGCGTACAACGAGTTGTACGCTTTCAAAAGCTTTGATATTTGTGTTTTGGGATCGGAATTATATTTTTCTACAAAACATCTTTCATAATTCAAATGTTTATATAATTATACATTTCGTATTTATATTCTAAAATGACTGTTTGAAATGAACATTTTAAGTAATGCTTTTCAAAACTGCTAGGTTTAAATCTCACTTTAAATTACTCTGTCACCAACATCCTTCTATTAAATGTTTTATAAAGTAGATACGAGTTGAGTCTATCAGATATAATGTAATAAAAATATTTCTATTGACCAATTCCCTTGTCAATCGGCTACTATTTCTTCAGACAATCCAACTCGTGAATCGACTGATTTGTTATTCTGTTTATGTATGACGTATGTGGATATCTTCCAAACATGTTGTAAAAGACCAAATCAGTAAATGTCATGTTGTCGTATTTTCTTGTCTTTTCTTGACATTCTGACTTCTTTTCCTCGGCATCAGGACCCCAGGCATCTGTTGATGATATCAGATATCTTAATTTCTGAAGCAAGAAGAAGGGCATACTTTTAGTAGCTAATAAGAACGTGAAGACTAGTATCTTCCTCCGACGTATAACTGTGTCTGATATTGATTTGCAGACATATATTGAGAGTCCCAGGATACAAAATACAAGTAACTCTCATTTTTCCAAGAAAATTGTCTTACCGACGGAAATGACCTTTAATTGTACCAAAAACATTCCTAACTTTGCTTTTTAAATCAATGTAAGACATATAGCGCAGTATGTTTTTTAACGAAATAGCAAAAAAATAAGAAGGCTTTCTGGCAACTCTTTTTCGTGAAAAAATGACTTGAATGAATATGCCAATATTGTTTTATCATTATCCTATCGGTAAACTTACTTTACTCTATCAGTAAATTCAAAGTGATCCTGGGATTTTAAGCAGATGGTTTTGTGTGCACTCATGTATTGCAGTGTATTTTGCCATGTAAAATTGAATATGAACAATTACTCACATAAAGGATAGATTGTAATGACGGGGACATACAATTCCGCAAAATTATACATGTACAAAATGTACGTGAAACATGTAAGTTTTAATCGGCTATGCGATGTTGCTTTAGTTCCAGATATTATGTTTCTTGTATACATTGTACATGTATTAATAGATCCAAATTTGAAGGCTCTCTGAATAGACATAATATACAAAGAAAACAATTTTCAGCCGTAAAGTAGAAGTAGTACATTGTAAGTAGCCGTATGAATGTTGACAACTAAAGAATTTTGAATTGTTTCGAATACCCGTGGCCTCGTTCTATCTAGTCAATGGAAATCGTAGGCATTATTGGTTTATCACATCATGAAGAGTCAAATGATGCGAGAAGATGAAAAGTGTCCATAAAATATTTCATTAACAAGTTAACATATAAAACTTCATTTCGTCATCTATATAATATTTCATAAAAATCAGAATTGTGAAAAACGGAGTACATCAATTTGAAGAAATATGCTTGGTAGAGAAGCGATCAAAGACCTGTATCACATTTTTACCCATGTGTAACTATGATAACGTCGTAGAGTATTTGATACCTTAACTTCGCTATACATAACTACATATTTGTGTGGTGATAACTGAGCTTTCGACTACTGACCGAAAGAAGTATGGTATAAAGTGTCTACTTGATGATAATACTTATCACATTTTCCAAGTTTGAATTGTCACCAGAAATTAGGTATATTCATTCAATACAGACATTTTTTTAAGTGTCTTATTAGTTCCTGTTGGCTACAATGACAAAACTGTTACTGCCAAATGATCGGTCACTGACGTGAGCTATATGTATTATTACGCCACAATGTCCATTTATAACAGTAACAAAGTTTACCGTTTGATATTCAGGAAAAGATGCTTACCTATTCTTAAACATTGTTCTGTCTCTGGTTATTCTAAATGCCTTTCATTTGCTTGTTTTGCAAAAAAAACTGCCCACATTTCAAAACGATTATTTATTTCATTAAAAATTCGGAGTTCCTTTATGTTAAGAAGAATATCATTTCTAAAGTCACTAAAAAAACCGGCACGTCCACATCCTCATCATTTCATACGAAAACTGTATACAATTAAAAAAGTGTGTAGTGTTTTACATACGTTGCATTGTTCAGCGTATATATTGTTGACAGCGCTAAACATTCTACAAATTTAAATATATTTTAGTGTCTTTTATCCTGTCCTATATAATGTGTTTAAACCGTCAAAAATTATAAATATAATTTAAGCTGAATATATGCGGACATGCTTACATCCTGCTTGTTCTATGTAAATGTCAAAATGTCATTCGATGAAGCTTTACATACTGTTTTCAAGGATCCTCTAGCTTGCTGAATCGCATATATTGCATGTCCTAAAATGGGCAACATTATCACTGCAACCAGAACCCAGCCTAAAATCCTCACAAGTGTAGGGTAGGAAAATAACCCGTATCTGGGAGGCACATATTCTACCAAACTTGTACAGAATATCACCTGAAATTCAAAGTAATTGTCAATGAGTTATTGATATGAATAATATTAATTGAAACTGTTGAAAGTTCATTTATTGATTAAGATTTAAATATTTGATCTTAAGCATTTTGTTCCTATGTACTTATACTAAACACCAAATTCATTATTTTCAAACTAATATTATAATATTTGTATACTAATAGATAACTCAATTGTTTTAATAAACCCGCGTACCATGACATACAAAAAACGCAAACTTCGCAAATCGCGACTTAATGTGCTTGTTTTAAAAGAAATTTAGGTCTGCATGTTTAAATTATAAAATATGTAGATGTAACAGTGTTAATTGTAGTATAACCTATAAAGATACTGAAGCAATACAACAACAATAACAACAACATTCAATTTAGTATGAATCATCATCAGCGTGCAAAATTGAATCCGAATTCTGAATCATATATTATAAAAACAACTTTATCGAGAGAGAATGCAACCTTGAAATGTTTTCATGTTATGGTAATGTTAACAGTTTGTGTACGCTACAAGCAACGGTATCTGGATGAAATACAGTGAATGAAAATATAGTGAAAGTAATCAAAACTAAATAAGTTCTGGAAGCATTGCAACTAAATGACGTCATTTACTTGTTTAAAAATAATAATTAACTTTAAGCATACCGTAATAATGACTGGAGAAACCACTGCCAGTGAAATCCTTAAAATAGCTGGAATGGGTTTTCCTATCATCATATTCACATCCTCACTGAACCGGTCAAGACCTGAAACAAATCCAAGCAAGCAAGTCGTGATTGGACAGATTAAAATCTGCAGGAAATTCAAGTCTCAAAGTATACCAATTATCATAAAACGGCATGACACCTGCAATAAATTTAAATCTACATACAAACCGTCATGGAACCGGTTCAAAGCTGCAAGTGTCAAAGCATACAGTACACACTGTCACTGGCCTTGTTCCGACCTGTAGTAAATCTAAATGTGTAGACAGCGACTATGGTTTCTCAGTTATTGAACTTGGCAAACTTCTAACGAGCAAATCGAAGAAATATGTTTGATACTGATATTGTTAAGTACCAAAAACGGTACCTTATTTAATTGCAATATGTTTTATGCATTATGAAGGAATCTTTGTGGTCAAGGTTTTATAGTATATCCTTCATTCTCATATCAAGAGATACAAAAATCTAGAAGATAAAGTGGCAGGCAATTAAGAATTATAAATGAATTTCAGGAAGTTTTATTTTTGTTACCATAGATCCATGCGACAACAAGAACTTCTAAAACAGCAACAATAGGCCCAACCCAAGCACAACTGTACCAGTCTATCCACAAAAACATGTAACCACCGCCCTATCTAAGGCAAAAGTTAAAATTACTATGAGGACACTCAAGAAAACAGCTAATGTTGAATCATAGAAACGTACCAATAGCAGTAATTTTGCATTTTTCTACTTCAAGATATCATATAATCTAAATATCGGGAATTCTGTTTGAGTAATCTAACCCCTGTGCATGTTGGTAGTGAAACGATATACATGACAAATGTGACTACAAATATCACAATCGTCCTTGAAACAGCCTTAAATCGAGGAAATATATCCCGAATGGATTGTACTATCATCTCAAAAGGAATTAACTGAAACAAAATAAAGTATATGTACACCGACCTAATTATCAATACATATTTAAAAGCTACACTATGTTTCTTGTACAGTAATTTGGTCTGTAAAATGCGCCAATGATTAGAGGACAGACAGTTATCTGACAGCTTGAACACCAGTATAATCAAAAGACGTACTGTTGGTTATGTATAGAGCATGGATGTTATTTCAGTATATTAACATTTTAATATTTTTAGCATGTTTCTTCCTTACTAGTACTTACTCCTATAGATTCGAATCTATCATGAAAACAACACAGCATTTGTAATTTTCTAGTGTCAATTTTTTATTCGCCTATATGTACTATATAATTCACAAATCGAAGTTCACCTTGACCTTTCACGAGTAAACAAAAATCTCTATGTTAAACGTCTTTTAGATACAGTGTGTAATATTACACAAGAAACAGGCACTCCTTAGAATGTTTTAATTTCACAATGTACTTAATCATTACCATGCGAGTATGGATCTCGTATATAATTATAAATAACCTTTGTATTACTTGCCAAAGAATGTGGACAGACAAGTTAGCGTTAGTAGTTTACATATTGCATAACACCTTTTACAGTCCATATTTATTGTCAAACGTTTTTAGTTTACGATTTTGTGTTTCAGCCTCGCCCTGCTTGTTGGAAGTGATTCTGTATATTCTATTAGTGTAGAGCGTAATCAACACATCCGAGCGACCTGCTCATGGTCTGCACTGTTCGTTTTATAGTCATTTGAAACAACAATCATGACCTTTCATCTAAAATCTATACTTTATTCAGAAGAAAAAGTACAACGATACAACAAACCTGTGATTCTATTCCGGTAAGAAGAACAGAAATTAGGAAAAGCCCTGTCCAAAGCTGCGGAGTAGGTAGTGACAACATTGCTGTGATGTATGCGACAATGCCCGTAGACATTTCTGGTATCGTTTAATAAAAGCAATCAGTTCATCATACAAGGATCGAGTTATAAATTTATAATAAAACAAATACAATAATTTATACAGATTTTATTTAAAAGAATAGCAAAATGGCTTATTTACTTTAGCTCTTTAGAAAAAACGAGTTCAATCGCTCCATGATGGATCTTATCGATCATCAAAGACAACCTGCAATTTTCATTACAATGACTTGTATCTGTATATGTATCCATTTAATTGGACTATGCACGGCATGTCTTGCCAAGGGACACACCTTATTATGCTCCCTTCCTGGAAGTTCCATGAAAGTCCTTCAATGGGTATATGAGATATGTCGTGGGCACGGATTAATCCAATTACCCGTCTTACCTTGACCTTGGCCCAGCGTGACTGAATATACCTTGGTGCTGCAAATACCCTTGATGCGGTGAACACTTGACCCAAGTTTCATGAAAATCCTGTAAGGGCTTCAAGAGATATAATGAAGCGGACACAAAAAGACCAATGACCCCTAACAGTTAACCAAAGTTTCTTGAAAATCCTTCAAGAACAGACATGAAAGAAACAGACCGACCGGCCGAAAAGCTGACTCCTATCTACCCATCCTCCCCCTAACTTTGTTTTTGGGTTAGGAACATTATCCATTATAAGTGATATGATAATTAACAGTTCCTTACCAGCATTTATGACTTCTGTGATACTGACATTATAGGCGTATGCCATGTTCCTTAGTACGGAAAAACAAACCATACCGCTGAAAATCGCCAATACTGCATCTATAGCTGGCACAACGAGGGCTGCCCTAACATTAAACCCGTGTAACACAATGATATAAAACATCATCTAAATTCGCTTATATGTAATTACTAAAATTTCAAGATTGTTCACAATTATACTACTATATCTCTTTTGAAAGGGAAGCATCATGTTGTTGTCCAAGGCTTGTAATATTGACAGGGATCCAGGACGTGATCACCACCTGAGAAAGGCTACAGTTTCTCGCACTGAACCTGCTTTTCATTGAATGGTTTCGCAACAACTTCTACTCACTGCCTTCTCAACCAGTAACTTCTTTAACTTTTTTACTTCGTCCACCTCATTCTTAGAATTGTTACTTACGCCGATGTACAATGTAACTAGCTTTCAGTTTGGATGACAGGGTAAACGGGTCGATACAGTTTTGTGTGTGTATCACGTGCACACACTAGTCGTCTGCCTACTTTGTAGCTAGTGTTTGCAGCTTGGTGCATCAAAAGAGCGCCAGCCAAGTGTGGTATGGTCTTTTGACAAACATAACACAAGGTTGTCTGCATACAGAGTTTCCTTGGCCCTATATGGTTGTTCGCATACCAATATATTGATGAAAATGAGCCAGAGGCCGGGAGACACTCTCCCATATGTGTACCTCTTGTTATTTATATTGGGGTCTTAATACACCTGTAAATTTCGCCTACAGTATATTTTCCTGTAGCGTGATAAAAATACCATCAGTTTACACATAACCAAGTTCTTTCGGGATATTGATCCAAGTTAGAGGTACCCTACCTTTATTTTTTCGATTATTTTCATGTCTGTTTAATGAGATAGCCTCTCAATTTGTTTGAAAGTTTTTATCCTTTTTACAATGTGTTATTAAAGAAAAAATTAATTTGAGTTCTGTATCATTTTATGAGTCTCACATTCTCCGCACTCATTGTCTACATCTTTTTTATCAGAATCATGGGACTCTTTTGTAAGAGGTTCTACAATATCTTGTTATAATGATGACATTGTCTCGTTGTCTTATTATGAGGTCTGATATCAATATTCATGGGCTATAGAATCTGTTGTTACTATTGCATTACTCTATTAACTTAGGTTGGAGAAGGTCATTTGAAGTTTCTACAATTTAGGAAACTCATAAAATAAACCTTACTGATTGAAAAGAAAGAAAAAACTTCTGTAACATTAATAGACATAATTTTTCAATAAAGTGTGAGTACAATTCACGAATCTTAAATTAAACTTTACAATCATTTCGTATCAATCGACTTTACAACTGTTGTTTACCTTAGGCAATTTTCTTTGAAATCTGCATGCGAAGCCATCAGCAAAATTCCGCCCTAGCCAAAACTTAAGGAATAAAACGCCATCAAAGCTGCCTCAATCCATACCTTTAACAGAAAAGCTCCTTTTCTTTCTAAGAGAATTTAATTGCTCTGTGGACAGCTATATAATATATTTGTTACGTCATGTGACGGAGGTAATAAATGTGGTTACATTCGGTGCTCAAAACTTATATAACAAATTTATGTTTTGTGTTAGATGTTTTAGGACATGAAGCAGATACAGCGTCTTAGACACAAATATAAGGAATTATTTTCTTCTTAAAAAAGTAGGCAAGTGTTATCGAATCTGAAAGTTCGTACATTTAACTCTATATTTGGTGCTTACTCTAGTGTTAAGTAATGTATTAAACGTAGGATAAAAGAAGAAAGTGATGCCATTTCCAGCCCCTGGTAACATCAAAGATCGTATGAAAACTGCAGCTGACATGATCACTGGTACCGGTGCACTGACGTATATCACCTGGAATTTGAAAAACAACGTTAAATGAATTTGTAAAAAGTTAACTTTATAATACTTCATTTGAAACAAATCAAATACTAAGGAAATATATATAACAAAAATTATACACTATACAATATAATAAATATATTATTGTGTTAGTACCCTTTTACAATACTTCTTACACTGTTTTATGAATTTGCTAAAATTACTGATTAAGCTATCTGATAAAACGTAGCGTTGTCCAGAAGTTGTAGATTACAGTTTGTAGTCAAAAAAAAGTCAAATAAATCTGTAAATTGTTTCAATTAAACCGTGAAAAATTTGTGTGACGCTTTATGTAGGCATTATATCGAATAGACTAAACCCAACTATTGATTACGCTTTCTACATTTGATGAGAAGGAACGCAGAACTAATCTTTTCATTTCAGCAAAATATGCTATGTTTTGAGTTGATTCTTTGATCAGTTTGTAAACAAAAACAGTAAACATTAAGTTTAAACCGGTAAACGATGTCAAGATGTCAAGATTTCAGATAAAAGTGGGGACATTTTATAAACCCTAAATCACTGGACGAATACGTCTGCGATTAAAATATTTCAAGTAATCACCTAAATGTGTACTATAATTATTATGTTCTTTTACTCTAAAGTAAGGGATTCAGCAAAACAAACAAAAATGATAAAACCGGAGGTTATAGCAAGCCTGTCTACCAAACTTTGTTTCAGTCCTAAAAGACAAATACAAATTCAACGATACTAGTATAAAATTAGGTATCTTTATTATTGATACACGATTTCTAAACTACCTCTTCACTCGGGTTTTAAATGTTGATGTATTCTGTTTGTACCTTTTCTATAGAATTGATGCTCTTGATAGTGTCAAGACAAATGATGAGTCGCAATAGCAGCATCAGTAAGAAATATTGCCAAATCACGGAAGATAAGTCCCATATACCGGAAGAAAGTTGTAGAAGTTTGTACCTGAAAACAAGAAATATTGAGGAAAAAAACTGTATGTCAATAAGTTGCCTCGATAAAAACTTATGTTGCTAAGAATTGTTGCTTAAATTGCTTAATTCTCGTTCACAATCTTTATTCAAGCATTTTTTTATTTTTATTGTATCTTGTTAGAAAATTGTATATGTGATGATTGTGTATATAAGGACTGTGATATTTCCTTCGATTAATTCTAATTGTTGAAAGTTTCAGAAAATATGTTGCCTGCGAGTATGGAAATGTGTTGTAAGCAAATCACTAACACGGAGGTAACAACATATATAATATATACCAGTGTTCCAACTAACACAAAATAGAAGAGTGCAGCACCCTGCCCTTGTTCTTGTGCACTCTGTCCTTTTGTCTGGCACTCTGATATGCCTTTTTTGACAGAAACTTTGCATTCGATGTTAATGAGCATATTTCTTTGATTTAATGCCAAAAAACACATGGGTCCTTTTCTATAACATGTATAAGACACCAATAGATTAAAAGGAATGAAGAAATGCCCAGAAGTCAATCAGTATTGAAAATGTCAATTTAATTCAAATATAGAACATTTGAACTTGCCCTTTTTATCAAAGTTTTGCGCGCTCTCAAGTGCCCTTTTCAAAAGCAACCCCCTGCCATACTTAAGATCCGTGCTGAAGAATGATAAGGCACAACATGTGTAAAACTGGGACAAAAACGAGTTTTCAATGCAATGTTAATATATGTTCCCTGCAATACAATTACAATTTGATTATTATACTATTTCCAGCTTATGTAGTGAAACGTTTACATTTTCTCTGACATGTATTAGATAGATAGATAGATTTAATTTAGTATATCACAGATGTACAAACATGGTTAAAAAAACATGATTAATACATAAACAGATAATTAGATGTATACACAAGTTTATAAACCATGATATGCACATCAATACCAATGCTGCGTTTTTGGTACGTGGCATTCCCTGTTTGATATTATTTTTGTTTTTATGCACATCAATACCAAGGATAACACAAAAAAGGGAAAAGTGATTCACCCTTATTTCCATTGTGGTCCTTGACATTGACGGCACACCACGGAAAGACACGATTATTTACTTCAAATGAATCAATGGTATCACATTTGTATAATATCACAGACCTTGGTTATTACAACAGCATTTTATGCATGAGATCAAAGTACTGTATGATAAAACATTTCAGTTATATGAGCATCAATCAGTTTTATGACACTAAAAGCACTGACTAGATTTAAAATTAATATACCAAGTATACCTATCCAAGCATTACACCAAACATGCAAGGAGATCGTTAAGAATGATAGGGCACTAAAACAAAAATACAAAGAGATCGTTAAGAATGATAAGACACAATGTTAAAACTGGGACAAAAATGATTTTTGACGACTTCCTTAAAATGCTTAAAAACTGTAATATTACGTATCAACTGTGGCAAGTTATTCCAAAGGACACACCCCTGATAAGCAAAATACTTTTTACCAAATCCCTTCACCTTGGGAATACAAAAACAACCACTGTCATTAAAATTTAACCTGGACGGATCATCAGGATTGGGACAAGAAACCCTAAACCTTGTACAATGCGTGTGTAATGAGTGTACATGATTAAAATATTATCCCAGGTAATCTAGAGCTATGCCTGACTTAACTTTAAAAACACGATCCAAAATAATTTGGTTAACCCGTTTTTCAACTGGTAACCACCTTAACTGGCCTGGACCAACATGAGACATAGAATCCATATTCAAGACGAATCTCACTAATTTGTTTTGGGTTGTTTGAAGTCTACTTTTCAACAATTGTGTCAAACTTTGGTACCAAAAAGAACAGGCATAATCAAAGTGGCACTGAATGAGTGATGTAACCAATAGCTTTCTTGTATGCTGTGTTAGAAAATCACGTTTTCTATACAGGAACTTTCACCTAGCGTTGGCTTTACTAATTACTGACCATGCCATAGGCTCACCAGACAGGCTTTGGTCCAAAGTGGCATCAACATATTTAACTGAATGGAAAGCATCAATAATCTTGCCATTACATGATATTTCCATACCGGATTGAGACCTTATTTTAGGTTTTGAGCCAAACAAAATTGACTCTGTTTTGCCTAAATGTAAAGATAACTTGTTACAAATAAGCCATTCACTGACTGTTTCAAATTTACTGGTTAGCACAGTTTCAATCTGGTTTTTCCTTTTACCTGCAACCAATATGCCAGAATCATCAGCATATAAAAATAATTTATCTTTTACCACTGCTGACATGTCATTGACGTAGATTAAAAATAAAAGAGGTCCAAGTATGGACCTTTTGGGACAACACATGTGATACTAGAGAGAGAAGATGATGTACCAGATACAGCAACCAGTTGATGTCTATCACATAAGTATGACCTAAATCATCTGACGGCATCTTCACTTAGCCCAAATGCTTCAAGTTTCATCAATAGAATACTGTGATCGACAGTGTCAAAGGCCTTCTGGAGATCAAGTAGTACCATCCCTACCATATGACCCTTATCCATTTTGGAATCTTATATAGTCAGATAAGTGTACAAGACATGTTTCTGTCGAAAACCCGCGCCTAAACCCAGACTGAAAACTATATAATATTTTTTTTTCAACCAGATACTTTTCAAGTTGATCATACACAATTTTTTCAAATATTTTTGATACAATACTTAAAATTAGCACCGGTCGATAATTACCAACCTCAATCTTGTCATTTTCTTAAACAAAGGAACAACACGGGCATCCGGTACTACACCTTGAATAATGGACAAATCGACAATATGAGTGAGAGGACTAGCTATGATAGAGGCACTGTCCCGTACAAATCTAGCTGGTATTTGATATAGAACAGTGGCTTTATTAGCACTGAGATTATTTAAGTACTTTAAAACACTGTTTTCTGATACAACTTGAAAAAGAATAACTATTAGGTTTAACACCTTTATCAGTATAGAAACAAGAGAGAAATGTTTTTTCCATATTTGTTATAACAGGATGGAAGTTTCTCAACAAGTTTAGAAGCAACAGAAGTATAAAATGCATTGAATGTTTCAGCTACTTTTAGCTTATCAAAACAGATTTCACCATCTAAGTTCAGTCCTATTTTATTAGAAGAACACTGTCCTTTTTTTAGGGGAGACCAAGACCTTTTAAAGTTTTCCACAAAGTTTTTGAGTCTGACTTATTTTCTGTCTTTAAAAAAAAAAAAGAAAAAAAGAAAAAAAAAAAAAAAAAAAAAAAAAAAAAAAAAAAAAAAAAAAGAAAAAAAAATAAAAAAAAAAAAAAAAAAAAAAAAAAAAAAAAAAAAAAAAAAAAAAAAAAAAAAAAAAAAAAAAAAAAAAAAAAAAAAAAAAAAAAAAAAAAAAAAAAAAAGAGGAAAAAAAAAAAAAAAAAAAAAAAAAAAAAAAAAAAAAAAAAAAAAAAAAAAAAAAAAAAAAAAAAAAAAAAAAAAAAAAAAAAAAAAAAAAAAAAAAAAGGGGGGGGGGGGGGGGGGGGGGGGGGGGGGAAAAAGGGGGGGGGGAGGGGGGGGGGGGGGGGGGGGGGGGGGAAAAAAATTGGGGGGGAAAGAAAAGGGGGGAAAAGAAAAAAAGAAAGGGGGGGGGAAAGGGGGAAGGGGGGGGGGGGGGGGGGGGGGGGAAAAAAAAAAAAAGGGGGGGAAAAAAAAAAAAAAAAAAAAAAAAAAAAAAAAAAAAAAAAAGAAAAAAAAAAAAAAAAAAAGACTATAGATTGTAAAATTTCTGAATTAATCCATGGCTCAGTACGTTGTTTAATACGAACTTCTTTAACCGGAGCGATATTATTTATAACTGACATGAAAATTAGTTTAAAGTTGTTCCATGCATCTACAACAGTGTCACTAGTGATAACTGAACTCCAGTCTGTATTTGACAAGCATTGCTGAAAATCTTCCTTATTATAGTTCTTCAATGACCGAATTTTCACTATATTATGTTTACCAATATAAATTTTTGGAACCTTTTGGTACAGAATATCATCTGGTGATCACTGAAACAGACATCCATAACACCACTATGTGAAATTCTTTCACTGTCAGAAACTAATATCAAGTCAATTGTTGAACATGATGATGTTGAAATCCTGGTGTGCTAATTTATTAACTGGAATAAACTAAACATTTCCATAAAAGAACCCAAGCTTTTCATTAAAGCACACTTTTATAAACTAGACACATTTGTATTAAAATCACCGAGTAAAATGTTTTCATACTCATTCAAATGACTTGTAGAAGAATAAACTGATTTTAAGAGTTCATAGAAATCAACTGTTTAGATTTTAGGTGGTCTGTACATGTATATAACACCACAGATAATTGGCTTTGACTTCGGAAGTAAAAGTTATATCCGTGTCGCTTCTAAATCATCTTGATCGAGGTCATCTCGTCCATTGAAGGCAATATCACTTCTAACATATACACATACCCTCCGCCTTGTCGATTCCTATACTACATAGTAGAAATAAAAATGTTTCCTATATCTGTTAATAGATGAAACAATTCCTTTGTGTATCTGTATCTCGGACTTTGGCCTACATATAAACATCAAATTTGAATTCTTGCCATGAAAATGTAATGTGTGTTTCTAGTTTGTAGAATAAGATACTTACTGCCAGAACTCCTCAGTTGCGGACATAGACGTTCCGGGTATAAGATCATATTGTGAAATGTTCATTTTTGTCTTTTCTTCATCTACCAGTGACTCAGAGGCGTTGCTATAATCACTTGCATTTTGTAAGTCATGAACTGCACTGTCGTTGTTTCTCGAAACTAAAGCAAGATTGTCTTTGCAGAAAGGTGTATTCCAGTCGTTTTCGCAGTGGCTCCATGGAATAGGATCACGGAAAGCATGGATGACCAAGAGCATGAGCCAACATCGAAAAATGCTTGAACCCACGATGTAGACAAAATAACCCAGACTGATTGTGATTCCAACGCCTGTGACCGAAACAGAAATGATATTTAAAATTCATGCGAACGTATTAAACAAAAACAATAAGAGCGAAGTAAGGTTATACGAGAACGCCTTTTGAAAAACTGTAATGATGACTGAAGGGTATATTACCACTTCAATAAAACAAAAAGAAGATGAAAAGAAAATGCTCTGAGGAATAAGTGTAGGCTACCTCTGAATAATGGGCAAATATCCCATATCTTGTACGGACCACACGTAGAAAACTTTCCGATTGAGTACTCTAGAAAATACATCGGGATTCCGCAAACTATAACAATAATCACATACGGAATTAGGAAAGCACCTGTAAATATAAATGAATAAAATAAACTTTTTTGTCTTGCTAAAGATAGAGTGGTGTATGGCTCTGCAAGACACACGTTATAAAAACTAAACATAATTTACTTTAAAATTTGTCAAGTCATAACAGAATGTACTAGCAAAGACCTTGTTTATTACGACGGACGGCCTTTCTCCGTAACTGCAGTTTGGCATTCCGTTATGTTCATCAAACTGTGTAGGGGTTGTTAACGACCAGTAGAATACCATTATCAAAGTAGGACTCAGCAGGTTGAAGTTCAATGTCACCTAAATCCATTGAGCCCCTAAACGGAAAAACGGTTCCATTAAATCGAAATACTATACCGAACGTTTATACATTGGTTCTTAAAGTTAGAAGATGGTTAAACTGACTGTAAGGTCGATGATCAAAGTCACCTTGAGCAGTGAAATTTGGCATTGATAGATAACCTTTTGACAAATGGCAACCGGTATTGGGTTTGTGTCAAGGGGGATATTCAAAAATTATGAATAGTAATTGGAATAGTACTCAGAAATGAGTCACATAACCTGCAATCATTTCCTAAATTTGTTAAAAACAAAAATAAAATCGTTTTAAATGTTTGTATGCTAGTAGAAGTTTTGGACAATCAATAAACTGCTAACTTATTTGAGTATTATTTTACTGTTTAAATGTTTCTTTTTAATGCATGCAGAACCGGGTTTAACCGTGCAGCCAATCAAATAAGCACACTAACCGTGTAGCCAATCATATTAGTTTCTTATATGAGCACGAGGTTCAGATGGAAATATCCGTCACTGAGGGTAACTGTTTTGGCGGGAACGAGGCTCTGCCGAGTTCCGCGAAACAGTTTCCCGAAGTGACGGATATTTCCATCTGAACCAAGTATCTCATGGAAGAAACTTTTTCTTGCATACCGTCTTGCACTTTGAAATAGATATTTAAAAACAAACTTACCGAAATGATGCATTTTGATATAAAAACAAACATTCTTTAGATGTTATGTATGGGAAAGTGACGTCACATTTTTTATAACGTGACGTCACATTGTTTATAACGTTACGTAACAAGTAAGCACGTAAGTCGTCTTACACGGGGGGGTGTAAGATGAGATTTTCCAGCACTGGTAAAAACTGCAGATATCCCCATCTGGTATGCAAGAAACATCGAGATGATATAGCCGGACATTTTAGGTACATAGATGTCTGACAACGTTTTATATATTTGACAAAGTATGCCGAACTAAATGCCTTTGTGAAATGGTAAGTGCTTCGGCAAATATATTCCTAATCTGTTACCATCTGTCTTGCAAAACAGAATAAAACCAAGTGATGACATTGCTACATTTTTATAAAAGGCTACACGGTATCTAGTCACCTGGTCACGTCGTACCGTAGTCAATTCGTACTCGATTTAGTCAACACGTACCTTGGGAAGGAATATTTTTCAAATTTCATTTAGATTTTCAAATGATAATTCTTTTAACTAGATTTTTTTTAAAATGCTGTTATTTCGTTTCTTATAAAATTTATCCAAGCGATAAGACTTTTTGCACTTGTTAGCATTCTTGTAGCCTAATTAATTTGGCGTTTCTATGTGACCCCTTTCACAGATCTGATATTATTTAACTGTCACACCTCTACGCCTAATTTTAATGTGCTCCATAATAAGAAAGTGTAGTTTCAATATTGGGTACAACTGGCGCTAGCCAAAATGACGTCTTGATCAAATTCTGAGATATTTTCTTTTTGGGCCAGAATCTCGCAGAGGAGAGATATTGCCCATACAAAAAATAACACAATAACCCGACGCACGTACAATTAGTTGGACTAGAACTGGCGTTAGCACAACAAATTGTGCCCAAGGGCTTTTTTTTTATACGACAGCCGCCCTTCGCATGCAATATCAGTTTGTTAGCTAAAACAACTTCAGCATACCCGGTTTATATGCTTGACAGAACGGGTACGCTGAAGCTTACTCCGTAGGGAAATCGTACCAATAATCGTGCCAGGAATCTGACACGCTCGCATTTCAGTATTTCATGAGCAATAAGTGAAGACAGTAAATAATTTTATTAATCAGAGCATAATCTTTTAATTTGCCAAATTTGAAAGTTTCGAACAGGTCAGAATTTTCACAAATTGGCCGCCATCTTGCCGATTTGACAATTATCACGTGACCATTCCCAAGAACCTTTGGAAAGGGATCTCTGCGGGAAATTGCCGAAGGTTCCGATTGAGGTCACGGGGACAGTTTTATTTATTTACATGACCACGTGGATTTTATTGGGTTTATAAGTTCCCAACAGAATTTCATTTGGGATGTGTTCCCCAATTGGCACTTCAAAGTGAGACGTAGACGGCAGACAACTGTAAAATGTCAACCTGTAAAATCGGTCTGCCTTCGAAGCGGAAAAAGTGAGACTAGCATTCTCAGTGTGCATAACCCACGTGACTTGAGACGTCATTTTTAGCTACTGCGCCAAGTAAATGAGCTCCCGACTCGGAGTTTCAAAAGGCTGTAAGTATTTCATTTTTAGGTCTATTACTTTAAAATATAGCTTATTCTACGCGGAAAACAATCTTCTTTCCATAGATTATAATCTATCCTTCACGAGTTTAGTCGTTAATGGTCCCCAAAATGAGGCAAATGGTCAAATTTGAGAAATTTTGGGAGCTAATGTGACAAGTGTTCACACATTTTTGTAACCTAGCCCATAAATATGTACATAAACAATGTTTCTATCAGTGAACGAGAGTTCACAAGGATGATTAGCATCTGAAAAATGATTTAAAAAATGACTTAAATGCAAAGAAAGCTAAATATTTGTTCTTTTGAAAATGGGCTACGGTGCAAGCAAATCTAGTAAGGGCTAATGCGACAAGTCACTTTTAGAGTACGGTGCAAAAAATTAAACAATTTCTGTTGAAAAACGACAGAACTTTGAAAGAAAAGTATATATATCAGAATTTAAGATAACTGCGGACCTTAGGACCAGAATTAAAAAAGTAGATGGAAAAGTACGAAATTCGGCCCAGGTAAAGATCTACATCTATATTTTCAAGAATTAAATTCTGTTTTTCTATTTAGCTTTAACATTCATATGGGGGCACCCGTTTTTCTAACGAAAATTGATCGTTTTTCTATCATAATTTCAATAATATTTTGGCGATTTCAATTTTATCATTATTTTGACAACAACCTTTATTTGATAGAAGCAATTTTAATGTGTCTCGTGCATTACAAAACCAATATTTCTGCGAAAACAAATAGTCCGAAACCAAAAACGTAGTGAATTTGTTTGACATATAGCGCATTTTATCCGCGAGGTCAAAGTTTTTTTTATAGATTTATATTATGTGCATCAGGTTGTGCTCTTAAAAATAATCGAATAAAAAAGGCACGTGTTCACGTTGGCTTTTTCCAAAAAATACCTTTTAAAATTATGATCAAATGCTAAAAACGTGCCATTGACAACGACGTTATGCGTCGCTATTACAATGTGTTATGACAAACACTGAAATAATTAATGCGTTTTTTTTATTATTTATGCAGAAAATTTTGTGGGACATATATGCGTTTAAACTCTTTCAACTGTATTTTTAAAGTAAATATATCTATCTATCTATCTTGTTATACTGCCTCACACCTCTCACGAGTATTATGGGCAGGGTGCACGCCGGGTGTTAATAAAAGATAAAACTACTGCAAGATATCTCCCACAGTCAAGAGAAACAAGACGGTTAATACTGTTAAAAATAGTAAAAGAGTAAAAGTAATCATTCTTCATAATGAAATTTGTACAAACGGCGTTTTTAGCAGTTTATATAACTAATCCCGATTTGAAACTCTTCCTCTTCAGTGTGACGAACGAAGGAAGGTTCTCCGGGTCCAAAAACGCACTTCAACATTTAAGACCGTTAGACAAAAAAATATGATATGTAGCGTATTTGAAAGTGTCTCGGGTCTTCGTCCGCACCCAAAGCCCCGAATCTGGAGACTAAGCTATATATCTGTCACTTCGAGCCCTGGACATATTTTTGTATTTTCTATATATTACTTTCTTTAAAAAGTCATCTTTGACAAGATAACGCACCACTTTAAGAAGATAGATGACTGTTTGACATAATAACACGTCACTAAGACAAGATAACACAATACTTTAAGAAGAAAGCATGACTGTTTGACATAATAACATTGCACGTTGACAAGAACATAACACTTAAGAAGATGTAACGGTTCATTAACAAGACATAACTACCATTTGAGAAGATAGAAAACCACTTAAACAAGACAAGACACTCTGTTAACAAGACAAGTTGTAATGTATCAAAATAAGACAGCTGCGGCGTTCCATACTTCTGTAATATAAATCGCTATCCACCCATTAATTGTACAACAACTTTACTGTATATTTTGATTTTACCGATGATGACTGGAATGTATAGCTTACACGTTCAGGTTAAGTAGATATTCAGTTTTATTTATGCGTTTGAAGTAATTAAATTTGAAATTTATTTTAAATTCAATATTACGTTAAAACCAAAATAACATAGATAGGTGTGATGCATTAGTTACGGATGGATGGCAGAGATGTAAATGTGCAGATGGGTGCATTTTTATCCATGCATATCCGGGATGATATTGATAACCATTTCGTCTTCAATGTGGCAAATGTTTCCTTATGCAAATACAAGTGACTGTATCAATAACATATCCTTGTACGCCCGTTTGAATTTTACCTGTTTTCACAAAAAGAAGATTAGATCATTTTAGTCAAATAGTTCTGACATGAACAAGCCTTGAAATCAGTGTTTATACATCCATGACTGTTCAAAACGGTTCAAGCCTTGCTACCAAATATGATTATGTGAGAAATTTAACACACTAGCGGATCCAGTGATAAGTAAGTTTCAGAGTCTTCCGCATCTTATCGTGTGTTAGTTTATTTCATTTATCCACTCTTACATAAAACATATATCCAGAATAGCATACAATATATGCCAAAACAGGTATATGCCACAGGCCGTACAGATCTAAATTAAAATTGCATTTTGCATCGGACCGTAACAATTGATTTTGAAAGCAATAAGTGCATACGTTTTCTATGATCTGAGACCAGTGAAATAGTGTATTTGAGATTTTTGTTTTCATTTGTTTCTAATTTCGTGTAAATATACATGCAAATGAACATGAAAAGTAAACACAAAAACGCATGCGTATAAAAGACAAACTTTTTGATAGCAGTTAACGTAGTATCTCCTCTTTCTAAAGTGACTTGTCGCATTAGCCCTTACTAAATTGGCTTGCACCGTAGCCCATTTTCAAAAGAACAAATATTTAGCTTTTTTTGCATTTAAGTCATTTTTTAAATCATTTTTCAGATGCTAATTATCCTCGTGAACTCTCGTTGACTAATAGAAACATTGTTTATGTACATAGTAATGGGCTAGGTTACAAAATGTGTGAACACTTGTCACATTAGCTCCCAAGATTTCTCAAATTTGACCATTTGCCTCATTTTGGGGGCCAAACGACTAAACTCGTGAAGGATAGATTATAATCTATGGAAAGAAGACTGTTTTCCGCTTAGAAAAATCTATATTTCAAAATAACAGACCTAAAAATGAAATACTTACAGCCTTTTGAAACTCCAAGTCGGGAGCTTTTTTACTTGGCGCAGTAGCTAAAAATGACGTCGCAAGTCACGTGGGTTATGCACACTGATTCTTGTACCTCATTGATAAATACAGTGAAAGCCTGTGAAGCAGCAAATAATGCTTACTTGATATTTATTCTCAGATTAACCAATCTGGTTATTAGGTCGCTTTCATTTCTCCATTCAGTAAAAGGTGGAAACTCTGTCTTTACCGTTGACTCATATCAGGGTCCGTATATTGCAATATAATAGAGATCGTCTTCTTTCATTTCTAATCTTGGTTATTGTATTATTCAAAGTTATAGAGACCAGCGAAGAAAGCCGAGGAATCACCTTTCCCGAATGTAAATTAATTATCAGTACCGGGATGTGCGATTCAGAAAATACAAGCAATTAATCTATTTCATTGCAACTGTGCTTTTATTCATTGGAGACCGTAAACATGTCTGTCTTTCTTACTTGTATCATGGCTACTGCATATTTGTATAGGAAAAACACTGAACTGTATTACTGATAATTTGAAATTTGTGTGGATGCGGAGCTTAGACTGTGCTCTATCTGTAATACAGGACCTGATCTTTCTGAAAAAGAGAACACTTTTCACGTTTTTTTTATCGCCTAGATTTTTGTTTTACAATTTGGAAAAGTTACAATCGGCTGGTTAGTAATAAGATAAAAAACAAATACACTTAATTGCTCCGGTATGTATTAGATGGAGTACTGTTTGCGAGAATAATTATGTTATTTCGAGGGGCGTAGCCCCCGAGAAATGACGTAATTATTTGAGCAAACAGTCACTCTATCTGATTTGTATTATGGCACGTTGATAATGGCACGTACACCATCATGTACATTTTGATTGACAGCTCACAGGCCCCGAAACATCGTGTGACGTAACAAAGTGGGTGGGATCACGTTAATATTGTTTGGTCACTCTGATCTTTGTCAGTTCCCTTAAAAAAAGAACGCTAAGAAGGATAGATGAACACTGCATTATGGATATTTTAGAATTGCAGGATAATGTTTTGTTACAGATGGCTAATGAACTTGAATTCAGTCAATTAGAAGAATTAGACGAGATCATTCTTTCACAAGTTCCTTTAGATGCTGCGACATCATGCTTTCACAAATGAAAACTGCATGATATAAACTGCTCAGGAGACTCGTGTTTCGAGTTTGTGTATATGTATGTCCACCATTCCATTCCTCTTAAACATTTAAGTTTAAGTCAATTTTACAGAGCTACATCTTTCTTCTTTGGCAATTGTTGCTTGTTTTTATTTTTGAAAAAAAAATCTGAAAAGTGTTCTCTATTGCAGATAGATCATGTGCTCTATTGTAGATAGAGCACGGTCTAAGCTCCGCCCCCATACACAATGCAAATTATCACAAATACAGTACAGTGTTTTCCTATACAAATATGCAGTAGCCATGATACAAATAATTTTGTAGGCTACAGAACACTTTTAACAGCAAACAAGTACATGTATTGATTTTGTTTCGGTAAAAAAGATTGAGGTCGCTACCACACAATTTTGTTATGTCACATGATTTTACGTCACACAATTTATTGTGCGGCATGAGAACTATCAATCAATGTGCCATGATACAAATCAGATAGAGTAACAGTTACTGTTGGCTCTAATAATAACGTCATTTTTCAGAGGTGTCACCTTCTCGAAATAACATGATTATTCTCGCCAACAGTACTCTACCTAATACTTAAAACAGCAGGGATTTTCATCAGGAAATTGGGAAGAGGCCTTGGCCTTGCAATTGAGAAATTTAGGTAATGCATAACACGCAGTACTGTGCGCTGTTACGTTATAGTGCGACTAAAAATCGATACCACACAAATGCTTCCTCCAGAAATGCTGAAATCATGTGAACAAACTTCGGGAAAACTTAACTTGCATTTTGGGAAGTTGCTCTGCCATCTGAGTTGGGAAAGAATACTATATTTTTGGATTGGGAAGTGGCCGAATATTGCATATCTGTTCTGTATAGAACTACTTTCCTAACAGGTTTTGATAACAACTAGTCAGACCGGAGACACTAAAAGACAACTAGACAGGCCGAATGATTTAAAGTCTTTTATCCGATATTGATTTTGTGATCATAAACTATCAGAACATTGTAAAAAATTTGTAATACACTATGGAACGACTAGGTACTCTTGAATTTTTAATTACAAAACTGGAAATTCAACGTATAAAACAAAGGCTTTTTGGTAACTTGCCAACGCCCCTATATAGATCATCAAAAGTGTGCGGCCTGACTAGTTCATTTAGTGTCTTTGAAGATGTTCCGCACTGTAGCGCCTGAAACACTAGTCTAAAATGCGTCTTTACGCGTTTAAGTATAAAACTGAAACTTATCAGCAAATTAACTTTACAGAGGCACTTGTACATATCTTTTTGAAATATAATAACATATTTTTATGCTTTAAACATGTTGTAATTGTTGTATTGTATGTAGATTTTATGCGTGGTTAGAAAATGGTACGAAAATGTCTGCATTTTGCCGAAGTCGGTTCGTACCTGGGTACGAATAACTAAGAAATCACATAGATCATACATTATGGCATAGATCTGTGGCCGAGTGGTTAAGGTCACTGACTGATGATCACTTGTCCCTCACCGCTGTAGGTTCGTGCCCTACTTTGGTCGAGTTATTTTGTGTCTGGAAACTATCTAGGTTCTACCCAGGAGCCCGCTAGTGACTGAAATAATGCTCGAATTGGCACTTAGGGTCTTCCTCCTCCATGAAAGCTGGAAGTTGCCATCATGACCTTAAGTTAGCTGTTGATTGTGACGTTAAATCCAAATCAATCGATTGGCACAATACAATCAACCCTATGGGTATATTCCATAACTTTTGAATTAAATTAAAAGTTGTTCAAACTATGAACTTTCAGTTCAGTTTTGTCAAATTCCACTTCTCAGTAACCATTCACAGCTATGATACTTCATAAGGTAGTTGAGCACAGTCACTGAATGCAAAAGGTAAGCACCTGGGTTCATATCTCAAAAGTAAAGTTTACACAAATGGTTAAAGGTCAAAATTTGCGGACAGTTGTGTCTCCAGTTTATAACTTTACACGTGTACGTAAGGGTTGTTCTGATATTTACACATGTATGTGTACAGTCTGTGCTGTCCTGATATTTACACATACACATAAGATCATAAGCTTTCCAATGATGTATTTATTGTGACAATATCAGCAGCAACCATATCAGACGGACAGTTTACAAATAGCTCATTTTCTATAGATTATAAGCGTATAACATTCAGTTTACTCGAAATTCAAGGGAGATATCTATCGAGATCATTTGATACACTTCGGATATTTGCGTTGTACAGTCTCAAAACTGTAAACCCATGTATTCTTCACAATTGAAGCCCTGACTTTTAACTGATCAATTTATTATTTCAGTCAATATAATTATCATATCATAATTTATTTATCAGACAGGTGTAACTTGTTTCAGTTATTTTTGAAAATAACTTCAGTAAGTGATATTTGAAAAATTTTGATAAAATGACTTCCCTTCCCTGAAAGAATTAACTCCCTTGAAAGTTGAGGTTACCAAAATAATGGGAATTTCTGAAAATAACTTATCCAGGTTACATTTCAACATTTCAGTTTTTCTGAATTTCTTCATTACTAGCAGATTACCTCTGCAAATACATTTAGATAAGAGAGAGAAATAATATAGCTGACAGTAATGTATTTTCAATCAGACATATAAATGAATTTATTGCCAAAATTGTCGTAAAGAAGACCTGAAGAATGTCCTACTTCAAAGCCCTTGTGCAAGAAGGTTTTGTTGTGGTGTAACAGATTTATTTGATTATCTTAATATTTCAATGATCGAAGAAATAGAAACAAATTGTATAACTGTCCAGAAAATTCATATTCTTGTGGAAAAATTATGTTAAATCTTTGTACTATTTGAACCAAAAATCTTGAATGAGTTATTATGACTGAAAAATAACTTACAGAAGTTATTTTAGTGAGTGAATCATGAGTAAAAGATAAATATAACTTGTAGTTTAAGTTATTCAAAATAACTTAAACAAGTTACGGCTGTTTATAATTGCACTATGTTTAACAATTTACCTTTGCTCTACCAAGATAATTCAAATCATGACCCTGCATCAAAACTGACCGTGACCAGGGACTAAATTTATTTTACCTAGCTGATTTCTATAGGAAATATTTTAAAATTTTCTAGTCTAAAATTAACAAGGCCTAGAGTTTAGATATATAAACATGTATAGCACTGCCTAGTTGATGGCTCCTGTTTCAAAATTGACCATGATTTTACATCAGCTTAATATACTGGGAGGGTAAACTCTTCATGGCCTTGTGGACCTTTACCAAGATTGTGAAGATGACGAAACCCAGATCCAAATTGATTGGGGTCACTTTACTTTACATAGGTTTTTATATGAATTCTTTAATGATTGTCTTCAGTGGACCGTAGTGATAGCCAGTCAAACAGTATAGGGCCATATCTTTACTATTGAAAACAAAAACATGCACAATGATTTCATGCAAATCTATGAGATTAGTTGACAACAATATCATTTTTTTAAAGGGATAACAAGAACTGAATAGCCGAGAGTGCAGATCATGATCAATTAAGCAAGGTGATCAGTCGCAAATGCAGGATCAATTGTTGCTCAGCAGAGCAAGGGTTAATTTACAATTTTGCTAAAGAATGAAAATATCACTAACATTTGTAGCTCCACTGGACAAAGTCCAGCAGAGGGTGGTTTGTCCGTTTGTCTGTCTGTAAACTTTACCTCAATATTCTACAGGTCACAAACTGAAACACTAATCAATCCATATATAATTACTATCTAAAGTTTTTCACATCCCATTTTCTAAAATCAGTCAACCAGTCTACTGTCAAAGACATAATCAGGTTTAGAAAAATACTTTCTCAGCAAGTATAAATAATTGTAAATTTCATTTTTTGTAACATTTAGATGTCATGAATACAATTTAACAACACTAGGTCTGATAAGACCCTGCATAATTACTGGTATGTGTCTAAATAAATACATTTTTTTTTTCATGCGACAACTTTTTTGCTATCCGAAGGATTTTTAAAATTCAAAAAGTTATGGCATGCTCTTGATACTCATATTTTTACATCCAAATAGCTCTTTTGAAAGGAATACCGTTTTTAATGACACTTGATTTTTCATAACGGCTTGTTGCTGCTATAATCATTTATGAAAACAGTACAAGTTACTCGCTCGCGAATTTTTCATTTTTAATCTTAACAAAGATTGTAAATAATGCATAAAAGGTATATTTTATTAGCTTTCCAATGATATAAAACATTTTAAAATATCTTTTGTTTTAAAGAAGTTACGGTCGTTAAAAAAACATCCCTAATGATTTAAAAACACGGACTACCGACCACTGCCCACCGCATCTATCTCTTATCAGTAGAAATTATTGCGCAATACCGGGTTTTGTTTGCAAACACGATCACTCCTATAAAGCGCTTTATTTAGGATTTACTTAAATATTTCACAATTGATTATACAGCAAGTTTTCATAACAATTCAAATTAATGTATTTATATTATATCAAACAGACTATTTGCAAAACTAATTCTTATTTAGATAATTGTGTGACAGTTGAGGAAGGTTGTTGGGAATGATGTATTTGTTACCAAAATATAACACAAAATGCAGATTTTTATCATTACCAATCAGTTAAACTCTTAAAAAAGATTTCAGTTCTTTGAAAATTACTTTCTATAACATAAATGTTACAGTTCTTGGTTAATGATTAGTTAAGAGTATGTATCTCTACAAAAGTCTAAAATGAAAAAAAAGTTAATTATAAGAAGTGCACAGGTATACCTTTTTATCAGGCTGTAGCAATTTTGTTAGCTTACATCACTCAAAACTGTAGGTTAATGTTTCAGTTGAATGCATATACTGCAATAAATGAATACCATTAACATGATTAAGTTATTGTCTATCAAGTACTAGTATTTACCTACATGACCTTTAAAAATTTCAGTTTTAAAAGCTTTGCATGGCATGGATCTATAAAGACTATTGGGGTTCATGTTAAAACTTTTTAAGTATTAGTTTAATTATTAATACTTATCTTAATTTTTTGGCAAATTTATTTGAAGTTCAGTTACCAACTTTTATAAATTTATTGTACATGTTGTAACAGTAGCTGAGACAAAAGTTAGTCCATCACTGATGTCTTAGGACCCATGTGGTCACATTACATAATATTATGCAATGTTTTCATAAGCTACATTTTTTAACAGGACAGTATTGCCCTTGGCAATATACTAGGGTCATAAAACACTATACTGATTGGCTTGGGTCACTAAGTTTGTATATGTGCACATCATAATTATGAGATATTATTATTGAATGGTTTCTGATATACTGATCTTTTATATCCAAGATTGTATTGCTGTCATCAAAAGTTATATCAATGACTTAGATACTGACACATACAAAATCATTAAAGTGTTGATGTTCAATTTGGCTTTAGAACAAAATTAAGAAAAAAGTACTTTTAAAATCCTTACTGTATGACTGATTCAATCTTTTCCATTTGATTTTCTCTGTAAGAAATGAGTTAAAAACTTAACAATTAAGACAATTAGGGATTACATTATTCTTGAAAAGTTCACTTGTCGTTAGGGGTGTAACTGTTTATATTAGTAGTTATCAAAATCATTATCTAATTGAGTTAATCATCATGACTGAAATAGGATAAAGCCTATAATATAGACAGTGTAGAGAGAAAATGTCAAACCTTCATTGATTTAGGTAGACTGGGATACAAGTTTATTTTTTACTCTTTAGCCTACTCAAAGCTTTGTTGAATGTGTTCCATGAAAGTGATTATAAATATGTATGAAATAATTAATATTTTTTTCATTTTTGTTTTCAGACCATAGATATTTGTCACAAGCTTGGCATTCCTGTGTCACAGACGGCAATGTACAACAAAAAGGAATAAGCTGCTGCCTTCCATGATAAAGAAAACACCCCCTCTAAATAAGGTCACTTTTGATTTATCAAATTTCAAACAAATTAAAGAATTCTTACTGTTTTGTAATTTGATTGCCATTTCAATTGTGAAACAACTGCATACTTCTAAGTAATTTTAGTGAAAAGAATTAACAATTTTCCATAAGAATTTTGTGCCAACTAATTAAATCACACTTAAAGATGTATTAGGGCCTTCAGATTGCTCAAGATTTTGAAAATACATGTAGTTATATATTATACGGTATGTTAACAAATACATGTATGAACAATTACTTTCATCAAGTAATTCTTTTTTCTACAGATCACACCATTGCTGATGTATTGACTGGATATATTTTTGAGAAAACGTAATGGAGCCTTTCGTGATTAACTTCCAGCAAAGATTGCATCCTTTGATAGGTACAGATAAACAGAAGGCAAATTGATTAAAAGGGAAATGACATGTATGTGAAAATTACATGCCATTGTAATACTGTAAAGTCAGTCGTGTTTGAGCAACTAAAACATTTTTAGTCACATGATGTGCTCGAGTTTATGAAAATAAGTAGTCAATATATTATGACTTTTTGTGTTGAAAGAAAATAAACAGTAAAATGGTGTAAAAGATATATTGTTGGAGGTCATGAACGGATAGTCACACTAGAGAATGATTGTGAAAGGCCACCTAAATAACAACAGATGAATTCAGCTGCACATTATGATTATCTTAGAGCACAAAGATGGGAAAAACATGAGAAATTACCTTGATCAAAGTGATCAAAGAAATTGGGTTGAATGAATGGAAACACATGAAAGCAAAGAGGCTGATATTAATATGTGCCATACTACAAACTGTGGTGGTGAAATCCATATGAAACTTCTGTCAGTGTGCATTGTTAAGGATGTATCCTGAACAGTGTTTTTTTTATGTCAGTGTTAGAGGTGTTATGATTCATCGCGGTTCATGATACACTGCGGTTTCTTTTACTTTTGCAGTTCACGGCAAGCCGTTACCAAAATTTTGTCTGTACAGTACGGCACAGTATTAATTTTTTTTGTTATCAACCAGTGGTGTAAGTTGTAACTTGTTTAAGTTATTTTGAAAATAACTACAGTAAGTGATAATTGAAACATTTTGTCAATAAAATTGCTTCCCTTTGCTGAAAGAAATAACTCCCTTGAAAGTTGAGGTGACCAAAATAATGGGTCATTGGGACTTTCTGATAACAACTTGTACAGGTAACAATTCAACATTTCAGTTTTTCCTGAATTTCTTCATTACAAGCAGATTACCTCAGTCTTATAATAATGCAAATGCCTTTAGATAAGAGAGAGAAATGCAAGTTCTTTCTTTATAGCTGACAGTAATGACCAGTTTGACACAATGGATTTATTGGCAAACTTGTCTTAGAGATGACCTGAAGAATGTCCTACTTCAGAAGGTTTTGTCGTGGCAGAAGTTATTTTAGTGAGTGATGAGTAAAAGATAAATATATCTGGTAGAAGTTATTTTCAAAACAACTAAAACAAGTTACAACTCTGACTGGTTATGGTGATTTTCAGACAGGTGCTTCCCAACCTATATTTATATAAAAGGAAATTGACAATTCACTTTTTTGTAAATTACAAGTTTAGAACAGTAAATTGTGTTCAGTATCAATAAAACTTAATGAATTAAATACATTTAAGAAATAACATCCGTTCCAGCGGTGTTAGTCGTTTAATAAACAATGATTTGGAGTACTGATATGCAGTAATTAACCACGAAGGCCGAAGGCCTGAGTGGTTTATTACCGCACATCAGTACGACAAATTATTGTTTATTAGACGATAACAACGCTGAAAAGGATGTTATTTCGATTCTAACATGACCAGATATTACAAAAAGTGAATAAATGCAAAGCTTTATTTTCTACGCGAACGCTCATTTAACGTCATGCGGCGCAATATGACGTCATGTTTACAGCATATCAGTTCCCGCGTTGTTTATGGTTTAATATAACATAATTTTTCTACTCTTTGTATATAGAGATAAAATCGTGAGTCATGTTAGAATAAATTATATTACATAAATATAACAACTGTTATTTTCATTGACTATATTCAGTGGTAAGCACTAATTATACCCCTGAAACAAAGTTTAGGGGGATATACAGGAGTCACCCGGTGGTTGGTCGGTCGGTCGGGCGGTCTGTTGCATTTTCCTTGTCCGGAGCATAACTTGAAAACTACTAGTTGGAATTCAATACAACTTCATACAATGGTCAATCACATTGAGAGAAAGTGCAGTGCACAAGAATTATAACTCCATCTTGAATAATTACAGAGTTATTGCCCATTGTTACTTTTCCTTTCCGGAGCATAACTTGAAAACTACTGGTTGGAATTCAATACAACTTCATACAACATGTACAATGGTCAAGCACATTGAGAGGAAGTGCAGTGCACAAGAACCATAACGCCATCTTGACTAATATCAGAGTTATTGCCCTTTGTTACTTTTCCTTGTCCGGAGCGTACCTTGAAAACTACTGGTTGGAATTCAATACAATTTCATACAATGATAAAGCACAGTCAGAGGAAGTGCAGTGTACAAGAACCATAACTCTATCTTGAGTATTTACAGAGTTATTGCCCTTTGTTACTTTCTTGTCCGAAGCATTACTTGAAAACTACAGGTTGGAATTCAATACAACCTCATACAATGGTCAAGTACATTGAGAGGAAGTGCAGTGCACAGGAACCATAACTCTACTTTTACTCATTACAGAGTTACTGCCCATTGTTACTTTTCCTTGTCTAGAGCATAATTCGAAAACTACTAGTTGGAATTCAATACAACTTCATTCAATGGTCAAGCTCAATGAGAGGGAGTGCAGTGCACAGGAACCAAAACTCCATCTTGACTAATTACAGAGTTATTACCCTTGATACTTTTGCTTGTCTGGAGCATAACTTGAAAGCTACTGGTTGGAATTCAATACAACTTCATACAAAGGTCAAGCACAATGAGAGAAAGTGCAGTGCAAAAGAACAATAACTGTATTTTAACTCATTTCAGAGTTGTTGCCCTTTGTTGAATTTATTGTCCGGAGCATTATTCGAAAACTATTGGTTGGAATTCAATACGATTCCATACAATGGTCAAGCACATAAGAAGGAAGTGCAATGAACAAGAATCATAACTCTTTTTTGACAAATTACAGAGTTATTGCCAAGAACAATATCTCTTTTTAGTTTGTTTGCAAGGTATTCTGTTACTACGAAATTCCTCAGTTTATAAAGCAGTCTTTCGGGGGTATTAATCACATTTAGTGAAAGCTCTAGTTTACAATTTTGACTCGTTTTCACGAAGCTATTCATAGACTTTGGTCCAGGGCTCAAAAATATTTTGCATCCCACATACATGTACTTGTCGCAGTGATGAATAAAAGGGATTTTGCGACATGTATTTCAGTGCTCCCGAAGGAACTTTGAAAGTTTGGTCCACATCTTGATGGTCCAGGTCACAGACTGGGAGACACTACTTTTAGGGCATTTGTTACTTTCCAATGACAGCTTTAACGACTTGTTTTCTAAATATTTTTATTAACATCACACTAATTGATTTGAAGTGTTATTTTTTCCACTGCAAAAAACTTTAAGCCAGAGATAGGGCAAATCCCCCCTGCACATCTTTTGAGGCTAGGCACTTAGAAAATATCCCACTGTATTATCCAATTCATTCCTCTGTACACTATAGTGCTTAGAGGTGGCGGTCCATGCCAATTAATGTGTATTCTATGCCCTAATGGGTAAAAGAAAAGGAAAATAGCCATGATATTGTCTCTTACTAACTTTATGTAATGGACATTTTGTAAATTTGAAAGAAGACTACCATTTGCAATGAATGCTCTGATAAATTAATACAATGGACTGTACCCATAACCTTTGCACACCGGCATATTTTGTTACAAACTCGACAGACATGCATGTGTTTTTGTAAACACCGTACATCACGTTATGTTACTTTAGGTTTACTGCGCGTGTTGTATACGTCAGCAAATAGATTGAGCTGTAACATGAAAGTAAAATTTCCATTGGCCCACCTACAGAGGTCACGCGCAGGGGTCACCCTATCTGCTAACCTGCGCATGGACTTCTTCTTTTTTTTTTTTTTGCTAACGAGAGGTCAATTTTAAGCGTTCTCATAAGATGTCAATATACCTAGGTTTGAGTACGACATGTCTGCTTTATGTCTATGAAAAAATATTTGCACGCGCTCAAAACACTATCCCACAGGGAACATTGGTAAAATGAAAATTTTCAAAGCTGGTAAAATTGTGTCCAAGGTCATTTTCAAGGTTGTCTTAAAGTGTCAGCATTTGCCTCGGACGTCTGAGATTTCAACATTCAGGGGCTGTCGGCATAGCCTTCACATTCATACAGACAAAACGTGTTCCATACGGTAACAGTCACTTCTATGGAAGGCCAAACCTGTCTTAACCCGCGTATACGGTTTATTACGTTATAGGCGTTCAAAGGATATGTAATTTCTGTATAAATATTAAAGCCCCAGGATCACTTAAAATGTACTGATACAGTCACATAAATTTATTGATAGTATAATGATAGAATCATGTTCTATTCACTCTAAAACAATGACGTTGACATAATTATGCCTTTTTTTTGTATTCAAGATTTTTTCTTTCAGAAAAAGAGTTGCCATTTGCAAAAGCATTGAAAAAAAATTCTGCACTATGTTTCTGATATGTACTTATCAATTTAAAAAGCAAAGTTTTTTTGGAATGGTTTTGGCACAAATAAAGGTCTTTTCTGTCAGCAAGACATCTTTCTTGATAAAATGAAAGCTACTTGTAAATGTGATCCTGGGACTTTTAAACATGACTTATTCTTGAAATATTCGTCGGGCTTAAATTCTAATTTAGTATTTGATTTGATGCTGTTGTGTTTTTTAATAAATTGTTTTTAATCAGCATTGGGATATTTATCGTCAGTGGCGGTGCCAAAATGAGAAAATTATGATTAATAATAATTAAAATCATTACGATTTCGTGGTCCGAAGTGTCACATAATATTTTGCTATAATATTTTCATGGTCCGAAGTGTCATATCAGAGTTTGCGACAATATATATTCATGGTCCGAAGTGTCTATAAATCTGGTCCGAAGTGTCTATAAATCTGGTCCGAAGTGTCCGTAAAATGTGGTCCGAAGTGTCCATGGTCCGAAGTGGGTCGGCACCGGCACAGAGACTTTGTCTTGCGTATAATAACTAGTATCTGGGCTGATGTTTTCATTTTAATAAAATTGGGTATTTTCCATACTTCTTTGGATAAAATCTAAACATGCCGATTACCGACTTCCTTTAGCATCAGCGAGGTTAATTGGATGATAGGAAAAGTACGACTATTGGCGAAAAATGCAAGTGATTGATTGAAATATGCTAGAATTGACCAGGTGTTATCCAGAGCAAAACATACATGTAGCCCAATGATAAATGCGCTTGCACGTTTCACGCTGAGCGACTACACGTTGGGCATGCGCACTAGCAATTGCACGGTTTCCTATGCGCTGCACGCTGGGCATGCGCAGTAACATACCTTGCAACACGATCGTGTCCGACACGCGTGCAAAACGCTTTTTCACGCAAACACGGGGAACATACACGCAGGCGCCACTGTATGAGAACTTAGTTTCAGACAAGATGTGTTCCGTACTGAATTATCCAACACGTAAGTAGCCGACAAACTTTATCAAAATCTCAAACACAAAGTGATATAATATTAATAAATCTTTCAATATATGACTTTAAAAAATTAAAGCTGTGCATTTATTTACCTCCGCCATTTCTTAGTACCAGGAAAGGAAATCTCCAAACGTCTCCCATTCCAAGAGCATATCCAATCATTGTTAAATAGGAGCTGAATGTTGACGAAAATTTATAAGAATCCTCCCCTGTAGTCCTTTTGCTTCTGCGTGTGTCCATGTCTACAGAATAAGTTCACTGAATCATAAGATTGAATTAATAGTATTTGCATTTGCTTCCAAAACAAAACAAAAAATATCTACTGTTTTCCGGCCTTATAATGTTGGTTTCCAAGACACAAATTCGTGTGACTACGATATTGCTGTTAGTCCTTCAAGGTTTAATGTAGTAAAGTAAGAACTAGCTGATGTTATTCGTAGTTCTTTGTAAAGTGTCATTAGTTACAATTTCAATCCGCAACAAAAAAAGAAACTTAGTTCTCATACAATAAGTCACATATTTGTGATTTCACTCTCATACAACATCTGTAATTATATATGGATTTTGCATTGTTGCCCATAAATCTTGGTTTTTTTCACACTTGTATGATTTTAACCAATTGAAAACTATGGAACGCCATAGCTGCCTTCTATACACACTTCTTAAATGGTGATGTCCTTTTGATAGATGGTGATGTCCTTTTGATAGATGGTGCTGTGGTTTTGATAGATGGTGCTGTGGTTTTGATAGATGATGCTGTGGTTTTGATAGATGATGATGTCGTTTTGATAGATGGTGCTGTGGTTTTGATAAATTGTGATGTCGTTTTGATAGATGGTGTTGTGGGTTTGATAAATGGTGATGTCGTTTTGATAGATGGTGGTGTCATTTTGGTATATGGTGCTGTCGTTTGGATATATGGTGATGTCGTTTTGATAGATGGTGCTGTGGTTTTGATAAATGGTGATGTCGTTTTGATATGTGGTGCTGTCATTTTGATAAATGGTGCTGTCATTTTGATAGATGGTGCTGTGGTTTTGATATATGGTGCTGTCATTTTTATATATGGTGCTGTGGTTTAAACAAATGGTGATGCGAGTTTGATATATGGTGCAGTGGTTTTGATATATGGTGATGCTATTTTGATATATGGTTCTGTCATTTTTTATTACGATGATGTTGAACTATTTATAGATGGCCTAGTTGTTGACCGGATCAGGTTGATGAGGGTAAAACTGTTCTGACACCGTGAAAATGGAGGCAATTTTGTCGTCAGTTGGTATGAGACGCCTAAATACATTTCCATACCGACTGCTGAAATGAACTTTATTTTTTAGAAACATCCTAGTCCCACATAAAAATAACAAAATTTATACATGTGATCCAACAGTCACAACCCTATATTTATTTAAAATAATAACAATTTTACCGTCGTTACACTACGTGTCGTTTGAGCCTTAAAAATTAAAACTCTTTGTTCTATTTGGTACTATTTAATTGTGCCACGACATTTAAATAATTCAACAATCCAGGTTCAAATCTACTAAGTAACTTTTTTCTTCCGTATCGTATATTAGGGTTTTATCGTTGGTACTGGTTTCCCATATGACCAACGCCCCCAGAAGAGGTTAGTTATTTTAGGTTTTGGGGGATAGTGCAAGATACAGAAAGCGAAAGATTTAGAAGGTCAAAAGGACGAAAACGAACAGCTGAGAGTAGAAATTGATTCTGTCATTCATAAAGTAGATAGATCTGTTAACCGTCTTGAACAATACTCCAGACGAAACAATATTCGTATCGACGGTATACCAATAACATCAAAAGAAAATGCAGATGAAACAACCAAACTAGTCTGCAGTAAGTTAAATGACAAAATGAGTATACTCGAGCTGGACTTAGACGAAACTGACATCGATACTGCCCATAGAATAGGAAAAAAGCGGAACGGAACTCAACAAATCATTGTCAAGTTCCAGTCTCGTCTAATGAGAGACACTGTAATGAGCAACAAGAAAATGTTAAAAGGTTCACGTATGTTTATAAGCGAAGACCTTACAAGCTTAAACTATCATGTCCTATCATGTGTACGGTACAAGTCTCCAGACGAAGTAGAAATTGCCTGGTCTCAGGGAGGCGCATTTACTATGTTGACAAAACAGGAAAAAAGCACGAAGTAGATGAATACGATTTTCAGCACTGGATCGAAATGAAATGGCCAGAAAAACCAATAACTGGTGATACCGAAAAGAAAACTTAAACAAATACAGACAACGAGTGAACATAAAGCCGTAGATATATACATCTAAAAAAACATAAGCGAGGATACAAACTTTTTATTGAGAACTATAATTGTAGTCACTATCAAAACCAGTGAAGCGACGAACCGTTGCAACTAAAGGGTAAAACGTAGTGTCATTTATATAATAAAAATGTCGTCTGCAAGTGAGCCGATAAAATTAGGTTAAAAACTGTGACACACACGGCACACTCAACTTGTTTGTTTTTTTTTTATACAAATTATTGAATTGTAGGCACTGAACTTATGTGCTCTTTACAGATAATACAAATAGATAGGCAAAATGTATAAATCAACTTTTTGACAACATGATGTTTAAACACGTAATGTAATAGTTGAAACATATATGACTCTTTTTATGAAAACTACAGATGCGCAACAATACTTCTCCTAAAAGACTACAGGATATTTGTTATTCCTTGTGTTTCGTCTTTCTAACAAGGAACCAAATACCTATTATATATAAATCTCAAAATTATATCCGTCCAGTGTAGGTCCTTCACCTTTTCGTTTTGAAGGGTCTAAATAGGATAGAACATATAAAAAGTAAAGCGATGTTCATAAGTTATCCGTACAAACAATACAAATTTAAAACGATTTTGTTTATACCCGAGATTCACATTTGTATTGTTCTTACACAATAAATTAAGTAACCCTTTATTTTTATACACACGGATTAATTGTTCAATTAACTGTTACACCGTTTACTTCATTTCGTAATTACGTTTTAATATACCCTATTTCTATACGCGTTTTTCATTCAATTACGTGCATCATCTTTATTTGGAAAATGCATTGCAATATCATTTCTTTCGAAAAGGGAATTATATACTTATTTTAGCGACATTGTATTTACGCAATGCATTGGCCTCTCTGTATTCATTGAAATGCAATGAAAATTAGAACAACCTATTTGGTATTTTATATTTACCATCTTATTGTTAGGTATGTATAAGTATATACCAAATCGTTGATAATGACGTATGGCAAAAAGAATGGAATTATGATATATTTATTAGTGGAGACAATAGTAGTAGCAGAGGTGTAGGCATCCTTTTAAATAAAAACATAACTTATAATACTTTGGAATATAAAGAAATCGTTAGAGGTCGGATTCAACTTCTCAAAATAGAAATAAATGAAGACACATATGTTCTACTAAATATATATGGTCCAAATAAAGAAGATAAAGACTTTTTTGAAAATTAGAGAAAACAATTACAGATAATAATAATGATACATTAATAGTTGCTGGAGATTTTAATGTTGTCCTGAATTTTGAAATTGATAAACTAAACGGGAAATTAAACACAAATAAACAAAATTCAAAGAGATTAAATAAAATTATTGAAAACAATGAGCTTAAAGATATTTGGCGAATTACAAACCCAAATAAAAGAAGTTACACCTGGCACTCAAGCACTGTCCCGCCAATTTTTTGTAGACTTGACTACTTTCTGGTGTCGCAAAATCTGCTAAATATAATCTCTAAAAGCACAATTACACCTAGCTATAGATCAGATCATTCAATCGTCAATATGAAAATAGATCTAGTGAAACAAGATAGAGGACCAGGCTATTTTAAACTAAATAACAGTATTATCATGGACCCAGAATATCAAAATATTATACGAAAAACAATACACGAAACCGCTGAATTAAATAAAGAAGCCAATCCAAACACCCTGTGGGAAATACTTAAAGGCAACATAAGAAATGAATCAATACGTTTTTCAGTAAAGACAAAGAAACAAAATAATGAAGAACAAAAACTAATTGAAGATAACATCAAAAGAATAGAAAATGAAATTTATCAAAATCCAGGAAATCAAACCATAGTACATGAACTTAACATCAAGAAAGATAGCCTTACCATTATCTAAATGAAAAAATTAAGGGTATTATACTAAGAACAAAAGCTGAATAGGTTGAAGGTGCAGAAAAAAGTACCAAATATTTTTCTACACTTGAGAAAAAACGAGCAAAAGAAAAAGTAATAAATAAACTAGAACAAAATGGAGCAGCTACAACAAACTGAAAAGAAATCACTACTTTAATACATCATTTTTACAAAAAGTTGTATAAGAAAGATGAGTTTTTGATAGATGATTCAGAATTTTTTCCATGCTTACACAAAAAATTGAACCTCGAACAAAAACAATCATGTGAAGGGTCTTTGACAGAATACGAATGTGGCACAGCTCTTAAAGAAATGAAAAACATGAAAAGTCCAGGGTCTGATGGTTTAACGACAGAATTTTACAACATATTTTGGAACGACATACGAAAATACTTGGTAAACTCATTAAATTACTCAAACGAAAACAAAAATCCGACTGAGTTACAAAAACAAAGTATTATTTCACCCTTACCAAAAAAAGATAAAACACTCACAAATATTAGCAACTGGCGACCAATTTCTCTTTTGAATGTTGATTACAAAGTAGCATCTAAATCAATAGCTAATAGATTAAAAACGGTCCTAGACGAAATAATCAATAAAGATCAAACTGGTTTTATAAAGGGAAGATACATTGGTGAAAATGTAAGAATTTTATATGATATAATTGAAAACATAAATAGAGACGATGAAGACGGCTTAATCTTTTTCTCCGATTTCGAAAAAGCGTTCGATAGTATTGATCACAACTTTGTCTTTAAATGTTTAGAATATTTCAATTTTGGGGATTCATTAATAAGCTGGATAAAACTTTTCTATAGTGACGCAAAAAGTTGCATTACTAACAACGGACATTTTTCAGATTTCTTTAAAATAGAAAAGGGTGTGAGACAAGGTTGTCCACTTTCGCCTTACCTTTTTATCATATGAATCGAAATACTATCTCAATATATTATTAATAACAAAAACATAATCGGTCTGTAAACCCGACAAAGGACATGTGTACAAGCATTCCTCATTTGTGAGAAATAGTGGATATTTTTCAGTGTGATTTTATTATTATTGAAATCTTTCGTATCGTCGTTGATTTATCTATCTAGAGATTTTGATTAAATTTCAATTTAAGAAATAATCTATGGCTTGGAGTGCTTTACTTAAATTGAAGCATTCCCGGGAGGTGATGTGCCTGGCGGAATAATTCCCGGTATATAAATATTGGTTTCCTAAATGTGTTTTCTTAATTTTACAGGTGTGTTCTATAAATGCTGTGGATGGGTAACCAACTAAGGAAACCCAAATTCCATCTTTACATATGGTTTACTCTACAACGGATCCAAACTAACGCCAATGCAGACTGAAAATTGTGACATTTCCCCATTGCAATGAGAGAATGATTTAAAATATTTATTGCTACACCATTGCCAAAATTATCAGTGTATTGCAAGGTGATGCACACTGTTTTACTGAATTGTGCAATAATCCAATAAAGGCAGTAATGGTCGATAAGTGTACACATACAATTGACTAAGTTGCACTTGATCACTGTTATTTCTATAGTAGATCTAAGTTGACAAGAGATACCGCAACTCAGCATTCTGTAAAATAATTCAGTGCAGACAGCATTACAAACGATACTTACTTTTTACTGAACGGTTATACACAGGACTTAGCTTTTCGGTCTTCACGACACCGATTTCTACTCTTTTCCTAAGTGTTGCCATATAAACTGAATGTGACAGACAAGATTCTGTTGGTATAATTCGGACGGCATTTATTGATATTGGACGGCGGTTTTCCATTTTAAAACCATTAGACTTGTGTGTTCATTACATACTGTCAATGTGTTGTAATTATGATTATGGCCATGTTACATTGTTAAGGCAATAAACAGTTTTCATAAGCACTGCTGGATAGGATTTTGTCTGCAGGAAAAAACACAAAAACCTGATGCTAACGATATAAAACTTGATGTTATTTTATTATGCTCTTTATTAACCACCACTCATTCTTCACTGATTCAAAATTCCTCTGTTTGTACATGTAAAAACTAAATGAATGTCTCTTCATTTAAATAACAATTAAAATCCATTTAAATAATTCAGTAAAGTATGATGAAGCAAATATGCAGTGACACAGCAAATTATAACTTTTGTCTACAATTTGAGTGTTTCTGTTGATTTCTGATTCAATACTGAACACATAGTGGTCTGTTTTTGCAATGTTTATAGCATACATGTATTAAACAGGATGCATGCAACTTTGTTACCATTACAAAAGACACATAACAGTTATAGAATATTTAGAACAATAAATTCTTATACTCTCATTCTGTTCCTTATTTGGTATCAACATGACTGTAACTTTTCTAGTATATGTTTGGTAATTTCAAGATCCTACCTCTATATTTAAGACTTGAATACTGTAGCGGGGAATACATTTGCAGACAACATATTTATAATAATACGTTATTAGTTACCCTAGCTACCATAAAGTAGTACCTAGTACCATAAATGTCTTGCATGAATTAGTACAATATTTTTCAGGTTTGTATGATCAAGATACTGTTTAGGGTGTCCATGGGATTTTGTCACAGTTTTGCATTAACTTGTCACTCAATATTAATGCATCATTATCATTTGTCTCTGGAATTTTATCTCTGTAACCATATCAAGGTTCAGCAACTTCGCAGCTCTTTCTCCCATGTCACTTCTTTGCCGGTACATGTTGCTCCTCCAACACCATGTATGCTTGCAAGTTAGTGTAAATTGCATATTATGATGACGGATATATGATTGGAGTTTCGTCCGTTTCATGATGGACATGTACATGTATAATGTCCTGTTTTACTAGTATCATTATTGCTTAAACGCCAATCAATGCTAGGTAGTCAGTTCTTTTGACACCTAGTTGGCTTGCATAATGTATGCCAATCATACAACGAAGGAAAAGGTCACCCATTCATTCGTTTTCAACATAGTTGTAACCATACATAGTTCTGAATGCCAGGTTATGTTAATTTCGACCAATTGATGAGGTTGTCCACATAATCCTCGTATGTCAATTTCGACCGATCTCTAAGGTCATTCTTTACCGATATAGCATCTTCTGAAGGCAAACCTAAAAAGAAAAAAAAAATGTAAGCAACATCATAATATCTAGGATCAATCAAACTTTTGCTGTTAATAACATTAAAACTCATGGAAAATATTAGCTGATCAGTTCTGGGTCTAACCAGTTCCTGCCAATATGGCGCCCGTCAATTGTTGCTTCATAATAGGTTCAAAGTAAACATGTATCTAATGATTCGACAAGGTATAGTTCAATTATTCAAGTGCCACTAAAATGTTTGAGCTCTTTTCTTGATACAAACTATCTAGTCTACGTGTCTAACGCAAACATCGATTGATTTTCAAATCGGCTTATATTGTTCAACACTAGTATTTCATGCCTCATCTGTAGTTAAGATGCATAAGGAACTTGGACATTGAACAGACCCGATATACATGAAAATTTACATGAAGTGGAAAAAACTGCAAAAACACTTTTTGAAACGACGTGGAAACCATGACAGAAATAATATTAATTTCTACTTGCTACCATTCATTAATGATATAATCAAACACTAAATTTATCAGAAATATTATATTATTTCGACAACTAAGCGTACAGATCTTCAACTAACGATTGTGTACAGTTGCAATTAAGCGTACAGTCGTGTCACTTTCAGTGACGGATCAAAATAGTCAATTTTTGGCATCAAGTCATTCAATCTCGATTCAAGGAAGTCTACGAGTCAGAACAATATTTTTTTTCTTCCACGCCGGCACAATTATAGCACTGAAACTATATACACAATAAAATATGCGAGCACAAAGTCGTATTTTTCTGGCCGTTTCGTCAATTTGACAGTGATCAAACTGAGAAGGCCGATTGCAACTATACTACACCTTACTTGAAGCAAAGCTGATCACAGTAAAAGTATAAATAACTGGTACACTCACCCCGCAAATATCTCCTTCAAAAGGACGATTTAAATAAACTTTCAATACAAAATCTAGACCGTGGTGGCCTCAATTCGTGCCAACAACTAACTGATCATCAACGTACAGATCAGAAACTTCCGTTTCGGCTTACTGTACGCTAGACACTGTGGATACAGTGTACGCTTTCGTTATTGTACTGAAACTGTCCCCTCAATCGCCGATCGGTAACTGTTTGTGCTCTTTAACGCTGACGAGTACGCCAGAACGGTTAGTCTGTGAAAAACCCGCATTATGCAAATACGGCAACTAAAAAGAAATGCGCAAGAAATAAAATTAATCCAGACCAAATAATCAAACAATTCAGCCAATTACTTATAATGAATTCCGTAGTTTTACCATATTCCACTTCCATGCTTTTAAGCATACATGCTTTTTTATTTGTGCTAAAACATGTCGTGTAAACAGCTCTTAGGAGGTTACAGTGCCACTCGACCACGTAAGCGGGTGGATTTAATAACTGAAATAATGAATTTTTAAATATATTTAGACTGAGGCAAACTAAAGTTTTTATCTATTTATGCATATTTACCTGTGACGCTACTTTTCTTTATTGTAAAGTAGTCCTACAATGTCTTTATGTTTGTTTTTTTTGTAATCGTGCTTATTAGGTCCACCATCCTCTCGCGTGGCATATAAACGGTACGACCCGGCATGTTCTCCTGTTCATGTCCCTATCTAAAATACCTTTCTACTAAGTGTCGAAAGTAGGAGTTCTTATCAAAGACTGACAGATTGCAGTCATTTTACATGATCTTGATTTTGATTGGTTCTTATAATGTAGGTCACCACATTGACCAATGATATCCTACTTGTGGTTGACCTAGTTTCCTATCAAAAGAGTTCCGGTAAACTGTCATTTCTCTTTGATTACTAACAGACAAAACTAAGTTTTGCTATAGCGACTTCATTGTATCAAACGTATGCTACGTGCATTTTTGTCGCTATCAATGGATTCATTGGTCGTTAACATTGTACTTTAACTTAAAAGACCCCGTTGGAAATAGGCGATTCATCTTGTTTTAATGGAACATCCTAGGTCATAAGATCAAGTGCAATACTAATTATTAATTCATAAACTGGCACTTTACAACAATAGCTCTATCGTGTTAGTTATTTTTATTAAACATTCTTAGCATCAATAATTATCACTTTTTGTATAATATATCATTTATAAAATAATTTATTATCTACATGATTTTATGCCTTCACTAATTTGAATTTACAGTATAATTGAATTGAATGACAAAACAACGAATACAAAACTTTGTGTATGTTTTCAAGTTAGAAATTGCTGAGTACAAGTATTGCTACTTGCTAGGTAAAAGAAAATAAAAACTATAGAGTGATTTTGCTGTTTTCAGTTTGTTCATATATAATGAAGTTTGCACATACCTCCGCCGTTTCTGTACGTCAAAAATGGAAATCTCCAAATGTCGGACATTCCTAGAGAATGTCCAAACTGTGCTACATTGGATGAAAATGTCGAGCTAAACTTTTTATTTCTTTTATCTGTAGGCAACATATTTTCGCTTGTTTGTGAATCTGTAGTATCTTCCATTTTATATCTAATTTTTCTTTTATAATTTTATCTGAATGACGACTTGTAAAGGTTAAGAAGATATGCCGCCTGCGGACATGAGAGTATGAATCATTAACATGGAAATAACATCATATGCAATATATGAATGTACTAAGCAGACGTCCCCCTGTAGATTTAAATTGGTCTACTAACATAATCAATAACATATTTAACAGTTGTTTATTATTACATACATGCATTCCTTAAAGCTACCTGCTTACAGTTTCTGGTGTAATAACAGTTTTCCAAAATAATATATTAAAACATAAAAATGGCGAAGTAAATGTAAGAATCAACAACACGAAATGAAAATCAGTATAATAGCAATTTGCAAAAATCAATTGAAAATATTGGTTGAGCTTGGTTTAACGTACCGGTACGCTATATGGTTATATTGAGTTTTAATGCTTTATACTTTGGAAGTGTATAATTTCAAGTGTACATAAATTTTCGACTATCGTTTCTCGAAACTAGATCAAGATTTCTTTCATGAAAGGCGCATTCCAGTCATTGTAACGTTGGAGTGGCTTCATTGAAATGGATTTCGGAAAATATGGATGAGTCAATATCGAAAATGCTTGAGCCCACGATATACACAAACTGTTAAGTGCTCCTCGCTAGATTTATTTAGAAGATTTCCCAATTATGACTAGCGTTAGTATTTTGTGTGCTTGAGGATTCAACAACGTTTGTTGTTTTTTTCTGGTGAGTCAACTCAATCAGACGTGCTTCAGTGAAAGTTTTTCTCTTGGACTGTTTAAAAGATGTCTCGTATAAGGATTCAGGAACCATCACAACCTTTACCAACATATCAACCTGCTTTGAGACTGATGTATGGTCACAATCAATCGTAGGAGAAGGAGTAGTTCTAACTGCTAAATCTGTTCACTTTTGGACCCCGATGTTTGGCCTGAACTGGAAACATTTGAACGGGTTCCGTTTTACCTGTTTTGTTATTAACAAAATACTCACCGGCGGGAATTAACAGTCACGCTGTGTTGTAAAGATGTCATTCTTTATTGGTTTTTAATGGAGACTTTCTATTGTTTACATTGGACGCCATTGACGTTTACTCTTCCGTTACGGAGTTCACGAGTTTTGTCATAAATACATCTAGCCTATTGTCGTACAGCCATTCCATTTCATTTTAAATGGAAACCTCATATAGTCAGTGACAGCCCTGCCACTCACAGGTACCTGACCAATTTGATTTCCATGCATCGCATTACATACTTTATATGTGATAAAAGGGGAAAATAGTCAGGTATCCGTGCTGTGAGTACAGAAGCCTGACTAGGATAATATTTGGAAAACTCGTAAGCAGTTGTTAAATTTCAGGCAAAGTAGCAGAATATGCAAGTGAAGCACGCATTCTTTTTAACAGTGGTCTAACTTGTATGTCACAGTTTAGAGAAAAAAGTTAATAATTTAGCATAATACGCGATAATCATAGTATTATCCATTCATGACACAGTGTACGCTTTGGTTATCGGACTGAAACTGCCCCGTCATTCGCCGATCGATAACTGTGTGTGCTCTTTTACGCTGAAGAGTACGCAAGAACGGGAGGTCTGTGAAAAACCCGCATTATGCAATTACGGCAACTATAAAGAAATGTGCAAGAAATAGGATTAATCCAGACCAAATAAAGAAACAATCCAGCCATTTACTTATAATGAATTCTGTAGTTTTACCATATTCCCCTTCCCTGTTTTTAAGCATACATGCTTTTTGGATCGATTGATTTATCAATCACGCCAATGTTAACAAAGTATAGCTTCCTTACGGCCGAACGCTTTACATACAAACAAGTAGTTTCATATATTCAGTTGTTACGAATTATACTGTCTTCTGTTTTAAAAATTATATAGTAACAGATCTAAATAATATCAAAACATTTCAGAATAGCATAATATTATATTGTTGTTTTCCTTTTAATTTGTAACTCAAAAATCAACGAGGTATCTGTTCTGTATAGAACTACTTTCCTACGCGGTTTTGATCACAACTAGTCAGACCGGAGACACTAAAAGACTTTGAACTAGTCAGGCCGAATAATGTTACGTCTTTTATCCGATATTGTGTTTGTGATCATAAACTATCGGAACATCGTAATACGCTATGAAACCACTAGGTACTCTTGAATTTTAAATGACAAAACTCGGAATTCAGCATAAAAACAACGATTTTTTTGTAACTTGCAAACGCCTCATCAAAAGTGTTCGGCCTGACTAGTTGCCATTTAGTGTCTTTAAAGATATGCCAAAACACTATAATACGCCTTTATGCGTTTAGGTACAAAAATGAAACTTATCAGGCAAATTAACTTTACAGAGGCACTTGTAGATGTCTTTTTAAACTATGACAACATATTTTATGCTTTAAACACGTTGTAATTGTTGTATTTTATGTAAATACGTGGTTCAAAAATGGTACGAAAATGTCCGCATTTTGCCAAAGTCGGTTCGTACCTGGGTACGAATAACTGTAAGAAATCACATAGATCTACATGTCTTAAATACGATTTTTAAATGTAGACAGAAATGCAATAATCTAAAGGGAAAATCAAATTCATTTCTCTGGATCATGCTGTCATTTACAAAGAACAGATATTAACTCAGTATAAAAACAAATAGGATCTATTGTATTGTAACTAAAACTTTCAAACTTTACCATGATTATTTTGCTACACTAAATTGTGGCGGGTACATTCATACATACATTAATTTTATAGTCATCATCATCATCATTAATACTTGTTACGAAATACTACTAGAGTCTAGTTATGTTAAATATGAAAGATAATAGCCTGCTATTAAAACATTCAGTTGTTTTTTTAGACAAGTTATAAAAATTTAAAACAGTATGGTAGAAAGGCTGGTAATAACTAGGGGTGCGCAATAGACCCGGTATATTGCAATTCGCAGTATTTTGGGAGCACTCACGGGGATAGTTAATGTAAGCTGCAAGTATTTGTTCTATAATAGGTATATACTGAACCAATTTATAACAAAAGATATATCAATTTTTAGCTTTTCTTTGAAAAACAGAAGAGCCATTGTCATAACCTTCTTGACGTCAGGCGGCACTGTAGTCTTGAATAGGGTTAAGCTTTCTTAAAATTCACTTTCTCGGTAATTATTAAAGCCTTGAAACTTCAGATCATTGCTTGGCATCATACAATGGCATCTGTGGCCGAGTGGTTAAGGTCACTGACTGATGTTTACTTGTCCCTCACCGCTGTAGGTTCGTGCTCTACTTGGGACAAATTCTTTTATGTCTGGAAACTATCTAGGTTCTACCCAGGTGCCCGCTCGTGACTGAAATAATGCCTGAATTGGCACCCAGTGTCTTCTTCCTCCATGAAAGCTGGAAGTTGTAATATGACCTTAGCTGTTGGGTGCGACGTTAAATCCGAATCAATCAATTGGCACGATACAATCAATCCTATGGGTCCCATAACTTTTGAATGACATTAAAAGTTGTTCAAACTATGAATTTTCAGTTCAGTTTTGTCAAAATCCATTTCTCAGTTACCATTCACAGCTTAATACTTCATGTAGTTGAACATAGTCACTGAATGCAAAATGTAAGCACATGGGTTCCTATCTCAAAAATGGTTAAAGGTCCAAATTTGTGGACAGTTGTGTCTCTAGTTTTTAACTTTACTCGTTCAAGGGTTGTGTCCTGATATTTACACATGTATGTGTACAGTCTGTGTTGTCCTGATATTTACACATGTATGTGTACAGACGGTGTTGTTCAGAGACAATCGATCCCCCAGCACTTTCAGTCCTTTGATTTATTTGTGCTAAAACATGTCGTGTAAACAGCTCTTAGGAGGTTATAGTGCCACTCGACCACGTGTTACTAAGCGGATGTATTTAATAACTGGAATAATGAATTTTACACATATTTAGACTGAGGCAAACTAAAGTTTTTATCTATTTATGCATATTTACCTGTGACGCTACTTTTCTTTTTTTAAGAAATAATAAATGTCACCCTGTATTTTATCGTTCAATAAAATGTATTCAGGAGTGTGAATGCGTAGTAAATAAATCACGAGTGCGTAGCACGAGTAACTTAATTTTTCGCATTCGAACGACTGACTGTATTGTATTCAACGATAAAATATAGGGAACAATTTATTATTTCGATTCTAATACGTTTTCTTTGAATATTACCCCGAACTTTATTTAACGCGTAGTTATACATCATTGTAACCTTAAAACGCGAAATACGACTGAACATACAAGTGAGAGAGGGTTCAGTTTTGTTCATTAATGTATTATGTATAACGTGTTTTATTTTTCCACAATTTCCTTCTTTTGCATTAACGGAAATGAGAAAAAATAAAATTACCACGGAGCAATTAGATAAGCAACTAATGTAGTTTTTCTTTACAAAATAAAATCTTGTTCTTTATGTGTCTATATCCGATCTTGCATTGGTTGTTCGCACCCATCTCAGTCACGGAAATACTGAAATATTGTATCAATGTTTCTACCTTTAGAAGTATTTGTTATACATATCAAGTCGCCACTGGAGCATCTGAATTAATTATATTAGAGCTGTAGGTCTGATACCGTATTTTGTTACTATGTACATGACGGGAGGGTGTTAATCCGATCTAAACGCTATAAAAAAGCACTGGTCAAAGATCACATTAACCTATATAATGTAAATTGTTTTAGGCAGATAAAGATTCGTAGCTTTTAAAATAGCACATCCTGGAATATAAATTGCTTTATTGAAAAACATGAGCCTGTTAGTGAATCAACTTATCCCTGTGTAAAAAAAGAAAACGTGCAAAGTAACTTCCAGTACATCACAACGTCAAAACTACGTTTGGGGTAGGGGTGAAATTTCGTGGAATTGTAAAAATAGTAAGCCGGTGACCCATCCTTTTTATCATATCAAATGATCGTAAAATAATTTTTATACAGCGTATCAAACATATGCGTTTTTTCATCGAGCTGATTTTTAATAACTCCAATTGTAAGGCAACATTTTAAGCCAAACCCTGATAGAATTTTACCGTTTTGACGTCACATAATCGCGACTAGCTTCTCAAGTGTCGACATTTTTTCATCAAATTTTATACCATTTTAAAGAACGTCTTAAATACAAGGCGCATGTTATTTTATATTGTCTATAAATTTGAAAATAAAAGCGGGGTGAAGGAAAACTCGGGGAATAATATGAAATAGCGTGCTGTGCAAAAAGTGACGTCAGTGGCAATGTTTGAAGCACAACAGCATAGAAACTGTAAGAGATATCAAAACATTGAAATCGGATTTCCATCACAAATATCTTCAAGTATGCACAGTGTAAATTTCATGAGAAAATTCGAACAAAATATTTGAGGCGCATTCCACCTTAACATACGTCACGTCGTTCGTCATTTACGGCACGTCGTCCTTGGTAAAACGTGTTGTATTTTATCGTAAAATAAAATACCGGCTTTTCCCTATATGTTTATATAGGAAATGCAGCCGCTTGTGTTAGAATGTAAAGTAGTCCTACTTTTCGGCTACTGATTGAAATAATGTCCCGTGAATTCTAGTATTTTAAAGGAGTGCACATAAACGCCTGGCCTATTCGACTTAATGTTGTATATTATTCATTGCATGTGTAATATCCTTGGAATATCCCATGAAACCACTTATTTACAAGATTATCTTCGAAAATAAGGCAATAATGCCCTGACAGCTGAAAACCTAGATTATTTTATTAAAACGTGGAAAGAGGTTAGTTCACTCTGTACATACAGCCCTAAGGTAAATGTTAAATATGACAAAAGATACTCAAACTTCCCTTTTATAGATGAAATTTCTTTTCCTTTGGATGTTTTCATTTTAAGAACTTAGTATGCTTGAAACATTTGATCGGTAAAAACAATATGGGCAGTGTAGATAAACATAATTAGGAATTTTGGGGAAACACTCTTAAATAATAGTAAAATAAGAATAACTCGAACAAAAGGAAGATATCGGGCGGAACGTTCAAAGTAATTTTATGCATGTATACATAATTATGTTTAAGCTTAAGAAAAAGAAGTAGAGATGTTTCAAAAACGTAGAAATTTTCTCTTACGAAGTTGCCCTTCCAATGCCGAAAAGAAAATACTATAGACATGGCTATATAATGAAGACCCTTCATTTTTCTGAAGTTTGATTGCAGTGAGTTTCTCTAATATATCACTAATATTGAGAAATGTCCAGTTTCTAACATTAAAACTATTATCATAAGCAGTACATACATGAAGAAGCGTAAATAAAGCGATTATATATACCTAACTTGACGTGTATAATTGGACGATTTTACGCTTGTCATATCCGAGTTTTTGTGTCTCTTAAAATGAGTGTTTACAATTAATGAATAACCTTGCTGTCATAAAACCTGCTGTTAATTACTTGTTTTTCTAGGTAATGCTTAGATGTGTGGGAGATCATTAATAACGAAGGTCAGCAAAAAGTGACCATGTCGTCGTGTCCACGCAGATCTAGCGGTATTTGTTTACTCATTAACGTATGCATGCACTTTATCAAAGGAAAGAATACTGATTTAAGTGTCGTATTATTAAATGCAATATTAATTAGGGCGTGTGTCGTAAAGCGGAATAGATCTACAATTTGTTCACTCGTTTAGGCATTTCGGAACAAAATGAATATTATTGTCAGTGTTGTGTTTATTGGTAAGTTATTTATCAATTCAATGGTTCTGTAATGGAAAAATATAAATAATATGTTAGAAATTTTGAAAGCATGTCAATTCTTTTAAGTACTCAAACTATTTTATTTAACACATTAAAACTTATTTTTCAAGCTTTCCCTTACAAAATAAAGGTAAACACTTATTTACATGTTTATGCAATTGATTGATTAACTCATTTATTAACTCATTGCGGGCCGCAGAAGCAGCCCGCTACATTTAATACGGGCATGTAAGTGAGGTAGTGTATAGTTCTTAGAACAAATGTTATAAAATGTATGAAATTGCATAGGAAAGGGTTAACAGCCATTTTCAATGTGTATAGCTTTAAAAATGTCTTTGCGCATTATTTTTCACAAAATTGCAGTAAGTAAAGTTCCGACATCACGAATAATGATTGTAGAATAATAACGTCAAGCGGACTGTCGTCTGACGTTAGTACGCGCAGCGTTCAACGTTCAGTAAGGCAAATATGTAGTGTTATAGTGACGCAACTTGAAGGTCAATTAAAGAATTGCGTACAGGTTTTGAGATTAAAATGACTGAAATCGTGTACATTATGATAGTGAGCAAAAAATGTTGTCTGCAATAGCAATGCAATTGAATGACATCTATTCTGTATATAAAACAGTTACCGTTTTTAAAATCTTAAAATCACTGTAACCTCTCACTGATTGAGGGTTATGGGTTCGAGCCCTGCTACCGACCACGTCTCTTTGTGTGAGGAAGTTGGCAGTTTCTTACGGAGGATGTTAGTCTAGAACTGATCCTTCCCAGGAACGATGGTTAGGTAAATTCCCCGACTGTAAACAACTGCAGTACTGTTGAAAACGGACGTTAAACCACAAACAAACATAACTACAGTCAATATCATTTTCTACGTTCTGAAAAACTATTTGTATACAGAGTAAAAACTACCAAATATATATATATCATGTAGATTCTTATTGGATTGAAAACTTTCTATTAATTTGCTGACTGACGCCAATGGATTCTTAAGCCCAACTGCTTTCAAAATGTTAGTTAAAGCTTAATTCCTACCCCGACCTGTGTATAGTATGCCTGTCTTCTAGGCTGCAACTAGGCATGTTTCAAAACATTCACATGCCTTTTGAAATCTGAATTTAGCCGTTGTCATCTATGCTCATATGTCTTTGAAAATATGTTAATTTTTACTTCCATGTTTATATTAATTACATACAGAGAGATTGTAAATAAATCTTGAATCATTGTAATCGTCTGCTGTTCATTTACGTCAACAGACCACTTCACCAGTGTTTTTCTCATTTTTAAGGGGTGGGGTCGAGTAGGGGTTGGTACCTATAGGATGAAAAATACGCGCGTAAATGGTTAAAATGATAAATAACACCAATCATTTGCTTTACTGTAAGTAGAAACACATTCAAATAAACATATCAACGATTCCGAAATGATTTGCTTTTACAAAGGGACAGTTTTGTTTTAAAGAGGTTCATGATGCCGAATAACGTCGAGTATTTTGTTAAACACGGTCAAGATTTCTAAAATGTTGAAATAGTTACAATGTTACAATGTTACATTGTTACAATGCCATGATAACAATGATCATACCATTATGTCATGTGGAGTTTATACATGATTATGCGCGAACATGATTATGCAACGAACGAGCTATCAAACAATATAAATTATTCAATTTTCCATTTTAATTATTTCTCCACTGTTCGTCGTTATATGATGTAAAGTTTTGCCACCATGAGCTTCATTAATACTTTTTTATGGAACCCACGTTACGTGCGTTCGAGACGCATGTGCATCATTTTTCATAAATCTACTTAAAGTTGCATTTCAAAGATAAACTAACATGTTTCTCTATTGCTCTGACCATCACAGGAGACCTGATTATCACCGCTTGCCCCGATGTTACATTCTGCTCCGCGAAAATAGAGTTTTCTCAAATTCTCCAAACGTTTTAACTGGCCTTCTCGTCTGCGCTCCATTGTCGTCTGCTTCCGGTACAACGGCGCATATCAATATAATTATGTAAATTATAGGTATCACTATTTGTTTTTATTTGTTCCATACTAGTAATGATTATTTTACATTTGCGTATCAAAACATGGCTGGTTTCAACGTTCATCTTTGTCTAAGCGGACCTTACGATTCATGTATGGTGCCAAAATGCGCTCATTGACGTCAGGTGACGTTATCATTACTTCTTGATGTCCGAACTTTACTTTATTGCAATTTTGTGAAAAATAGTGCGTGAAGATCCCCCTTTTTAAATTTGTTATGTTATTTGTTAGGATCTACGCTTAATCCCAGTATGAGTCATCAGTTGGTTGAATCTCGTTCCGTTGACCAAAACTAACCTTAAAGTGAGCCGGGGGTCACAAGTTTGGGTGAAAAAATGGGCGGATTTTGAGTATTAAAGATAGCCGCTATGGTATTTTTGAAATTACAATAGGGGCATATTTGAACCAATGATGCATGCAAAACGTTGATTTTACACCATTGACATTCGACGTAAGGAAACGAAGTGAAAAATATAAAAATTAAAACGAATAAAATACGAACAACACATTAGAGTACCATTATGCAAATTTCATAACAATTGGAGAAAACTCGTTTTTTGACGTCTGACGTCGGAGAAAGGTCGCATACTACTTTAAGTGTCAAAGTGCGGTTTTGGACCCGGAGAACCTTCCTTCGTTCATCATTTTGCTCCGTAGCTGCGGACCTTAGGACCAGAATTGAAAAAGTAGATGGAAAAGTATGAATTTTGGTCGAGGTAAAGATCCATGTCTATATTTTCGAAAAATATAATTCTTTTTTCCTATTTAAGTTTAACATTCACGTAAAAAGCGCCACCTGGTGGCACCCGTTTTTCTAACGAAAATTGATCGTTTTCTATTATAATTTCAATATTATTTTGGCGATTTCACTTTTTTCAAGTGTACATTATTTTGATAACAGCCTTTATTCAGTAGGAGCAATTTTAATATGTTTGATTAATTACAAAACCATTATTTCTGCAAAATTAAATAGTCCGAGGCCAAAAATGTAGTGATTTTTTTACGTCAAAATTTACGGATTTTGCCGAATAGCGCGTTATTCGCGCAGTCAAAGTTTTGTATTTTTTGATATTATGTGCATCAGGTTTTACTCTTTAAAATGATCAAATAAAAAAGACATGTGTTCTCGGTAGATTTTATGCTAAAAAACTTCGAATATCACCAGAAAATGCATATATACGCGACGTTTCAATGTTTTCAAACCACGACGTTACAACGCAATTATACTTTCTTTTCATGCCGAAATACGGAAAATTGTTACATAAATCGGAAATTCCTATAATATCAGTTCATGGTTAGGTGGAAAATTGTAAGTTACAATTAGAAATAAATGTCCACGAAGTTTAAATGATTTTAAATGGTGTCATGGTTACAACAACAGAACACGCAAAATACATGTATATGGAAATTACTGACGAAAAGATACGCGACTTGTTCCACTACCTGCTTCTTACCATTATTCTATTTTCGAGGTGTCTGTCTAGAAGGAATGAATACAGAGTATAATATTTTCCGATTGAATTGTTGTAAACTTGTAATACATGTAGACATGTTTCATCGCCAGGAAGTAAATGAAATTATTCCTGTAATCAGATTTCTCATTCTATAAATTTATGATAATCGAATAAAAACGGCAATCCCAAAATTATAATTATCTCAACATATAAAAAATTAAAAACGATCATATAGCCTAGGTACATTTGACAATTAGTTTTGATGAGCAGTCTTTTTGTCATCGGAAGCATACCTTCTAAATGAAAAGTTGGCAAAACAAGAACTTAATCATCTTTTGTCTATCTTAATGTGCACAGGTAAAATGGCAGACTCGTCGGTATGAGTCCTATAAGCTAGCTCAACAATTCCCAGATTCGACACGATAACTGGTCGGAACCCCAGATACAGTAATCGATTTATAGTTTATACAGTATAACCACATGCTGGTGGCTGCGGGTTCAAGACCCACTTGGGTCACGACCGTACCTCCTCACATGATACCAGTACTAGTTTATTCAGGAAGCGGACTGGAGAGTGACTCGATAAGCTGCAAGCTTTCTTAACAATCGAGCTAAAATGAATTGGTATAAACTAAACTAATCCCGCCATTCCGGTCCCCTTCAAAACATAAATGGGCACAACCGACCGATATCTATATATTTCACCCCACTTGCGCGAGTTCGGGAGAAAATTAACTTAATTTAAGCACAAGCCAGTCATACTTTCTCAACAGTGTAAATATCGGACACGTGTCGCCGCCGGCTTGTGTATAGTATTGTATATTTGGGTTTATCGTTGATACCGGTTTCCCATATGCCCCAGAAGAGGTTAGTTATTTCAGGCTTTCGGAGGATAGTGCAAGATACAATAAGCGTCCTAATTCCAGATGCACCCCTGTTTCTTTAACATGCCACGTGTATAGCATCCATACATGGGACCTCGGTTTATGTCTCATCCGAAAGACTGTTAGTAATTTTAGTTGGTCAGCCCCGGGAATCGAACCCGCTACCTCGAGATTACAAGGCTCGTGCTCTATCGATTGAGCTAACCAGGCTGACTTGCGATCATGATGCCATTAATTTCACACGAAGCCGCCTTTTATGACCCACCGATTGAATCCGAACCGCTGCTGCGCTGCAGATAGACCAGCTTAGGTCACCAAAGTTAGCTCTTGTTTTTTGAATCGCTCACCTTAATTTGCGCTTAAATGAGAAAAACACCTTTTTTTTGGCTCGTTCGCTATGATCATACATATTGCACTAGATGACATGTTTTTTCTCTCACTGAATAAATGGCATTTTTACTCACATAAGAAATTATTTTGCATATCAGAATACCTCAAATCAATTATGAAAATTAATTTGAAAAATAGTCATTAGTCGTTAATTATGTTTTTTGGCGTACTTAGTTGTTTCGTTTTTGAGTAGCTTTGGAGCTGGTCTGCACTCTGGAGGCCGGACCAGCGGAGTATTTTGTCGGGTTCAGCAAGTTATAAACGATTGTAAGGTAAACTGACCGCCTGTTAAAATGACCAAAAAACGATTGAAACTCTAGTGGAACTAATCTTTTTATAAAAGCTAAATAAATACGCTTGATTCTTATGAAATATGACATACATGTATATTTATGTTGTCGTATTTTAATTAAACACACGAAGCAATAGTATCCTTTCAGCATGATGGAAAGTTGAAAGTCCGTAGTATCCGTTTTAACCATCGATTTCCGGCAAAATGGTTGCTATAGCCACATAAGGATCTGGCACGTGCTTTCTGTTCGTGCTTAAATGAACTGACAGGCATATACCGTATAGGCATTTGTAGTGTCTTTTCTTACCCAGTTGTATATGATTTTAATGTTTGAAATGCATTTGGCAGAAATGAGGTAGCGAGTTTTTATAGTTAAATAGGCCGATGTTGAAGGACTTCTAGGAACTTAAAGGCAAAAGAACTAATAAATAGTTTTGTATTCAAACTTTAAGGAAATGTTTTCTACGTAATACCTATCTTTTTTCTGTATCCGAAAGGAAAACGTTAGAGGTCGTAACAGCGTTACACGCCGACAAACGTGATTCTTACCCCCGCACAAACAGGTGGATAATAATGATTAAAAGACTTCCTCCGTGGTCGCTGACTTGAAATCACTGTAACCTCTCATTTTTCGAGGGTCATAGGTTCGAGCCCAACTACCGACCATATCTCTTTATTTGAGACAATTGCCATGCAGTTTCTTACGTAAGATAGGTATCTAGTACTGGTTCTTCCAGGGAACGATGGTTAGGTAAAATGATCGCCTATAAAAATGACAAAAAATATAGAGACGTGAAAATTCTGCAACAACAATCACTTGAAAGGAGTACAGTGCACTTTATAAAATAACTATCGCTAAATGCAAGTGTTGCTTTTAAATTTCACTACAATTGTTTAAAGTACTGAAATGATCTTTCAAAGTTAGTTTGCAGTTTGCTGTGAACATATTAAGTCAGAGTTGTCAAGCACACAGAATGCATTTTTTTACACATTTCCCATGAAACGAAATTGTTGATTGATAGTCAAATACCGGTATACGTTTTTTCTTTCTTTTAAGTAATAAGTACTTGATAGCAAACAGTTTTCGATATACAATGTATTGTGTTCTTTTTAAAGAAAGATATATATATAGAAAATAAAATAAAAGTATTTCGAGTGCTCAAAGCGACATATATATAGCTTAGTCTCCAGATCCGGGGCGTTGGATGCGGACGAGGACCCGAGATACTTCCAAAACGAAACAGCTATAAAAAGGTTACATATTATAATGTTTTGGCTAATATTAACATATCCAGGGTCTAAAGTGTCGAAGCGCTGTTTTGGACCCCTAGAACCTTCCTTCGTACACTGAAGATGTTAACACGTTTCAAATTGAGATTTGTAATATAGACTGGTATATTAACGATGTATACATGTAACACAAACAGTATTATAATAACGACTGGTTATTTTTTACTTTTCTAAATATAATATTTATGTTGCAAGAGTTTTAACACATAAACGTCCCACACGATTTTCTGCAAAAAATATAGAAAACGTATCTAATTTAATTATTCCAGTGTTAACGCAAATGCGCTTGTCATAGCATATTGTAATGGCGACGTATAACGTCCTGGACAACGTCGCGTTTTTAGCATTTGATCGTAATTTTCAAAGTTTTTTAGCAGAAAATCCACCGAGAACACGTGCCTTTTTTATTTGATCATTTTAAAGAGTAAAACCTCATGCACATATTATCAGAAAATGAAAATGTTTGACCGCGCGGATAACGCGCTATACGGCAAAATCCGTAAATTTTGACGTAAAAATATCACTATGCTTTTGGCTTCGGACTATTTATTTTTGCAGAAATAATGGTTTTGTAATCAACCAAACATATTAAAATTACTCCTAGCGAATAAATGCTGTTGTCAAAATAAGGTACACTTGAAAAAAGTGAAATCGCCAAAATATTATTGAAATTATGATAGAAAAGCGTTCAATATTCGTTCAAAAAACGGGTGCCGCCAGGTGGCGCTTTTTACACGATCGTTTAAGCTTAACAGGAAAAAATAATTTTACTTTTCGAAAATATAGACTTGGATCTATACCTGAACCAATATTCATACTTCACCGTCTACTTTTTCAATTATGGTCCTAAGGTCCGCAGCTACCTTAAGTGAAACGTTTGATCAATATTTAATTTGCCTAGAGAAATGTATTACTCATATATAATGATACATATATAGATATTACTTATATTAACACAGTGAATCGCTGATCCGAACAGTTATTTTTTTCAAAAAATATTACTCACACTTGTCCTCGTTTTTTAATGTTGATTTTTCTCTTGTACTCTCGGCATGCGGTTTGATGTGTACTTGATTTCGTAGAAGGTTTTGCTCCATATTTCCCGGGAATGTATCACGCACTTTTAATTCGTGTCACATTTAAGAAGGCACGTCTTATTCCTTCACCTCGGCATTTCCCCCTGTATTTCGCTACGATAAAAACAGAACATTTCCGAACCTAAATGATATGTTTCGTTACACACAACTTAGATTTAACAACATGATTTGATATCATTTAGATATGTGTATGAAGATTCGCCATCTTAAGACATTGGATTTTCATTACAAAAAAGGGGGGAAATAATTCGTAAGTTATGATGCCCACCTCGTCTGATGCCCACGTGTTGACCGCCCTTTCTGACGGTGAATCCAGGAGGTTAATCTTTATAAATCAAATCACGATTAGAGAAGGAAAATTAAGCAACAGGTGAACTGTAAAATATAATAAACATGAAATATACAAAGTAAAACAAAACTGCGGACGAAGCCTCACGAATCATGGAGAACAATATAAAGGAACTTGCATATAATACTTGAAAATGCTAAAGCCCTTTGTTAAATAAGATTATACAAAATGTGTATGTGTTTAAAGTAAAATTTCGCATGCATAATCATCTAGAAGCAAGGATTACAAACACTGGTGTTAAAGTACAGTAAAACCTGTGAAAAAAGACCAGTGTCGGGAAGCAACAAATACGGTCTTTGTTTGCAGGTGGTCTTTATTCACAGGTGTTTCTACTATAAATGGATAACACACTATGATCTCCATGCTGGTCTTTATTCATAGGGTGGTCTTTCTGGGGTGGTTTTAACACAGGTTTGACTGTATATGTATCAGTTCCTGTCTAACAAATGATATTAAGCGTATGCATTTTTTCAAGTTTGTGTAATAATCAAATATTAGTTTCTATCCTTAAATTGTTTTCAGTTTATTTGGGCACATGTCAGTCTTTGTGTTTTGTTTCCATTTCAGGATTTCTTTGCGTTAGCAGTACACGCTCTTCAGTAATTGTGGCAGATAGCAATGCATCATCTTCGACAACTGCATCAGCTGGTACAACATCAGCCTCTACAGCAACAAGCACAGTAAATAGTAGAGAACCACTTCCGACAAAAGGTACGGTAAACAGAGCAGATCCACTTCAGGCAGTGAACGATATGGCTAACAAAGCAGAGTTGTCAATTGCAGTCGTAAAGACTGCGGTAAATGACGCGGATACCGTTCCTTCCTCACCTAGTGCAACAAAGTCGGATAGTAGTTCAGCTTTAGATAATACTTTGGCAAAAGGTAATGAGGGTGGTATTTTAGGCATTGTCGGAAGTCATGACGCAGTCAACCTTGCTATAGTAGATAATTCTAAGAATGAAACTAGTAAAAGCAAAGAAAATGCTAGCGAAATGCCTGCAGAAATTGCAAAAATATTTGACTCTCAAGATGGAAATAATCTGAGGCTTGTAAATTTTGCACCAGATTTGAAACACGGAAGCTCTCCAGACATGTCAGCGGATAACAATTTGCATAATGACACGACTGTAAAACCATCACCTGATGTTGGCAGTCCCGCTAGTGGGGTTGTTGTTGCTAAACCGGACGGGCAAAACCTGTCTTCAGCTACTACAAAAACTGGTTTAGATATAAACAATGTCGATCTGAAAACTGGTTGTGACATTAAAAATAGTACATGTGTGCCTACACGTGAAGAACTTATTGCTGCAGGAGTAAGTAATGTTGACATTCTGCAACATCGTATGAGTGATTCTGCTGCACCTGCAATAAAATTAAATGAGCCTTTGATTGATATGGCAGGTGATACAAATGAAAACAAAGCTGGTAAGAACGTTGGGTGTAATGTAAAGAACAGTACATGTGTTCCTACAAGAGATGAGCTGATTGCCGCAGGTGCCAGCAATGTTGACTTAATGCAGCACCGAGTTACTGATTTCGGTCCAAAACCGTTCAGGTTGAATGAATCACTGAAGAACAAGATCTCTGATACTAATGTAAATAGTTCTGATAAGAAGGCGGACTGTAATGTAAAGAACAGTACATGTGTTCCTACAAGTGATGAGCTGATTGCTGCAGGTGTCAGCAATGTTGACTTAATGCAGCACCGACTTACTGATTTCGGTCCAAAACCGTTCAGGTTAAATGAATCACTGAAGAACAAGATCTCTGATACTAATGTAAATAGTTCTGATAAGAAGGCGGACTGTAATGTAAAGAACAGTACATGTGTTCCTACAAGAGATGAGCTGATTGCTGCAGGTGTCAGCAATGTTGACTTAATGCAGCATCGAATTACTGATTTAGGTCCAAAACAGTTAAACTTGAACGAACCATTGAGGAACAAGGATACTAATGTTAATACTTCTGATAAGAAAGCGGACTGTAATGTCAAGAATAGTACTTGTGTTCCCACAGAGAGTGAACTTACTGCTGCTGGTGTCAACACTGATGAATTTGTCGGACAATACAGTCTTGATAGTGAGAAGATATTTCTTGGTCAGCTGAAACAAAATGACGCAAAAAGAGAACCTACAAATATTCCCAAAGATTCTATCGTTCCCGGAAATACTGATTCAAACGCATCGTTGCAAGGGGAAATGATGACGGGAAATGTTTCCACTATTCAGACACATACAGATGAAACCACAAACACAATAAAATCGGCAACACTTCAACAAATCCCTGCGCCTGGGCCGACGACGAAATCCACTGCTAAACAGGAAGCTACTGAAAGCTTATCTACAACAACGGTTGTGGTATCTAAGTTAGATTTACCCAAAAAGGAGACAACGCGTGAAAGCAAAGACACGGTAAACGGAACAACTCAGCGATTAACAACACCTACTCCGGGATCAGAGCGGACGACAGCTCTGACTACAGGTTTCCAGAAGTGTCCAAATGTTGTCTGTCCAAGGACTTGTAAATATGGAAGAAAGGTCAATACCAATGGGTGTGAAACATGCGAATGTAAATGTAAGTAAAAACAAAACAGTGTTTGGCTGGTTTTAAAAAACATCATGACGAGTAAAAGGGTAGCCTTATATTCTGCACAACTTTAAAAACGCAACTCTTTTGATAAGTAATAGATTTTGAACAGTGAGTAAAATTGCTCTTTTTTACATTATAAAATAATGTTTCGATCGAAGTATGCTTGCATTTTGTTATGAACTTCTTGAATTGAATCAAGAAATGACAAAAACGTGGTATTCTTGAATTTCCAAATTGCACCCTCAATTACGACAAAACACCCGTCAAATTTTTAAAGTTGTTACGTATATAATTTTGTCTACTAGTATTTCGTATAAGTAATCATGTAAGCTGATCAACATATATTCAAGCTTACCCTTTTGCAATCACAAGAGACTCAGTTTGCGTTACGTTTTTTCATCATTTTCGTGATTTCGGTACATTTCAATATTAAGAGATCCTACCTTCTACACTGATTTCAAAATTGTATAGGTCAGTCGTGAATAAACTCTTTGAACTTTGGAAAATCACGGTTATGACTTTATTTTTCAGTTTCTGACGACTGTCCGAGGGTACGTGCAGCTTCCAACCTCCTCTGCCTTCTGCAGGTAAGGGCCAGTCAAGGCTGCGTTTCGAATGCAGACTGCAGATGGAACCGGATATGCTGTCCTGGCACGTGCGGTCCTACTTGCAGACGAGCGTCTAGAAACAGATCTATGCTTCTTTCTATGCTTGTGGACTAAGTACGCAGAGACATCATTGGTAGCTGATGATTGATGCCAAAGCTACAGCACATATCTAAATCTTGGGGAGATGGTTTACCTCAGTTAGCGTAGTTTTATTTTAAACTATTTGCTCACGGGAATATACTTCCGTGGTTTGATTTAAATGTACATGTATGTGAAAAGTTTTGTTGTTTGTAAATAAACATTAATTGACATTCACCTTTTTGATAAAATTTATTCTTTTGTTTTAACAATAAAACGCAGCTGTCTTCGTCCAAGAGGTAATGACTACAAAAATGTTCAAAGTCGCATATTTTCCTGTATTTTTAATGACAGGGTGAATTAATGAGACTGACCTTTTTTATAAAGTCGACAAAGTATTGTTTTTTTAGCATGTTTTGTTTTTGAAAGCTGCTTATTAGAATCATGAACGGTCTATACCGGTTATAGAGAATTTCTGTTAGAATGGCCATATCCTGAGTTGGGCGGACGGGCGTCAAACATTTGGTTTCATGACAACTGCAATGAAACTTGGTGTGTGTATAGCTTGCAGGGAGAGAAAGCTTGGGATTGCACTTGGGGTCACTAGGGTCAAAGTCAAGGTCACTGTTGCTAAAAATAGACAAATGGTTTCCGCTAAATAACTTGAGTTAGGAGTGACCAATTGCAATGAAACTAGGTGTGAAGGTAGCTTGCGTGGAGAGGAAGCTTAGGATTGTATTGTGGGTCACTAGGGTCAAGGTCACTAAAAATATAATTTTTTACGAATTCTTTTTTTTTTCATTTTTTAATGGGGGGTCAAATCTCTGTTATTAAAATAGCTTTAAAAAAAAATATATATTATATTTTTCGTGGGGGATGGGGGGGAGTGGCTGGGGTCAAGGTCACTGTTTCTAAAATATATTTTATTGAAAAGTGTCACGCCAAATATCTAAGCTCTGGGCCTTGTTTAAGAGAGATTTTTAAAGTTTTTCCTTTCCATTCCATGGCAACCAGATTTCTGCATGGAATGGAACTCTTGGAACATTCCTGCCAGGCTTCATCAACACTGCCCTAGTGGTTTCAGAGGACATGCCATATGAATCAAATGTGAACCACGGCAGGACGCCTAACATCCAACCATCCTAAAAGCTTACCATCAGCACTTTGTGCTCAGGTGAGCTAAAAAGATAAAGAGTTGTACTGTTTCATAAGTGATGTTTTATTAACTTGTTGCTAGTTTCAATATAACAATAACCATTGAAAACTTTCATTTTGTAAAATATCAAATAGATCTACTATACCATCATATAGTGAGGTAATTGGTCAACAGCTTCACAAGTGTCCCGACAAACATCAAACCCACAATAAAATCAGCCACCATTACTATCTAACACTATACACTGAATAACATGTATCACTTATTGTGTAAGTATATTAAACATATTTTACTTTCACCTGTTCTGCACTTGTCTTTTATTGTTTCACTAAACCCACTGGTAACAATACAACCACAACAATACTCATTATTTTTTTTCTAATCTAAACAAAAAAGCTTAAAAATATAAAACTACATAAAATGATACAATGAAATGCCTCGTGAGTGCTTAGTCCTAGAGTGCCCTGTTTGTAAACTTGAAATAAAATGCAGCACTTCTCATAAAGTTTTACAAATGTAAAATATACAAAAAAAAATCGACCAGAATACATGTAGCTTTGATTAACAATATGAAATGTTCTGAGATTTCAACAAAACTGGTGAAACTACAAACCTATTACTAGTCATCATTACCTCGCCAATTTTCTAAAACCATGGCCTAGCTTGTACATTATCAAATTTGGAAAGTTTCATAGACTGTTAACTCATTGAGTAGCAGAGTATAGATCATGATCACTAAATGTTAACTCATTGAGTAGCAGAGTATAGATCATGATCACTAAATGTTAACTCATTAAGTAGCAGAGTATAGATCATGATCACTAAATGTTAACTCATTGAGTAGCAGAGTATAGAATCATCATCAACCTACATGGAGGCTGAAAATAGTCTGCACCTCATAACTAAGACTGACATACTGTAAAAAAAAAACAGAGTAACTGTTATTTTTACTTCAACAGTTTATGTCCACCTATAAATATGTGTGTACAAAAATTTAATATAAAGCATGTAACTCTGGAATTCATGGTGTAATGATAATAGTGGTGCTTCTAGCAGTATAACAATAATAATAGCAGTAATCATTCACATTAAAGGAACTCAAAGGAAGTGAATCCAACACCTCACACATAATGACAATCACAAACTGAAAAACAACCAGGTAGTTTAATACCAACCTAACTTTATACAACAATGGATACTTCTATATTAACACTGGGTGAATAAGCTATATATCTTGATTTTGTACAAAATATAAACATCACAGCTCACTTACATAATAAATCATTTAACACAGCAGTATAATCGGTAAATCTGACTTCGTTATTTATTTTTATGCTTCATTCTTCATGAAAGTCTGCAAGAAAAGTAATTTGTGTTGTCTTTCCTTATGAAAAGTTGTTGTTTGCTCTTACATTGTGTGCACTGCGTTATTCGTGATAACAATCTGAAACAGATGACATTCTGACACGATGCCTGTGAAACTCAAAATTAATTGATTTACTAGCATCAGTTTTATATCCCAGAGTCCCACAGTGTGTCCTTGCACAAAGACGCTGATTCTACATTAATTTCAGTCCACCCAGCTGTAAATAAGTAGCAGCAATGAAAAACTTGCTGCTTCTCTCACACAAGCACAATAATATTTTGGAATGAGCATTTAATAAGCTATGGAAGAGCGACTCTTGGAAATCAAACTAAAATAAATTATTGTTACATAAACAGATTTTATTCATAAACAAAAAGAAATCTTGTAACAGCACCTTGATAAGTCAAATAAAAGATCATTTCTCTACTGTCATTCATCACCTCTGCCCACTCAGGCTACAACATGCAGATACATTAAAACCCGATTTTTCAGGCAAACAATTAATTTGGCAGCATTGTCGTAGAAACTGAAGTAATCTCTTCTGCCCTGAGTTACCAACTATTGCACCATTATTCAAATTCATTACATCTAAACGATTTCCTGTTAAATAACACATAATAATGGAAAATATTAAGATTTCATTTGCATGGAATAGATCTTGATAATTATTAAGGACTTTTAGGTGAATTTCAATACCTTTAGCAAAATGTCTAGGATCTTTCTCGGATGCTGAAAATTCATACTGGCAATTTGTATAAAATACATGTACATGCAATGATTTATATAAATATAACTGTACAAACAGTTTTAAACCCTAATATCCAACGTATAACATATACTGTATGCAATATACAGATTTAGATTAATTTTATCTTTATTAAAAATATAAATATTTTATCATTGTAAAATACATAATTAATGATATACTTTGGACCAATAGAAAACCAAAACGTTTAACTTTAACAGTCTAAGTTTAACTGTACAAAAGTATAATTCTAAATATTCAGTGCAACGATATGATATGTTGTGATATCTAACAACATTCCTTCAATGCAACAAGTCTCTTGCTTCCGAAAAAATAGTGATTTGTGACTGTTGCACCAAACACAGTCATAATGATCATTGTAACAAACTGCTTGCGGATGAAAAAACTACATGGCAAGATAAAATATCAAACAGTTGCCTAGAACGAACCTCTTCTATAAATTCTTCGGAGCTTTTGTATCACAAAACAAGCCTTGTCTATTTCACTTTTCCACAAGAATTATGTGCTATTGACTGCTATCCATGGACTCAAAACTAGTATGGCAAGGAGCATGGTGAAAACATATCATACTTTTATCACACATGTCCAGTGCTAAAGCTTATAGATTTTCAAGGCAACGAAAAAAAAAAGTTTAAAAACCAAACAGCTTTGACAGTTCCAAAACAACAGGTTGTAGAAAACATGTAATAGTAGATACTGGACTGTCTGAAAGCAGGTCATTTTTTCCAAGTTTGGGGAAGGCCCCCTCAATTTAGGGAAAATTTAGCATGGTTACAGCCTAAAGGGGAAGTATAAAGTCTCATTTTGGCAAAAACTGCATGATTTTAAAAAGGAAGATGCCTTATACATGTGCCAGCCCCTGATATATATACATGTATGGTAAAAATGCCCTGGAAAGTGATGAATGCCATAAATCTAGGAACCGACACATCTTGTTCACAAAAATGGAACCAAAAGCCAGCTGTTTAATACAGGTGGGTATTTGACATAAGCTCATGATGGTGATCCATTCTTTGTCACAAAACCTGAAAAGCCTTGCCGAAAAAACTCTTATTTGTCTTGGGTTTATGTCCGTTGTAAAAGTATTTCAGTAAGTTACAGACATGCAATTTACCTGAAATTCCTTTCCTGGGAAGGACCAGTCCTAGACACCCTAAATTCTAGTAGTCAAACGTCTGCACACAAACCTCATTGCAAACTTTCTGAGTATGCATAATAAAAAGAAATCTTGACTAAGATTAGATAGAGATTCTTGAGAGCAGAGAAGCAATCCTAGGTAACTTTAGCGATACATTGTATAATGAAAACAGAATCAAAATTGTTATATGATTATTATATATATTAAATGCACACTCTCTCATTGGTCCAGGTTCACGGCAGGATTAGAGGTCCAAAGTTTAATCTTAACCACCACCATGGTGGTAGCGTCCTCATGCAATACACATTAAATCCACACTGCCTCTCTCTGTCTTAGATTTGTTATTAGATTGCTTATAGTCCCGGCAGACCCTAGGATTTTTCTATGGGTGAACCTGCCAAGACCTCATTGGTTTTCCTCTCTTTCTCTCTCAGGTTGAAACCATCTCAGAATGAGACTCAAGATAATTTAATTTGTATAAACTTGATTTGCAATTGATAATAAACAATAGACATTAGACATAGATCAGACTGGCTTCCTCTCACAGCTTCCTATATGATTCAATCAGCAATGAGAGACTGAAAAATTACTACAGTCAAACCTGTGTTAAAGACCACCTCCAAATGAAGAGTAGTCAGAAGAAAAAAGCACAATATTATGTAGACCTCCCATTTTATATACAACATTAAGACTACAAAATGATAGCTTCTTACAACCAGTGGTCTTTCATCAAATGTTTGACTGTATTTCTTTCACAATCTTGTGATTTGAAAATAACATTTTTCAACATATAATAATCTTCATTCTAAAAAGAAAACAATTTCATTTGAAATACATGTATACTTATCATACTGAAAATACAATGTTATACAACCTTGATATAAAATATCATTTTAGCATTACTGTAACAATGGATTCTGTTTAACATAAGTGCGCTATGATGATAAGTAAATAAAAATGAGCCTAGCTGTGCCAAAAACCAATGTCATACTACCATAATGGCAGAAAGATAGAAAAACAAACAAGTATTGAATTGATAAAAACTGAACTGTTGGTTTTTGTACAGCACGGCTCGAGTATAACAACAATAAGCATGCGTCAATAATATGTAGACGACATGGTAAGTTTTCCGATGTTAGTATTCAGATCTTTCTCAATGTCATAAATTGAGGAATCTATCGGCATAAAGCCCGATATTCCGCGTCCTTGTAGCCATTTATTCCACGTGGCGTGCTTTGATATGTCGAGGAATCCTTTCGTTATCTGAGATCGTAGATTGCCTGTAAACAATTAAAATAGTTGTAAACATGCGAGGTTGTTCGAAACTTAAATTGAGAATTAAGGCTAGGTTAACTTTAGAGTTCTATTTCTACAGGTTGAAATACATTTTAAGACAAATATTTGCATTCAATACAATAATGTCTAAAACCTCTTTTAATGCCATATCAAAATATTCCTCTTCGTGTTGCCCTACAATCAAAATTTATTCTAACACACTGCCAATGTAACGTCGTTTCTTACTGGTTACATCATTTAAATTTGCGACTATTAAATGACGTATATATATACTCTCATAAATTAAACAGCATTTACACACTTTGTGCATAAGAATAGGGTCAACTATTCAGTGATTTTGACATTTGCAACTGTATATACGGTTTTAATGGTCGCAAACAGTTTTAACCGCTTTGGCTAGTGCTAGCACTATACTTTTTGCCATTCCTTGGTTTTATTTAATAAGTTCATTACAAAATTCAAGCATAATTTCATTTGTAAATGTCAACAGATTTGCATATGATAAATCCTCTATTCAAAGGCTACGACTTATTATAAAGGTTGCATTTTTAAAGTTGTTCAGTTTCAGGCTGTTTCATGAAATTAATGAGGTAAAACATGCATTCTTAGCATTCCCTTAAGTATTCATACTACCAAACTTACAGGAGGTATTACTCAATGCTAGTATGTTACCACATCTCTGTTAAGAATGTTTTGTTGGAAACTCGAAACAAAATATGGCATATGAAACTGAAGGTGATTTAAAACCACAACTAAAGTGATCATGAAATCCCCACTATTTAAAATCATTAGTTTATACAAATTTATTTAGTTCAAGAAAGCTTGCATAGCTAATACTGAATCACTCTCAAACACTCATTCCTGATATCCCACGCTCACGCACCAGAGGCAGCCAGCTTTTCATCGCTGCTACCCATTTGACAGCTCGGTGGACTTACGCACGAGTAGTATCAGTGTCTTTGACCATGGACACACCTCATGCTCAGGATGCATTTCAAACCCGGGACCTCCCGCTTTTGAGGCCAACAACCTAACCACTAAGCTATTGAGGCCCACAAAATCATTAGAACTACATTACAGCGTACTATATTGCAACCTGCCTTGTTCCTAATTGTTCAAAAATAAACTATGGAAGTCTGAAACTTCCAAAATTCTAGACATAAAATACCAATTACTCACTTGATAACCTTGTATTAAACACTACAGCATACGTAGGAAGTGGTCCCAGTGATTTAATCACTGATATATCATCTTTATGGCTTGGATATGTTCGTAGAAAACCTGCAAGAACGTTGGAATCCACGGCTGCTACATCTACCTTGCTGTCAATAACGCTTTGAATAGATGCAAGGTGAGATCCTGTCAATTATAAGAATCAGTATGACATACAGACATTATATTTACAAAACAAAATTTTAAACAGTCACTTTCTACTGCTACTTTTTACTCTGTTTCTCTTTGCTCTACCACTGTTGTGTATTTTTTCAGTACTACTACCAAGGATAACACAATAAAGACCGAGCTCCATTGTGGTCCTTACGCCAGGAATTGAACCAAGGAGCTCAGGATTGGTAGTTCAGAGCATTAACCACTCGACCATGCACCACCCAAACACCTACCTGTTGAAGGCTGTTACATCTGCCTTGTCAAATTATGATTTACAATATTTCCATAATCAAACGTTTAAGTAATCCCTATGAACAACAAATGGTATGCTCTGAATTGGATGTTTGACAAGTCTATTCTATTTGTTAATCTAGTAATTTTGAGGGACAGGGGTTTGACAGTAGATACATGTTTAATCAGAGTAAAAAAAAAAGGTTACACTTGATATATGCCATGAGAGCACTAGTGCTAATCACTAGTGATGGTACACTATCTGGTATTACCATGACATACTAACTTTGGCCAAGGAAACAACTTAACTTCTCAAGGTGACCTTTCATCCACTAACTTCAATATAGTTAGGAATGTTGTACTAGTCATAACCAACCTGCATACCAAGTTTGAGTGTCATGTGCTCAAGATTTTCTTTATTAATATCAATATTGTATATATTGTGTTGGAATGCTCTGCCCCAACTCACACAGCTTAAGACCCAGGGATCAGATGAAAACTCTAGAAATATTGTGCACTTCAATATTGTGGCAAAGTTTCAAGTTCCTGAGAACAGTGTAGGAGGAGTTATTGGCTAGGACAGATGGACTTCACATTTCAGGGTTAAGGTGACCTTGACCTTTGACCTACTGACCTAAATATAGGTAGGGGTGTTCTACTAGTCATGACCAAGCTGCATACAAAGTTTGAGTGTCATATAAAGCACAAGGGCAATAAAAAGTATAGTTCATATTCAAGACTTAGTGTTGAAATCAAAAAGCCATACATTGACTCTTTGTAGCTATAAATTGATGCCTGTGATAGATGCAGAATAGAAATAGAAAAGAAAAGATAAAGAAAGCTTGTAACCTTGAATAAGACCACACAAAGATGTGGCCAGAGAAAAAGTAAAAAAACAAGTCCATTTGTTGAAGTCAACAAAATTGGGGAACTGAAACACCTACCTGTTTCAAAAAGATCCTGAAAAAAGGAAGCATCCAGGCCATTTTTCTTTAAATATTCTAACATTGCTACACTGGCTGACACAGACTTTCCAGAACTAAACCCGAATGTATGGCCCCTTAGATCATGCAGCTCTTTGTATTTAAGCCTGAAACACAAATGGAGGAAATTAAATTGCAGTTCCAAATGTCAATGCCAAATTTAAAGGATGACAATTCACTTAACACATGCTTTAAAAGAAACTGTTACAGACCTTTGTGTAATACTATGACAGGACATTTCCAATTTTACTGACACTCTAACCTTATGGAAGAAATAACCTTTAATTACTTAAATAATAAATTTCAAAATGTATACTATTATCCAGCTTCTGAATTTTCCAACTGTATTCACAAATTCAATACTGAACTTCATTATGACACATTACTGTAAACCAACTAAGTTTCGTGTGAGATTTATTTTCATTGCATTTGAGCAGGCCAGTTTTCTGCACGCAAATAAGATATTCTTGATTTTTGTTCTTTTTAAGAAAAGCAGATTTAAATATCTGCTAATCAGTCCAACATCGGCAAAACATGAATTACTACAATGACATCACAATCACTTAACACTACATCATAATCAGCTTAACCAGACCATCACCAAAATGACATTGTAATCACTAACATGACAATGTTATCACCAACATGACATTGTAATCACCAACAATGACACTTTTATCACCAAAATGACATTGTAATCACCAACATGACTTTGTTATCACCAAAATAACATTGTTATCACCAACATGACATTGTAATCACCAACATGACATTGTATTCACCAACATGACCTTGTAATCACCAACATGACACTGTAATCACCAAAATGACATTGTAATCACCAACATGACATTGTTATCACCAAACTGACATTGTAATCACCAACATGACATTGTAATCACCAAAATGACATTGTTATCACCAAACTGACCCTGTAATCACTAACATGACATTGTTATCACCAGCATGACATTGTAATCACCAAAATGACATTGTTATCACCAAACTGACCCTGTAATCACTAACATGACATTGTTATCACCAAAATGACATTGTTATCACCAAAATGACTTTGCAATCACTAAAATGACATTGTAATCACCAAAATGACATCGTTATCACCAAAATGAAATTGTTATCACCAAAATAACATTGTTATCACCAAACTGACATGGCAATCAACATAATTATAGACCGCCAGCCTTGTGGTAATGTTATAAGACAGCTATACCTTGTAACACTACACAGAGGAGATCTAAATGGCCACAAGTATTAAACAGGAGATAATAACAATTCAGTACCAATAACTAATTCTATAGCCATTCATTTGAATAAGAAAATTAGATAATTTCACCGAAATAAAGCAATGTACATATTAATGTATCGACAATGACATCCAAAATTTATCCATTGAAAGGGAGTACATTTATCATATAACTTATAGAATCACACTGTTCTTAAATTTAAACAACAGATAAACTTACTTATTTCTGGAATTGATAATAATGTCACTGTAATAGACTGGTCTCCCCGTGTTCTTTGAATGATCATGGACCGGTCCTGCACCACATAGCTCTATGAACTTATTCTGGTTTTCTGCAAGCCTCAGGTAATCTGTGCTCTCCATAAATGCTGAGGGAGAAAGAGGAATGAATACTTATTTACAATCATGAGAAGTGCTACTGCCATAGCAAACACTGGGATAATTTACCGTAAACCAATGGGAATACGGTCATACTGTGTGGTAATAAAAAATGTAATAAGCGAAGAGAGTGAAATTTTCTGCTGACTTCCAGTAAATTGTCAAATGCCCATGTTCACTCAATATTATACATGTTGTATGCTTATAATTTATGTTATATTTATGTAATGTGTACAAATGTAATGACGTTGCACCAGGGTGTCGATGATGCTTCCAGCAGTACCATTAGCAGTAACTGTATATAGTAAAGCTTTATGGCATACCCTGACCTACATTTTGTTTAACAGATTCAGGATTAAAGTCTTTCAAATCTGTCAAGATTTATGCATTATGATATCGTTCATTTATAGATACTGAATCGTTCTCAAACACACATTCTCTGCTACCCATTAACATGCTGGGTGGACTGAGGTAAGTATGGCATAATGACACACTTCATGTACGGCTTTCAGGGATTCAAACCCAGGACCTCTTGTTCTGGAGGTAAACATCCTTAACTACTGAGCTATTAATTTAAGCCCGTCTAAGGCCAAAAAATGTGCGTTTCCACTTTCCTGAATTACCTTTTACTGTCAACTTCAAACTTTTTTATGAGAAAGTGATCACAAAAAAAACAATTTTCAAGTGTTTCTGAGCATAAAAGGCAATCGTTTGGCTTAATGTCCCTAGTATTAGTTTGAATAATTTTGTCTGCACCAGTTCCCTGTTAGAAAAAAAGAAGCTGTCTTAAAACCCCCTACTCACCCACCCCCAACCCCATCTTGAACAGGGAAAAACAATGATAAGATTATGTACATTATTGTTGTACAGATAATTATTTAGCCACTTTCTGTCACGTCTGTGTGCAATATAATTACCAATGTCAACTTCATCAGTTGTAAAAGGATCTGTTCTGTCTGCAGGAGGTCCACTCCATCTCGACTCATATATCAGGTATGCATCTTGTCCAGTCACTTCTTCTAGGTAACTCATATAAGTCTCGAATATCTCAACTGGTATTCCCGGTGAAAGGTAAGTGATCAGTCGCAGTTTCTGAGGCAGCTTTGATTTTTCCGACATGGCTAACAGTAAAACCCTGTGCTTGTTTCAAGTTCCTGGATCTAAAACTGAAAACTGCAAATAAAATAAACAATCATCATAAATAAACAATTTTTTAAGAAGTGAATTTCAACAAGAGGGCCATGATGGCCCTGTATCACTCACCTGAGTTCCACTGCTCTAAAAGGTAAGAAAGTAGCTTAAATTATATATGCTGTCTTGGCTTGGTGCATCAAATCAAATTTTCAGTGTTACATGGATAACAGGCTCTTAATTAATCGCTTATTATAGCGGTATACATATATTAAACTGTTTCACAATTAGGCCAATGCAAATCATTCAAGTAAGTATCACTTTTGTAGAGTTTGAATTAAGTTTTGTTACCAAGAGTTCTGACAAATAATAATTGATGTATTATCGTTTTTGGCTAATCATAAAGGAAACAAAAATGGCGAAGAACAAGGTTTGAGAAGGTGCAGTAAGTTGTGTACTACTTGCAGATTAACAGAAGATCTGTTTTTATAAAAGATGTATTTAATCAGCTTTTTTTCGCAAAAACTTCAAAGCCAGATGTACTTAGTCTAATTAATTCGACGTTGAAGCCAACGAGATATTTTTTGGATGGGTGCTTTCTTCTGAAGTTTGACAACTTTAAAATATATTATCAAAAAAACAGGTCAAACTGATGAGCCTAATGAATTAGGATTAGATGTTCCCCCCGAGTCCAAGCCCGATCAGATAATTTTATCTGTCTGTTTAAAGTGAATTCAAAATTCATATAACCAAAAGACCTCAATTCTTAAGGGATAATATCATACTATGTATGATAATCATCTTGGCCTTGGATTTTAGTCTCTCTGACTGAATAGGCTTCATTGTTTCAACTTAAAATTCAGCTGAGCCAATCACTCTCTAGTTGTGGATTCCATTACTAAAATTGGACTTGTTATTTTATCAGCTGACCATATTTTGCTAGAATGAGAAATTCTTTGACAAAACAAGGTCAATAGTATATGTAAGACCTTGGACAAAAGAATACTTAACGTGCAATATCTGTCAATCACTCTCCACAGGCGTGATCAGCTGATCAGATTTACAGTTTTTACACTTATTGACGTTTGACACCAGTGTTAAATGGCTTTAAAACAAGCATGAAAACATATGTAAGACACACAAAAGTGGAACCTTCTAAGTCTTACTTTAAGTGTTTCAAATTCGACGGAGTCAAAAAGATATCCTGGAAGCTTCCCAAACTAAACTGAAAGTAGACAGTATTTCTTTTACTAAACGAAATTTTAATGTAAAAAGAGATAACACTGTATACTATAATTGGTATTTTATTCTTTTTCTTTTAATAATAAATTATGCTGTATTGATATTTGGAAAAATATTGGTGATTCTGAGTTTGAATTACAGTATGCCAATTTAAATTTCGTTTAAATTTCATTTTACTAAATTTAAAGGTCGAAGCAACGAAGGAAACAAAATTAGTTTAGAGAAAGAGATGTCATCGTCTAGTTTTGGTTCAGTTGTTGCGTTAGGGGTCGATTTAATATTTTTCACTGTATTTTACAACTGGTACAAGAAAATAAATCGTTCAGCCGATGAAATAAAGGTAAAGTTGTGAAACTAGCGGTGTAAAGTGAATATTTCTCAAGAGTAATTCATCCTCCATAGTGGTACAGGCACTGTTAACATAATAGAACTAACAGTTTTGTAGATTGCTTGACACAAACTTAAGGCTTTAGCACATTAGTTGGATTCTGACAAACAGCATAGCTGTCAAGGCCTAGAAGTCCATAAAAGTGAGACGGGCCATTAGGGTTGTTTGGACTGTTTCAAAAGTTAGCTGGCTATACCTAGACCAAAAGTCTAGGTAGCCGGCTCTGTATTATTATTATTTGATCAAAGGTTGATTTCGCTTGCTTTTAAGTTCTACTAGACGAAGTCCAGCAGAGCTTATGCCATGGTGGTCCGTCTGTCCGTAAACTTATCTTTGATAAGTTATCATGACAGTTGGTCAGAACGTTTTTCTTGATGAACTCTAGGTCAGTTTCAAAACTGGGTCAGGTGGGGTACAACAAGCACTGCCATCTGCTGTCTGGTCAAGTCATAGAAAAACTAAATGAACATGAGTAATTCATCTGTAGTTTGCTCCCAGTCATCAAGAAAGCTGGCCAGGATGTTTTTCATTATGTTTGAAACTGGGTAACTCTTGGTCAAGAACTTTTGGTCAGTCAGATCATAGAATAAAAAGATTGTAAATACTCTGGGTTACCGATTGAATTATCCCGAAAGTTGGGCAGAATGTTTATCTCAATGAAGTCTAGGTTGAGTTTACAACTTGGTCACTTTGGCTTAAAAACTAGCTAAGTCATCACATCAAACATGAAGTCATATTTTGTTTGCAATCAGTATGAAAGTTGTTCAGTTTGTATTTGGTTTCATGGATTAATTTGACCTGATACATTTAGTAACATTGGGCATTCTTCTGAAACTAGTAAGGGCATTCTTAAAATCAGTTAACAGAAACCTCAGCATTAATGTTTTGATGGAGCAATCATCCAGGGAAGCATACCCTTCTGCGTCCCGGCTGTCCCCTGTCCATGCTGTCTGTATCATGTCCACTGCTATAGTCCAAATTACACAAGTTGACTGTAGTGCTGTTGAATACAACTTTAAAGCGATATTTGCGATATAAAACAGATCCTTCCTATTTCAGAAAGCACCATACCGCAAACTGGATGAAGATTTGGTAAAGGAATTGTCAGATTCAAAATCGCCGTACTTGGCGTATGCCTGTGTTGAAGGTGAAGTGGTGCCGTTGAGTCAAGTGTTGCATAGTCGTCATGTAGAGGGACAAAATGGAGTTATACAACACATCATCCTAACAGAGCACAAATCTAAAAGAATGCAGGGAGTATGGTAAGAGATCTTAGAGATACCCATCCATAATGTTTTTAAAATACTTAAGTCAGCTAGGGCAAACGTTGGCGCATTTTTTCTTTGAGCCATTTTTTTTCAGCATAGTGCTATTGGCATAGCTCACAAAACGTGTCCTTTTTTAGCTCACCTGGCTATACCAGGGTGAGCTTTTCTAATTGATGATTGTCCGTCGTCCCTCGTCCATCAACATTTTGATTCAAATGACATCTCCTCAGAAACCACTAGGCAAATGTTGATAAAACTATGCAGGAATGTTCCTTGCATGAAGCTCTACCAAAATTGTTCAAAGAATTCCATTCCATGCAGAACTCTGGTTGCTATGGCAACAAATAGGAAAAACTTTAAAAATCTTCTTCTCTGAAACCACAAGGCCTAGAGCTTAGATATTTAGCAAGTAGCATTGCCTAGTAGATCTCTTCAAAGTTTATTCAAATTATGCCCCTGGGGTCAAAATTGACCTTGCCCTGGGGCGGGGGGCGGTTCACTTGTTTTACAAAGACTTATATAGGAAAACCTATTGTATATAACATTATCTAGTGATCTTCCACCAGGCAAGTGGACTTGTACCAAGGTGAGCGATATAGGGCCATCTTGGCCCTCTTGTTTTAAAGTTGTAGCCAATTCAATTTCTTTTGAGCCAATTTAGCTTTTCTGTACCGCTAGCTAATTTTGGCATTTGCTAATGGCATAGCTTAGTGAGCCCTGCAAGTGATATAACTGTCCGATGTGACTGCACTAATTTTAGCTCAGCTATTTTTAGCTCACCTGGCACAAAGTGCCAGAGTGAGCTATTAGGATCGCATTCCGTCCGGCGTACGTCGTCCGTCCATCCGTCCACCATTTTCTTCAAACGACATCTCCTCTGAAACCACTGGGCCAATGTTGATGAGACTTTGCAGGGATGTTCCTTGCATGAAGCTCTATCAAAGTTGTTCAAAGAATTCCATTCCATGCAGAACTCTGGTTGCTATGGCAACAAATAGGAAAAACTTAAAAATCTTCTTCTCTGAAACCACAAGGCCTAGAGCTCAGATATTTGGCATGTAGCATTGTCTAGTGGACCTCTACCAAGATTGTTCAAATTATGACCCCAGGGTCAAAATTGACCCGCGCGAATGGTCACTTAGTTTTGCATAGGCTTTATATAGGAAAAACTTTAAAAATCTTCTTCTCTGAAACCACAAGGCCTAGAGCTTAGATATTTGGCATGTAGCATTGTCTAGTAGACTTGTACCAAGATTGTTCAAATTTTGAGCCCCAGGGTCAAAATTGACCCCGCGCGGATGGTCACTTAGTTTTGCATAGGCTTTATATAGGAAAAACTTTTAAAATCTTCTTCTCTTAAACCACAAGGCCTAGAGCTTAGATATTTAGCATGTGGCATTGTCTAGGGCACCTCTACGAAGATTGTTCAAATTATGAGCCATTGGTCAAAATTGACACTGCCCGGGGGGGTCACTTGGTTTTACATAGGCTCATATAGGAATAACTTTAAAAATCTACTTCTCTGAAACCATCAGGCCTAGAGCTGAGATTATTTAGCATGTAGCATTGTGTAGTGGACCTTTACCAAGATTGTTCAAATCATGACCCCTGGTCAAAATTAACTTTTCCTGGGAGGGGGGAAAGCTCTTGATTTCACATAGATAGGGAAATCTTTAAAAAAAACACAAGGCAGATAGGCATGTAATAGATATTTGAAATGTTACTTAGCATTGTATAGTGGACCTCTACGAATTATGTTAGAATCATGACCCCTTTTATTATAGCAAATGGTAGTCAGGTGAGCGATCAGGCCATCATGGCCCTCTTGTTTGTTAGTTAGTTTTTTTTAGACACAGTGTAGATTTTCAAAGCAGTCGGTGTGTCTACTTGAGCATAATACTGCATAGTAGATTAAGTTAACAATTTAGCCTTTCAATATATCAGCTGGTATATTAAACTATTCATTAATTACATATTTAATTACATTGAACTTTGTAGTCTTATTTTACAACTGCGTTATAACACCAAATAAAGAAACCACAATGCAAACGAGGCAACACATGTCTGGTCTACAAGTTCCCACACATATCTTTTGGCTACAGTATCTGGCCTTCTACACAATTTTGCTAAAAAATCTTAATCTTTGAACAAAACTATTACAGTCCGGTAAAACAAAACTTGCTTAATTTTCAAATTTTGTAAGGAACCAATATACGTGGAAGGCATACTGTTCAGCAGGGGGAAAATCCCATGGTCGGCCGGGACTATAAACAATCTAAACCAAGAATTATAAAAAATGATTTTAATTTCAGATATGACATGTAGAAATAAGGTATATCGCAAAGTCGTTAATGTGTTTCAGGACAGATGTCAAGAACAATATTCAGGACAAGATTCAAGCTGTACCGTTCGCATTGAAAAGATGGCTAGGTAAAGAGTCCAAAACGGAAATCCGCGTGAACGAGCCAACAGCAGCCAATTTCCTAATGGACGACCTCACTATTACCCACGATTCCTTTGAAGCTGCAGAAGGTGGCAATATTATGTCGCGTGGAATTGATCGTATTTTCGGAGAAGTGAACAAAGGGTATCACGAGACAGAGAAAATGTTACTGACCAATACATTGATACTCGGTATCGGCGAAGTCGCCCTAAAAGATAACAAGTTGCAACTTCAGCCGCCGAGGACTGGTCAAATGTACATACTTACGAAGATGAGCCGGGGGGAAGTGATCAAAAAGCTTGAAACCAGATCATTCTGGGTGAAATTTTTTATGCTTAGTGCCGGTGCAGTCGGTGTCGCTATATTGACTCATATCTTATACAAACAGTATAAACAGTGGAAATTAAACAGAAGTCGAAATCAATTGCTTGAACAAGTCAGAACTTTTCGCCAAGAGGCAAGGGATCGGCAAGATGACGGGAGTTACGATAGCGAAACCTGTGTTGTTTGTCTAACTAATCGTAGAGAAATTGTATTACTTGACTGCGGACATATATGTCTCTGTGCTGAATGTGTAACTGTGATGCCTGAACCACTCACCTGCCCTGTTTGTAGAAGCAATGTTGACAGATATATTACTACATATAACCCTTAACGAGACAAAAAAAAACATTTAGTTGAATGAAATTGATGTTTTCAAAATCATATACATTTCTTGTTTTTCAATATATTTTTTTAGAAAACAGTTCAAAGACCAACTCTGATTCATAGAAAATGTGACTGCTTTGCACTGACCCTTCAATTTTCGTTTAAAATTAACTAAACTTACAGATTGGAGAAGATTCTCTGTGTAGAATCTGCTCCACAATCTTTTCTTTGTTATTCAGCTGCACCCTGCTATATGCAAGTAACTCTGCCTTTATAAACATCAGTCAGTCTAATCATGATCTTCTGTGTTCATTGAGTAAATTTTCAAGGAACTTTGCTTGCAAATAATGGTACAGTCCTTTTTAGAGATAGTACAGTCTATTTTAGAAAATGGTAGAGTTCTTTTTAGAAACAGTATAGTCCGTTTTAGAAATTTAGCTTAGCAACACTATGAAAGAAAATAATTTTCTGTGACAACAATGATCTGTGCATGTGTTTTACAGAATGATATCGATAACACAGTATTATAAAAATACATGTATATCAAGCCTGAAGGGTTTAAAATTTATATATCAGATTTAAAAAAAAAAAAGAATTTTATGAATGGATAAGTCTTCATAAGAAAAAAAATTAACACCTTGAAAAAGAGAAAATGTTATATTTGATGTTTTTTCAAACTTTTTTGGTGGTTTATCAAAATATAAATTGGATTATATCCCAATAAACTCACTATCCACTCAGTGAAAATTACCAAAATGTTCTACCGGGATTAACATCAAAATGTATAGCTTGTCGGTGAAATTATTATGTGATATCAGACAGAAATCAACAATTATCCGCTATATAGATTTTAATTCACTCTTGTAGACATTGCTGTCAACATGGTCAAAAAAAAAATTATTTTGATAGAAATTTGAATGGCAAAGGCTGATTTGATAATTTTTGTTATCAAATTTTATGTATGACACCCATAGTTTAGTTATTCAAGGATATTTTACTTAAAGGCAGTGGGAACTGTCATTTAAACTGTACAAAAGAGTTCTTAATTAAATAGCTAACATGTATGAAGATCATTTTTATGGCAGAATGTACAATCATGTACTTAAAAATCATGTTCGTTCAGAGAATTTTTAGCGCTAAAGGGGCCATCATTGGGATCCTCCCCAGTTGTAAAAATCAGTGTTTTTTCTACAAAAATTAGGCTTTCCAAAGTAATGCATAAAATTACATATTTTCACTAGACTTGGAGCAACTTCTAACCCGACACTTAAATGATTTAGGAAAACTGGATTATTTGTCAGCGGATTCCATTCAAATTTGGAATTAATTAATTCAACACATCATACATACTGCTTAGAAATTTCATTTCAGTTGAACAAGATATAAATTTTTTAAAATAAAATGAAAATAGAAATAGACATTTCCTCATGCAAGATGGTAAAATCGTACCAGTCTCACGTTCAAAAGTGACAGATCATCACAGTTGAAAGGTTTTATAAATTTTGTATAGCTAATGTTGCCAAACAACATAATATTCAATTTGAAATAAATATCTTGAAAAACATTCGAGAAAATCGAATTTAAAAAAGTGTCGGGTTAGAAGTGGCTCCAAGTGAAGTTGTAATTTTACCTCACAAAGCTGATAGGAAAATCTTCAGCAGGCAGCTCAAAAACATTTGCTCAATTCATCTAGCAAAACTGAGTGATATAAATGTATTACGTGAGTGTTTTATTATAGTTATGTGTCCCTTTGAAATATGTGTAATATTGATATAATTTTTAGAGTTATTTCCCTTTAATTGCATTCCTTAAATATGTAATTCTAGCCATTATTTATACTTGCAATTTAACTAGAAAAATCTTTGATGTTGATTGGTATTATATACGGAATGCTTTGCACTTTTACTTTTTAGAGTGCTAGCTATTCTGTCACAGTCTACGGCAAAGCACAGTAATATTAAGAGTTTGTCAATAGTCACATTCCTGTGGTGTTTTGTTTGGTAGACATTGTAAACTGAGAAATAACATTAAACTTTAATATTAAAATCACAGTGCTGTTATATTACCTTCATGTGCATTTCTGCCTTGTGTGCTTCACAGATACATAATAAGTGATACATCTAGTCAGGGATCGTATATAGTTAATATAATAAATCCTGATCTAGAACAAGATATATATCTTCATTTCCTCCAACTTTGAAGAGTGGTACAAATTTATAATTACAAATGAACAAATAAAGGCATGATATTATACAAAATTCGGAAGTTTAACAAATTCAATGCATACTAGTTTATGTGAGAAAATTATTTACAAAATCTGATGAATACAAACATCATTAAAGAGGATATACATGTTACATTTATCTCGAAATAATATAAGTCATAATGACCTCAGAATGAACAATTTGCTTTTAACCCACAAAACAAATTTTATTACTGTTGTTAACAACACCAGTTTGTTTTTTCCCACTGTCGACGTGCATAGGTTATTTATAGTTAAATTTCATAACAATATTATACACCGCAAAAAAAAATTTAAAAAAATGAACATCACAAAATAGACCTGAAACGCATTAAAAAGTAGTTTAAGCAATGAACAAAGCAGTATCAAGTGCCTATGAACCAATACACTATACATAATCTCATTTGGATATCAGATATCACTGGTTAGATACTGTAGTCTTTTCAGATTCTAATTGTAGCAAAACAGTATGATAACAAAAATGAAAATAATACTAATATTTAGAAAAGAATTAATAGATATAAGCAGTAAGTGCTAGGCTACGAGGAATGTTCAAATATGATGCATCTAAGCACATAAAAATGTATTCTTGAAAGGTTTCAATGAAAATTTTATTTTGTCCCCTCGAAGTATTCACCTCCAACAGATATGCAAAGTTTCAGTCTTCTTATCCAATCCTTGAAGGCATTTTCATAGTCTTTTCTAGGTAAACTATGAAGACAGTGGTGACACCGAGGTGTTTTGCGCTGGACAAATTTTCGACCAGAAAGGTTTTTTGAGGCAAGGTCAGGCGAATAGAGAGGATGAGGGTGCACAACAACCTTTTCCTGCTTCAGAAAGTATTGTACAATAGACGCCTTGTGCGATGACGCAGTGTCTTGTAGCAATCTGACATTGGCCAAACCAGTTGCATGTCTTCGATATTTGAAATATTTCTTCAGTTTTCGAAGAACTTTAGTCTTGTAAAACTTCGCATTTACGGATTTGCCTTTAGGTACAGCAACCTGAATGGCAGGACCCTGATTTGTGAAGAATATGGCATACATTACCTTCTTGACACGCATGGTCCGCTTTGCAATGCATGATCTTTTGCCAGACTTTGTTGCCCATATTTTGTTCTAAATCTTACGTTTGGGCTCAAAAAAGTGAACCCATGTCTCGTCACCAGAGACGACATTTGCGAAAGACGTGCATTGTTATTTGGAAACTGTTTAAGCAACATTTACGCGCATTGCAGGCGGTGTATCTTGCATCAGTAGCAACTATTTCTTTCACTCTAGCAACCATCTTGGCAGACGTTGCTGTTTTCGGCCGACGGCCATGTGGTGCATCTTATGTTGAAACTAACCCACATTTCAATTTCTTAAACCAACGAATAACTGCCGAAAAATACATTTCATTATGCCCATAAACAGAACCTATTTCATCAAAAATGTCTTTACACCCTATGGCAAGAATACAACGATTCTTAATAAAGGACCGTATTTCAACGGCGTACGCTGACCTTCCAACCATTTTTGTATTAGTATACATGAGTAGGTAATGTTTAGCGAGCGATAGACACAGCTAAAGTGAACGGATTTTAATGGGTGTGGTATCAGTGTAAAGCTAACATGTTTATGTACCCGATAATCTTGATTTCCTCCTGATTTTTGCATTATTGATCGAGATAACGTTCTAGATGCATTCATATGTGAACAATCCTCGTATTCATCATGCTGAAAGCAATGCACATAAAGTCATATCACTGATATATAGATTTAGTGAATAGTTTTATAGATAATGTTAATGCATAAACAGAGGAAATACTTTGCAGTTTAGGTCACTGTTGAACAAAATCAAGCGTCACGCGTGGAGGTAGAAGAAATCTGAATCGATTTAATATTCGAAATAGAATGAACAATTCACCTTTATTTCAACCGTTACCACGAAAGCGAAATAGGAAACGGAATATAGATGAATGTTATTCAAGTGTGTTTCTGCTTTACAACCAGCTGATTGAGTACATACCGTTAACAACGGGCTTGAAACTTAATACCCCAGCTTCGTCCCTTAACCTGAAAGAGGTAAAACCTCGAAATATTTCAATAACTTGCATGTCGACATCGTAAAATCGTTCAAAATTATCGCTTCCCAACGTTATTGAAAGGTTTGTCCACAATTTACTTCTTTTATTTCTTTGCTTTTGCAAACCAGTAAAATATAATTAGCTATATGATCTCTTACCAGTGCACACTTGATACATTTTGAATCATATTTTCTTGAGAAAAATGTACATAACAGTATGAATGTTGATGCACACTGCTGTTGCAAATTACTGTACGTGCGACTGAAGTTCCATAAATTACATGTTTCATATTTTGAATGTCCTAAATAAAATTGTTTAAAACTTGTATCACAGAGAACACGGTTTTTCCAGTCAAATGTTACAGTATCTATGATAGCAGCTTTTATTTTTTTCCATACAATCTTGCTAGGGAATTTCCCATGATTCAGAAATTCGAACCAGAATTCTGACAACTTATATTTACCAAAAATTCTGTACAGGTCAGGAATGAAACCTTCGTGTTTTCTAGGAGCTAACTTAAATGATGTAAACCTGAACAGAAACACCTCTTTAATTCTAAATTTTGTCTGTAAGTGTATTTTATGTGTGTATAAAATAATTTATGGCGGTGGGCACGGACTTTATTATTAGCATAATATTTCGTTCAAACTCAATTGGTATTTTGTTAGAATTTCGTATTATGTATGGATTATTATATGAAGGTTATCTAAACTCTAACCAATCAAATCCCTTTATAGAAATGTGGTCCAATAGTATCCTCGGATACACATTCTCTTCAGCGTGGTTTAGATAACGCATTACATAAATTAATTCTCTACAAAATTTTTGATCCCACCTCCATCCCCTGTTTTTGCCTCCTTTGAGTTTAGATATCTTTGTCATTATAATTTTACTTGCTTTAGTTTAGTAAAAGGCGGTTTTCTTTTCGCCCAGTTTTGAAAAAATCTTTGTCATTACATTGTTATGGTATGGCGGTTTTCTTTTCGCCCAGTTTTGAAAAAATCTTTGTCATTACATTGTTATGGTATTTTCAATAATAAATACCCATTTTCAAACTCATTTAGAGCTTATTGATTTTTACAAACAGAGCTATACAGCTGGGTGTGGTCTTCAGTTGTCCGTGTCCAGAAAGCCCATAAATTACAGAGTTGTCCAAATAAGAGCAACTTTCTATTATCAATTATATGTTCTATAGGAAGGATAGCAATGTAGCTCAAGGCGATGTCAGTCCTTGTAAACGTTGAAATCGATTGATTGTATATGCAGCTTTCTTAAAGGACGTAGCTGTGTGTCAGATACCCCATTCCATAGTTCGCTCCCGTATAGCGCTTTTGGCAACAGAACAGATCTGTATATTGTCTTGCAGGTCGTAGGATGTAAACCGTTTCTGTATATCCCACTGTCAACTAAACTAAAGAACGTTTTTCTAAGTTTACCACAGCTATCAGTAATGTTTTGCCTTAAATTTTCTTCAACAGCATAATTTAAAAGAAAAAAACTAATTCTCACATGTCTCGTTTATTTTGTATAGAACCCTACCACCTCGGAAATTCGCACCCCACAGTTTTCTTTCTCCATATGTTGTGGTGGTGGGGAGAGTTAACCAACCGTGGCTCATGAAAGATAGATTTTTATTCTGTTTTAGATAACTTCTAATACATTCCTTTAAACCACCACGAAGGTTTTCCCGGTGTTTTTTTTGTTCCTTCAGTATAACTATGGCATTATTCATTATTGTAGGAGTATAAATCAATGATTAATTTCTTTCTTAAAATCATAATGGTCACTTTGAACAATGTATCATACTAGTTATATTTATCAACTCGAAATAGACACTTATCCGCCTCCATGGTTAGGTGGTTAGCAGAATTGAAATCAATAACTTCAAACTAACTGAACGTCATTGTTTGAAGCCTAGCTGCCGACGATAACCTAAGACCCCTCTTGGTGACAAAATGTCATTATTGATAGCTAAATGCTCAACTACAAAAATCTGGATCGCATTCCGTCCTACTTTGTCTATCCAGTCTATCCACAAGTTCTTTTCAGGAAAATTGCAAACATTGCCTACATCCGAAATCAAGAGTCTGAAGCGAGGTTCCGATATTTGATAGACTCAGCCACAAGGGCACGAACCCGAGCCCTCGACTAGCAAAGAGTGATACCGGCAGAGTTGATCCTAAGAAACCATGAAGTTTAGTTGTGCATATCAACATTTGGGGTCACTACCACAAAGGTAAAGCTCAGGGGCCTGCTTAAAGAAAATATTGTTATGGCTTTATCTCCTAAACCCCTTGCTGAATTTTGATAAACCTTGACAGGAAGCATCAGTATGAAGTGTAGTTGTGCATATCATGATTGGTATGCTCCGCTCAGGTGATGTATTACACAGTTATTGTTATTTGAAAGTTAACTTGTATAGTCCAAAAACAGCTTGTCCGGGCTTTATTTCTAAAACACTATCCTTTGCCGTATTTTGATGTAACGTTACACGAGTGATCATTATCAAACTTTGTTGTACATATCATGGTCACATTCCGGTCAGTAGTGGGGGAGACATATATCTTTATATAAAAACAACCATGTATTTCTATAATGTCCTGTACAGTATTACTAAACTGTACTACAGTACAGTATATAGCAGTGCTATAGGCATAGTGACCTGTGTCATAGGTGTGATAGCCCCCTACCTTTTGAAACTACATACTCACCTTTATCTAATAATACCTGTTTCTTCCACCATTAGCAGGTTTATAAACTTCTGTCGACGTATACCGTATACTTACTTTAAGTTTGTAAATACGTGCATATACGCACACAGTTGTCATATTTTTCCTATAGCATTTCCTATACTTACCTTTACTACAGTCGTAAGCCGTTACATACTAAATTGGATAACTAACGTGACTTACAGTTTACCTGTCCTTTCACCTGTATCTTGTAATTCCTTTATTATGCAAATTATCTTATCATTATCGCTATACTTTTCAGCCAATCATATCAACGTATTAGGTGATGATATATTTTTGAAAAGTCTTCATGGTTTTTACAACTTATCTAGTAATATAGAATAGAACATAAATTTATTGTTAATGAAGGAATTAGTTTGGTTACAGGTAAAACGTTTTGTTCTGCATATTATACATTTAACCAATTTATTAGTATTTTACACTTCTGAGTAAATGTTTTTTTTTTCACGGTACATTCTCCGGTTCTCAGTAATCGTCGTCTTCTTTATTTATTTTTTTGTTTATCTGTTTATATTTGTTGATAAAGATATACGAGTTGGTGGTATATTTTAGAAAAGTCTACATGTTTTTACAACCAGAGTATAATAAAAATTTAGTGCTAGTAAAAGAATGATTTTGGTTACAGTTGTCACTAGCTGAAAAGCCCACCCAGAGAAATAAACCAAAACTTTACCGTGGAGATAACCAGATTCCCTACCTAAGAGGGACGTCGTGTGGCGCCTCGGTGACAAATGGCGCCTAACGTCTGACTGTGACGCTATCTGGGTATTACAAGGTCAGTATCCGACACGTTAATTGCTTAATTTTGTAGTTCTCACTGAAATTCGAGGACAATTTAAACAAAGTGAGGAAGAATGTCACGCTTACGGACTTAATTATGAAAAAGGAAAGAAAATATGTAGGCAGCCAGATAGCTCTGTCGATAGGGCATTCGCCCTGTAAGCGAAGGGTCGCGGGTTCGACTCCTGATCAGGCTGCACATTTGTCTCACCCTATGACACTACTCCAAACATTTAGACATCATGCTTGTTGTTTCTTATTTATGAATTTTAACTGTCTCGAAATATGTGACAAAGGAATAAAAATGTTGATTTCTCCCTTTGTGATTGTAAGCTCGTTAAAAGGACACAATATCATGTAGCTCATGTTGGCATTTAAAATGATGTTTCATGTTGTTTAGTTTCTGCGTTTGGATGTAAATAGAAGTTAGGGAATTTTTAGGTCTAGCTATACTGTCCGAGCTTTGTTAAAATATTTAGAATAAAGATACTTTAATCAGGTTGGTTATAAAGCTATATTTAGTAACGTAACTAAATAAAGTAACCGTTACTGATTTCAGTTATGAAATTATGAACAGGTATTTGTGGTTTCGTTCTTTTATTTGTTTTTGAGTATTATTCTTTATTTATTCAATTCTGGTTGATGTAATGAGAAATCTGCTGTTGCATTTATAGCAAATAAAGGGTAAACAAGGATCAAAAAATAATTTTCCTCAATTTGCAAAATATGCAACGGTGAAGGTTTTTTTTCAACAAGCATTGTGAAATGTGTTCACTATAAGTCAAAACTGCCAATGTACTTTAATGCAATAATGTCCGCAATATAACAATGTGAAATCAAGCTATTTTTCACAACTATGTTACTGTATTTAGTTACGTTTACCGTTACTAAATATAGTATTATAACCAACCTGTTAATAACATTTATTGTGCAAAGTTTTATAAACTGCATTTTGCCGTTAGAGAGATTTTGATAACTTTAGTTTTGTACCTTCCCATCCGCTTTGGCACTGTGGAATGCCCTTGATATATGTATGTTTGTAATTTTGTTCAATAGAATTTGTCGAAGGCCACATTGTAAATAAGTATTTCCTTTCTTAATGTATTAATACCTTCGTTAGATAAAGACATTATTATTATCAGTATTATATTTGTAATGAACCACATATCTCTAGTTTACGCATCTTGAAGCAGAAGACTGCTACCTCATCAATGCTAAAAATAGTTTTATCGAACGATGTGCTTAAGAAAACATTGTCAAATAAAATTTGTAAAAAGAGCTTTCGTGAACATTCGTAAACAAGCATAGACCTAACGGGATCTTTTCATTCATACCTTCTAAGAAAGGATACAAATTTACGTGCAAAATCGGTACATAATATGGAGTTGGCGGCGAGTTATTCAACTCTTTCTTAGCGTTGACGAGTGGCTTTCCCGGGCAATAGAATAGGTTGGTATTAAAGGATAAAGATTTATTTGCCCTCAGGGAAAAATTGAGATATGTTACAACTATTAATAGTAAAAAATTTAAAGTTTCTGAATTATAAATTCTTAATTTTTTATGCAGACATACAGTGTGAAGGAAGATGTCAGAAGACCTCTGATTTACCTGTTTGAGCTGAAGATCAAGTGTGGACCGAAGGTAAATGTGTGCTTCATTTATATTAACTTAATATCAGACTCAGACATGTCTCTGTAATGAAGTTTAGGATTGATTTAAAAACTCCAATAAGGTCTTCGGATGTATCAAAATGTTCAGTTACATAATATGTTGACTGAATTTAGGTCCTGTTTTACAACTTAAGACATTTAGTTAGCGTGTTGCCTGTAAGGTACGTAGGAATTCCATGTGTTGGGGAAAAAAGTTGGGATTTTTTTCTCCGCGTTCAAGGAATTGTCAGACAATTGTATGTTGCGTAATTTGTAACAACCGTGAAGTTACTATCACAATTTAAGTGTCACTTGTTACTTTTATCAGCACGAACAGAAGATATGCACTTTTTCTTTGTGCATGCTTCAGGGTGCAGCCAATGCTTTTCTTTTGTATACTCTTTATAGAAACTTAAAGTGTGTTTTATTTGGAGTGCTCCGATGACTTTTGTGAGATAGACAAGTTTGATTAAAATATTGAATTCTCTGAACTTAAGTTTCCTTTATTTCTATTTTCCGGTGAACGATGAGGTATTCCAGTAATTTACACCTATCAGTTGGGAGGAGATAGAGTACTGCCTGTCAGTGAGTTGGACTCTTTCCATTGACATCAATGCAGTCACAAAGGGGCATGCAAGCCATAGATGTTGCAGGTAATGTGTAATTGTAGTTAACTGACAACAAAAACTGATGAAACAACAAGGTTATTTATGTTAATAATATACATATAATGCTGTAAACATGAATCAAATGTGCAGCGAACTCACATTAATAAATAACCTATGTTCTATAGTCGCCATGATAAGGTTGGGGCATCTATTCTTGTGACCCTTACCAGGGGCAGGGTCAATATATTTTATACGGACCCTGTCCTTACAGTTTCAAAGGTAGTTCTAGGAAACTCTCTCATCTCATGCTTCTACCTTTTTCCAAAACAAAAACTACTGTATTACATAGAAATTCAGTAAATCTTTGTTAACATGCAAGACGTCACAGTTTTAGCTAGACTATTAAGGGAATAAGGATGGTTATTGCGGTCACCCTTGCATTGGCTTTGCATATTTGGTTAAAAGTTTTACATGCAATCTGCTATCTTTGACATCGATTGATAATAACGCATGGGATTGATTTAAAACTATACTTATGTGTTCAGGGATATCAGACGAACAAGTTAGATATTGTTTTTTTCCAGTTACTTTCCTGCACACACTTCAATAAGCACCTATAGAATTTATTGTAAACTTTGAGAAAGTATTCATTGACAAGGGTATCTGGCAGGCATATTAAACAACTCTTGACTAAATTGTATTCAAATTATGACCCTTGTTGGACTTAGACATTTTGATTTGCAAGCTAATACCATGCACATACCCCATTAACCGGCGATTCGATTAATTTGAAACTTCATAAAACTTTCAGGGGTATATGACAATCAAGTTAGATAACTCTTTACCAAATATGACTCAATTTATTACCGTTGTTCAACTTAGAAATATTGGTAAAAGTTTTGAATGCAAGCTCCTGTCAGTCTCATTTCTCAATGACCCACGAGTAGATTTACTTAAGTTAAAGGGGCACTCCCTACATCTAGCAGGTAATATTCTCCAAACGCTGATGTTATCGATAATGACTGGACTATATAGCTTAGACTTTTAGGTTAGGCAATAATACTTCAAAATATTCTATTATTTATGATTTAAAGTAATTTAATTTGACACCAGTTGTAGGGAGTGTCTCTTTAAGCCATCAAAGTGTTCAGAGTTCGAGTTACTTTGCTCTTGATTTAATTTAATGTAACATTATGAGTTTTGTGTCGCGTTTTCTTCATCAAACTTTCAAATTGCATTGCTTATGACAAATGAGTCGTGATGCCGCCAAAGTTTTGTAGTTCAAGATCACATTTGAAGGGGTTATGCCGGGTTATGCCCCTTTTTGTACTAAGATTTTGTCACGAAATTATAGGTTATTCTGACAAAGTGTAGGAGAGCGATACAAGTGTTCTACTGAACACCAATCTAGTTTCACTTAAAAATTTGTGTTTAAGCTTTTCATTCATGCTTATGTCATGTTTATATCTCACTAATTAACTGTACGATTCAACTTTTATGTTTGCGGGTATTGAACTTGATAACAAAAAAGATCATAGAGTTTTAGTAGCTCAATTTTAACAATTATAAACCTTTTGTTAGAAATGGGTAAATTGCACTTCAAAATGGTTCGAAGAGTCGAGCGTGCTGTCATCTGACAGCTTGTGTGGAAATAAGATCATAAAAAACTATATATTATGTACATGATCAGTAAAGATAGTTGGTTATAAAATGAAAGCTTTCAACGGCGTATCAAATAACAGCATATTGGTTTCCTTGATTTTCATAAAAGTTTTCCTTCTTTCTTTTCTTGATTTTTATCAATGTTTGTCTGAAGGAACAAGGCAATCTATGAGTATATAGAAATTTGACCATGTCAGATGAAAATCTAAAATACAACATCAAAATATGTCAGACTTGAGAAGAGTAATTAAAGTAAGAAAAATATTTGCTTGTGTAGTGTGTGATGTACAACGTCATAACGTTTAATGGCGTCATAAATGATCTCATCAACGTAATAGCAATTAACAGGTGTTTCAGTGTTAGCTAACAGTCAGGTTATATTTGGTGAAATTCTTTTAAATGTAAACACACAAAGGCAAAACTTTATAAAAATCGTTGGGTTACGCCTTCAAGTTATTTCTTTTGTTACTATGGAACTGATAAAGTACACTCAACCAGTTTAGAAACGCAAAAGTGGCAAAATATTTATTCTAACAGTGTTATCGTGTTTCAAATTTATTCAAATTTCATACACACCAAAAACAATATAAAATTGAATTCTTGTAAAAGTTTCCATGATTTATCGCAAAAAAATGACTTAAATAGAAATAAAAACAATAGCGTCATTCAAATAAAAATGTTCAACAGCGGAAATATTTGCGTTTCTAAATCGGTTAAGTGTACGAACATAATATGATGATTTTATTTTTCGAATATCTATTGGTGTAAGATGTAAAACCTTTCATTTTGACGACACGTCAAGAAAAACATCTTGAAACTAAAAAGGTTACGACGACTGTATCTGTAAATTGCATAAGGTATTGTTAAGATTCTGAGCTAGATATAACTGAAAGATAATTATAAGTTTTGACTACCACAAAAGTGCTACGTAAATTGTTAATCAAACGCTGAAAATCAAATTGGTGTATAATTGTGAAATATGTATAAGCTAAAAGATATAACAGGAGGGCTTTCTCTACTGGTAGTATGGTATGGGGTAAAAGAAAAGGAACACATTGAGGTGATTTCTAGACTGTATACAAACAGACAACAAGAAATAGGTTACTATTTACTAATACGCGAGGCATCAAAGGCGACGGAAAAAATATCTATTTGTTAATTAATTTGGTATGAGGTAATGTATTTGAATAAGGCATTTAGATCACCTTTGATGTCTTTATACCTAGACCGGATTGTGTTTCGTTATGAACAGCACATGAAAATGCTAGATGTAACGGTTAAAGTACTTATCCACCATAGATACTTTCCATGGATAAAAATGCATACATGTTCTTTGCAACATTGTTGACGTTTTTTCAATAAAATGTTTTCTGATTTGACATATAAATATTAACTACTGTAAATTTATGACAATATTCTGGCATATTTGGGTATCTTTTGGATAGTTTATGGTTGTGTTCTGGTAAAAAGTCGGCCTGGGAGGATCAGTTTTGAAGTCAATATAATTTCGTTTTTTAATGATGTAGTTTCACACATTTCAAAAAAGATGTTGTTATTTTTATTATTAGTTATTGTTTTCTACCACATGCTATCTTCATTTTTCCTGTGCGAGTTGGATTCATTGTGACGTTTAACTGATCAACCTATAAACCGTGTCTACCGGAAACTATTACATTTGTACAGACAGTGCTTGAAATAGTTCAAAAACAATTCAACACTCCCCAAGCTATTTCATAAAATATTGCAGCAAATGCTAAAATCTGTGGAAGAAATCGTCATGAATTCCAGCTCTTGTTTGATAAATTTCTGGGCTTTGTTTGAATTTAGTACTGTGGTTTCTAGTTACGTGCTTCTGTGTGGGTTTTCAAATATTGCCTTATTCACCACGTAAATTGTATCGTGGATTTTTTATTTTTTCATATTAACAGTGCCCTTGAAATTTAAAAATTAAGTATTTTGGTTGAACAACGAAGTTACTCTTGTCCTTATATAGAATATTCATACACATAGCACATAGTTACTCATAGCAGGTGTCAGCATTGGATGTTAAAATACATCTATATATTTTAGATGATTGCACACGACATATATTTCACAATGCATATTGCGTTATGAAAGTGGTTCAATCAATGAGTCTGTCTTGCATGAGTCGATGAAATGTGCGGCATATCTCATGTTCCAGAAAGGACTTGGGAGTATGATGGTTCCGGAGTTTACCAAAAAAAGACTCCTTGTCTCTGGACTCGTGTATAGATCAGGAGCAGATAGGACAACTTGAATGCTTCATACATTTTATTAAATAAATGGGTTAGCTTTATGTATTCATTTTTTTTAACAAATCAAACAAACCAAACCAAACAGAAAAATGCCAAAGGTATCAATTTCCAGCATAACCTTGAATATGTTTCGGTATAGTATTTTATTGAACCATGGAATAATTGTCAGTCTGTCCAAAAATATTTATGTGGAAGTATTGAAATTCCTAGGCTTTTCTCGGCTGGCCCAGAACCTATTCCATCTCAAACATCTTTCTTCAAAGCGCAAAATATTTTCCAGGACACACTGGAATTCTTGTATTGTGTTATAACAAACAGAAGGACCGATACTTGCAATGAATCCGATCCTTTAAGGAAATTGAAGAAAACGTTAGTAGAATGCACCAACTTTCTCACTCTATGCAAAGTCAGTCACCCGGTAATAATAAATATTTCTGTACTGTTTAGTGAGTCACTATTACCTATACACGTTTTAGCTCATCAAAGTCTTACACCTGAGCAAATTTGGAACTGGACATCGTGAAAATAAAAGCAATGATACTAGGACAATTTTAAACGAAATCTTTCGAACATTTACTTTATACCGTGAAAAACGGTCATAGTGTTTCTTTTGATACTTACGTCTACTGTAATATAATGTAATGACTCAGTCTGGGACAAAAGTATTCCATAAGAGAAGCAAACTAATATAAATTCAATCCGAAACATCAAGACTTGGAACAGGTTGTACCAAAATTGGGTACCATAGTTACTTATACTGAAAATAATATCTGTTTTGAAAAGTATTAAATTAAATAAACCAATATAGAACTCGTATTGACTTCCAGATTGATCCTTCTGGGCAGACTATTTAGCTGAAGACACCCATAGAGAACCTAAAGTTACCCGAAAACGCCAACAAATTGCTATAACTGTATAGTTTTTCATATTTAGATGTCAAATCAGACACACTTTATTGAAAAATGTCTGCAATGTTTCAAAACACTGTAAACATTTATGTACCTTTATCCAAGGAAGTTTATAATGTATGACTAATAAGTAATTTAACCGTTGCATCTTGCATTTTTTAAAATTAAAGTTCGGCGTAGGTATAATAATCTTAAGGGTGATCTAAATGCCTTATTCACATACATTACCTGATACCAAACAAATTAACAAATAAATGAATTCTTTCTGGTGCATTTGATGCCTCGCGTCAATTCTTTTCTTGTCGGCTTTTTGTTTACAGTCTAGGAATCACCTCAATTTGTTTCCTTTTTTTGCCACATACAATGTCACCAGAAGACACATCCCTCCCTTTATATCCATTAACTTGTACAATTATGCACCGATTTGATTTTCAGTCTTTAAAAAGTAATTAACATCATACTTTTGCGATGCTAAAAGACTTATAATAACCTTTCAGTAATATCTAGCTTAAAGTCTTAACAATATCTTATTCAATTTATTTATACGAGAATAGTTAAAAAAAACTTCCCAGACAGACGTCATTACATCTGTGTTTCAAATAGCCCATCATGACACTTTGTCTAAATGAAAGGTTTCACGTCTTACGCCAATCTTACGTCATTTTATGTTCGCACTTTATCAATTCCATAGTAACAAAAGGAATGACTTGAAAGCACAACCCAACGGTTTTGTTTATTGTTGCTTCTTTGTGTTGTTACATTAAACAAAATCTCGTCAAAAAAAACCCGACCAGTAGCTAAGGTTGAAACACCTTGTTATTGTATAACGTCGATGAAATACTAGTAATTTATGATATCATTAAACGTTATGACGTGATACATCACTCACTATACCAGCAACTATTATTCTTACTTTAATTATTCTTCTCAAGTCTGACATACTCAGATGTTGTATTTCAAATTTTCATTCTCACAATAACCAGTTATCTATACTGATCATGTACATAACTAATTAGTATTTTGAGATCAAGTTTCCACACAAGCTGTCAGATGATCGTACGCTCGACTCTTCGGACTACTTTGACGGTACAGTTAGAATATTTCTAACAAAAATGTTTAAAATTGTTAAAATTAAATTAATATATTTTAGGTCATCTACAACTCTATGATCATTTCTTGTTATCAAGTTTGATACCCGTCTACATTTTCTTGTAGTTTAAAATTAATCAAATAGTAAATAATTAATGAGATATGAGAATAACATAACTTTAACAAAAAAATCTAATTAAAACAATTCGCAAGTAAATTGAATGTCTAATCGCTTTGAATGTTTTCAGTAGAACTCCCTAAATCTAGCAGATAATATTTTCAAAACATTAATTATGTGTTCAATGAACGTAAAATGATCAATAAATAAAACTTTGAAGAACAACATATATCGAAACATGACTCATTTTAGCACAAATAATCAACATAGAGGCCTTCTGTAACAAATCGCTGTCCACCTATTTTTTATACAACAACAACTTTACATAGAGTGCAACGAGTACTGACTGGAATGTATAGCTTAAACTTTTAGGTTAAGTAATTATACTTGCAAATGTCCATTATTTATCATTTTAGTCATTTAATTTGACACCAGTTTTAGGGAGTGTCTCTTAATTTAACTTGGAAATGAGACATGTAAAACTTTCATCAATTAAATTGTTTTTATTTGTACATGGCTCTTAATTTGAATCAAATTTGGTAAAGAACTGTCTGATACCCCTGAAAAGTTTTACGGAGCTTCAAATTGATCTCATCACTGGTTAATAAGCTATGAAAGTAGCGTGCATGTAAATCTTAAACCAAAATGTCTCAGTCCAACAAGGGTCGTAATTTGATTAAATTCAGTCACGAGTTATCTAACTGGAGACATTCTCCAAGTTTCAAAGTCATTACCGGCGTGCCATAAAACACAATTTATTCATTCATTGATACAATGTTACCATTCATTTATTCTTTTAAAAAATTAATTGATTACTTTAAATCAAACAGCAAAATATTAAAGAACGGTTTTGAAAAAGCGGACATTTCTCTTAAGAATAAAGAATATAGTATCAATATAGTATTACATGTACTTAATTAAGTGCTATGTCTTGCCAGTAAAACAGTAATTGGGTGAATGCCTGTAGGCTACCAATAGAATAGACATGTATTAATAAATGTATATGTTCAGCAAAACAAAAACCAAAAAACACCGGAGCAGTTCGGGATATATAGCACTGTCACACAGTGATCTCCCTTTGTTTATAAAATGGTATCAATGTAAATTTTGCCCTTTGTTAAAATCGCGAAAATGAAATCCACATATACAAAATCGCGAATATTAGATAAGTTAAAATTAAATCAGGACCAAAAAATCCCGAAATTTGAGATACGCGAAAACATTCAATATGATGACTCATATACTGTAAGTTCTGTCAAAAGTTATCTAACTTACTCGTCTTATACCCCTGAACACATAAGTATAATTTCAAATCAATCCCTTACGTAGTTAATGGTAAATGTCAACGGTAGTAGCTTGCATCTAAAACTTTTAATCAAATATGCAAAGCCAATTCAAGGGTGACCGCAATAACCATCCTTATTCCCCGAATATTCGAGCTAAAAATGTCACGTCTTGCATGTTAACAAAGATTTACTGAAATTATGTCTCCCCCATTTAATATGGGGGAAGACATATTGTTTATGCTCGAGTTGTCTGTCTGTCTGTCCGTCCGTCCGTCTGTCACAAATCGTGTCCGCTCCATATTTTTTGAACCCCTTTTTGAATAACTAACCACAAATGTTCACCATATTCAGCCGATGTGCAGAGCGCATATAACAGCAACCTTGACTCTAGGTCAAGGTTACTGTTACTAAAATAGAAAACGGTTTCTACTCAATAACTCGAGTTAGGAGTTTGCAATTCAATTGCAATGAAACTGTATGTAGGTAGCTTGCGTGAAGAAGGTTGAGATTGCATTGCGGGTAACAAGGGTCAAGGTCAAGGCCACTGTTACTAAAATAGATTTTTTTAAATTTCTTTTTAGCTCACCTGGCACAGAGTGCCAGGCTGAGCCATTAGGATCTATCACCGTCCGGGATTCGTCGTAAGTCGTCCGTCCACCATTTCTTTCAAACGACATCTCCTCTGAAACCACTGGGCCAATTTTGATGAAACTCTCAAAGAATTCCATTCCATGCAGAATTCTGGTTGTTATGGCAACAAATAGGAAAAACTTTTTCTCTAAAACCACAAGGCATAAAGCTTAGATTTTTAGCATATGGCATTTTCTAGTGGAAATATACCAAGAGTGATCAAATCATGACCCCAAGGTCAAAAATGACATCTCTAATTTTACATAGGCTTATATAGGAAAACTTAAAAAATCTTTTTCTCTGAAACCGCAAGGTTTAGAGATAAGATACTTGACATGTAGATAATGCCTAGTGGACCTCTATCAAGATTGTTCAAATTACTCCCAGGTCAAAATTGACATCTCCAGAGGGTCACTTAATTTAATTTACATAGGATTATACAGGAAAAACTTTATAAATCTTCTTTTCTGAACCTACAGCTGAGATATTTAGCATGTAGCATTGCCTTGTGAACCTTTACCGAGATTATTCAAATCATGAACCCCGGGTCAAAATTAACCCTTCCCGGGAGGGGGAACTCTTGATTACACATAGGCTTATATAGTAACCACAAGGCCCTCAGACAGAGCTTAGATATTTAGAATATTACTATGCATTGTGTAGTGGACCTCTACGAATAATGTCAAAATCATGACCCCTTGTATTGTAGCAAATTGTAGTCAGGTGAGCGATATAGGGCCATCTTTGCCCTCCTGTTTTAGTATTTAAATTGTTTCAAGCAAAAATAATTGTTCCGGAGCGAGATAGGGGGGTGTAGGAGGGGGTCAATGTCATTTTAACTTAATTTTGATAAAAAAAATTTAAATATATTTCTTTTTTTTTCTTACTTTTTTTCGAGTGTTCCATGTTTAAGTATTACAAGGCCTTAGGGGAGACATATGCCTTTTAGTTTTTGTTTTGTAAAAAGATACAAGAAAGAAAGAGATAGTTTCCTAGAACAATCTATGAAACTGTAAGAGTAAGAAGTATTGATGCCCCATTCTTGTTATGGCAGCTATAGAACATTGGTTATTTGTTTATGTGAGTATTCCTGTACATGTACATCATTATATGGTTACACAAAAAACCTTTTATTATGTATCCCCCATAGAATATGGGGAAGTTATATTGTTTTTGCCATGTCTGTCTGTCTGTCTGTCTGTCTGTCTGTCTGCCCGCCCGTCCGTCCGTCCGTCCGTTCGTCTGTCTGTCTGTCCGGCAAAATCGTGTCCGCTCCATATCTCCTTAACCACTCAAAGGATTTCATGAAACTCGGATGTTCACCTCAACTACGCGATGTACAGAACCCGTAAATCAACCGCGCCGGTTCAAGGTCAAGGTCACAGCTCAAGGTCAAAGGTTCGAACCTTGAATTCCGTGTCTGCTCCATATCTCCTAAACCCTTGAAGGAATTTCATGAAACTTGGTTCAGATGTTCACTTTAACTACGCGACGTGCAGAATCCGTGAATCAACCGCGCCGGCTCAAGGTCAAGGTCACAATTAAAGATCAAATGTCATATGACTATATTTCGTGTCTGCTCCATATCTCTTGAACCTCTTGAAGGATTTTAGAATAGCTCACAACAAATGTTCACCATATTAACACGATACGCAGAGCGCATGTTACAACCACTTTGGTTCAAGGTCAGGGTCACTATAACTAAAAAGTAGAAAAATGGTTTTCGCTCAATAGCTCGAGTTAGGAGTGACCAATTGCAATGAAACTTGATGTGTCGGTAGCTTGCATGGAGAGAATGGCATTGTTGGTCACTTAGGTCAAGGTCAAGGTCACTTTTAATAAATAGATCTGAATTTTTTTTTATATTTGGTGGTATTTAAATTGTTTTAAGCAAAACAATGCGGGGGGGGGGAAGTGGGGAGGGTGTCAAGATCAAGGTCACTGTTACTATAAATATTTTTTTGTTTTAGTTTCTAAATTGTTTTTCTAAGTGTTTTTTCGGTGAGTCAAGGTCACTGTTTCTATAGATAGTTTTCTTTTTGTAGTTTTTAAATTGTTTTAGGCAAAAATAGCAAAAAAAAAATCCGGTGGGGTGTCAAGGTCACTGTTACTAAAAATAGATTTTTTATTTAGTGTTTTAATTGTGTGAGGCAAAAAAAAGTTTTTTTCGGGGGATCAAGTTTTGTTTTGATCACTGTTTGTATACGCGTAATAAATGATATTAAAAAGATTCGCTTACATTTTAGTTACATATAGATCTGCAAGAAAACTGTGCTATAGAGTAATTATTCGTGATATTAAAAACTAAGAAGATAGTCTAAATAAATTAAGTTACATAACAGTACCTCAGCTCGGCAATGCTGAAAAGATGGTGCCCCAAAATGTATCCTTCTTTTCAAAATGTTGGCAGAAAAACAGGGAAGCACAAGCCTCCCTGTGGCTCAGTGTATCTACGGGACTGGCTTAAGACATGTTGCTAAATTCAGAATTACGACAAAACCAGAGTAAAGATCATCTATGTCTTTCTCGGATTTTACCGAAAGGTCCTTTGCTGTTTGCAGCACTTCGCTCTTTTCTAGAAAGCTTTTATACAATTTGATATTGCTTTACGCTGTGCCAGTTTAGGACTCGATGCGATATAGTTTAGGAGTTGAAAAGAGTTTCTCCCTCAAACAAGAATGTTTTTCTTACTGATGACCTCGAATCTGAGAATAAGATGAAAGAAAATCTTAGTATAACATTCAGGAGGTCACATTTTTAGCAAGTCGTCATCAGATATCATATGAAGCAGCGATCTGGCGATTTTCTCGCACTAAAATTGCAATAAAAATAGGACAACATGTTGTATCCTATTTTTAGGTTGGTACTTCTCCTCATTTTTACTTTAGTCCGGTTACACTGAATACCGGAATCTACTTTCTTACCGGAATGTACTTAATACAGTCGTGTTGTTTAATTTTTATATAGATATGATGGAATATATATTTTACTCGTGTGCAAAGTTTAAGAAAATAATTTAAGCCATAAATGACTTTGATGAGCTTGAGTAAAATGGTAGTATGTGGCGGCTATAATAACTGTAAACCTTTGAGAAATAGGGATCTAGATCTAAGATTTTACCATCATTAATTTTTTAAAGTGAGGCGGATAATATTGAGATAGATGATACAAATCTACTTGTCTCATATTGATCAAAATTGAAACTTGTCAAAGTTTGCGCTGTTTGTTTTATCCCTTTTCCATTTATGTCCAAACTGGGTCCTAATATACCCAGGTCCTATTCACTGTAATTATTTTTGAGTATCTATGATTTTCATTACGTTTACTTTTCGTCACCATCGTCATCTTTTTTATTCACTCGGATGATGCAAATAAACATGAAAACATGAGGTTAAACATAACATCAATATATACGAGGCACATATAATTCGAACATAAACTTCTATATCCAATTTTGTGGGAGATATTCTACCAAAGTAAACGAGTGAAGTTACATTTAATTACTAATATTCAAATTTAATAATAATTTTTTTGATAAAAAAACTATTTTCTTGAATTGCGTGAATTGTTCAGGGTCTGTATTCATAACTGTGTCAAAACTATGAATGTGCTTATACTAATTTGTTTTAGCTCGATTGTGAAGAAAGCTTGTAGCTTATCGAGTCACTCTCAAGTCTGCTTCCTGGTGTCATATGAGGAAGTACGGTTGTGACCCCAGTGGGGCTCGAACCCGAAACCTCCGGGATGAGCGGCCGACACGCCTCTACACCACCGCTCTCAACTCACGTGTATTTGACAAAGATTAATGGTCGAAACCGCATACACTTTTAAATTAATGGGATCAGTATTGCACGTTGGACAAGCTTTAGATGTTTGGGCAAAATTAATGTTATCTGTGTAAAGAGGTGTAAAACAAATACGCAGAAAATAAAAACAAGCATGTATATGGGATTAGAACCGTTGTGAATGTTGATGCATTGTAAAAGTCCTTGATATCGTTTACATTATTAGCTCGACTATTCGGAGAATATGGAGAGCTATTACAGTCACTTGTGCGTCGGCGTCGGCGTCGGCGTCGGCGTTGCTTCTTTGGCTTTTTATATTTTTTTTTTTAAATTTTATTTTGCACATATCTTAGTAACCACTTATGATATTGACTTGAAACTTTGTTCATGTCTTTAGGGGTGTCATACAATCAAGTCAGATAACTCTTGTATAAATTTAGTACAAATTATGGCCCTTGTTTGACTTTGAAAATTTGGTTAAAGTTTTGCCTGCTAAGTACTATCATGCACATATCTCAGTAACCACTTATGATATTGACTTGAAACTTTGTTCATGTCTTTAGGGGTGTCATACAGTCAAGTCAGATAACTCTTGTATAAATTTAAAACAAATTATGGCCCTTGTTTGACTTTGAAAATTTGGTTAATGTTTTGCCTGCTAGGTACTATCATGCACATATTTTTGTAACTACTTATGATATTGACTTGAAACTTTGTTAATGTCTTAAGGGGTGTCACACATTCAAGACAGATAACTCTTGTTTAAATTTAGTGCAAATTATGGCCCTTGTTTGACTTTGAAAATTTGGTTAAAGTTTTGCCTGCAAGGTACTATCATGCACATATCTTAGTAACCACTTATGGTAGTTATATCAAACTTAGCAATAGTGTTCAGGGGTACATTTTGTATCAAACAATTAATTTACCAAAAATTAAATATATAGTGATAGATTTTGACTTTTTTGTGATTCAACTATCCTAGTTTGTACTTAATAGTTAGCAGAATTTTGTTTTGCTATTATACTGATAAAAGTTTTGTTTTATTAGCAAACACCCACAATAGCTTGCTGTCTTATGGACAGCTCTTGTTCCAGATATTGTGACCGAATATCATACAGCAATATGAAAGATTTTCTTCCTGCAGTTTAGGAATTTTATATCGATAATAACTTTTTTTATACCTAAAGAGACTTGTCAAAATGTAAACTTGAATTTTTCGAAAAATAAAAATACAAAAAAAACGGGTGCAACCGTTCTTCATTTACTGATCGGAAAGGTCACATGGGCCTTGTCCTGCTGAACTAAAAATCAGAAACAGTCATCCGTTGTATTACAGAATAAAACCCCGTTGTTTTAACCAATACAAATTACAAGTTTAGTGATCCTAGGACCAACCGTTCTACACATAGTGACCGAGAAGTCGGGTTTTTAGGCTAGTGTATATTTACCTCAAGATCAATAGGAGTCACGTGGTCAGGACATGACTAATAACCCTACCAAGTTTGATGATTATATTGATAATGGGGAGCAGACGGTAAGAGAGGGACCGCTGAAAACATGATGAACAATGCATTCGTCTAATATGACTCCCGTGTTACAATTTTCTTGTTATATTTACTTTGCATTTGTCAATTATGAGGGACGTTATACGTGGGTCTCACTTTGCTTGCAATCTGTATAATAGAAACTGTATTTATATACTTGAAACTAGCTGTTAGTATACATGCTTTTCCAATTTCCCCCTCCATAGTAAGATTACATAAGTAGGTCAAGTGATGCCTTTTATCTAAAGTCCTTATACACAAGTGCCCGTCTACTCATCATATAAGTGAAATTGATATACACGTGCACTTCCTCTTACGTTGTTAAGACGTTATCTCGAAATGCATCCGGCAACATTATTAGATGTAAGTGAAAAAGGAGAAATAGGAATGGAAGTTGACGATAAACTTAAGCAGTAAACACGGTTTTAACCTTTCAAATATCTGATAATTTAAACTAGATAAACAGGCTAAAACCTTTAAAAATATACAGTCTGCATGATCTCATTTATAAAAGATAATGTTTCCCTCAGTCAATCGTTGGTATTAAACCTTTACATCTTAATTTTTTGGCAACATTTCTTAAGACTGCAAGAAACTGCACAAAAAAGAATGTCTCGGATTTAGTAAAGCATTTTTCGTGACCTGCTATTTGTGTATACTTGTACATTTTACGGGGGGCCCAATTCCCCCTTATTTGACAAATGATATATGCATAAAGAAAGATAAACACGTACTGTGTTTGTATTGCGAAAAGTCCATTTCATGTAATATTTGCTTAATAAGTGTGTACTAAAACAATTAACCATACTGAGATAGCTACGTTTCGCATTCAAGTCAAGTCAAGTCAAATCTCTTTATAACCTTCATTGAAATAGGTTATATATATGCAATACAATATATGAGGCTCATAGTGATCCAAAATATGGTGAAATTTGTTTACTGCAGTGTACCAAATTATGCTAGAAATTATTTCTTGATATATCGGGACTATTTTGATGACCAAAAATATGATGGTATTTACTTACATAAGCAAAGCCTTAGTTAATGAGTATGCATTTTAAGGTTCGGGTTTGTGAAACATGATATAAAGATATTGTGACAAAATGATCAAGCAAATTCGTTGGATTAGGATCCCCCGCTGTAGGGCTGAAATTTTATTTAGCAATTTTATCATGGGGTCATTACTGTAACATCATTTGTGCAAAGTCAAATTTTTTAATTTTAATTTAAAAAGAAAAAGACTTTTGGAAGTTTCCTTATGGATTACACAAAGAAAACCGAGTAAATAAGAAAACAGCCCTAAATTTCCTGCTTAGTGAATTGTTTAATAGCCCATAAGATTATTGATTTGTCCAGACTAAACTATACTTAACAACTTTAAAAAAACAACTAGGGATTTGACGGGTATCTTGTCATAAATGCAAGTGTAATTTGGAAAATTCCAGAACACCATGATTTGTGCCATTCCATAGATTCATCACAAAATCCAAGCATAATTAGTCGGCACTCAGAGCGTCGACTGTATTTGACATTGTCAAAGTTATCGCAAATGTTGGGAACAAGTTGTTATTGAGGATTATTTTTTATTATTATTATTATGTCTTTTCATCGAATAACAATTATTGAAATTTCACCGAATTATTCACCTGAAACAATGATGAAATATTTCATCGCTATGAAAATGAAAATATCATATTTGATAATTATCAACGTTTTCTTAAAATTTTCTCTTTCCTAGTTTGGTTCCCAGCGTAGTGTATTGAAACTATTGGATCCCTGAATTTTAATTAGAGTAACAGAGTACAAAACAAAAGCCGTGTGTTCACGATGGTAAGAGGGTTTTCGGGAAATTTAAATCTCTATTTGAATGCACTAACTTGTACAGTTATATAAATATTCTCCATGTGTGAAAATTACATGTATCGGACACTAAGGTCTTCAGAATCTTCTGCGCCGACTTGATGCTGTGTAACACCGGATACAGCTCCTTTCGAATACAGCTCCCCTGGCAGTGAAAATTAACGATTTCAGCTCCCTTGGTATAGCGAAGCTGTATTCAAAGCAAAGCATATGCAAATTCGAATACAGTTCCCTATGTTTGCTTTATTAGAATAAAGAAAGAACCATGATTCCTATGTTAAAATGTCCACAGATAGAAATTAGGAACCTTAATTGCCTTAACACATCTCACACATGTTCAATATACTGCATATTACATCTATTCCGTCCGTCTATTTGTCCCACCATCTGTCTGTTGTTCTACCCTGACTGTTGTTATATCCGTTCGTCTGTCAGGCCGTACACTCTGCCGTGTATGAGCTTCATTCCGTCAACATTTTTTTGCCTTATGTGCTATCGTCATATGAAATCAATGAAGGTTTATTGAAAGAAAATAATTCTTCAATATCAGCAAGAAAGTAATTAAACTACAAAATTAATTTTCATTCAACTGTGCCAACACGTGCGGACAAAAGGACAGACATCCCAGGGCTAAGTACTGCATCCTGTATGGATCCTTGTTATATTATAATACTTTTTTGCCGCTTATTTGTATAAACGAATGATACGTATTTGTTGCATAGGGGCGCTCTATTCGAAAAAAGGTACAAGAACCCCAAATACAGCTCCCTTTTAATTAGGGGAGCTGTATTCGAAAGGAGTTGTATCCGGTGTTTCAATGCTGTGCATCAATGATTTTCTTGTTTCATTTGTAATCTTCAACAATTATGCAAATAGAGTAATTTTACTCACTGCTCAAATAAAAGGTCGCGTTTTTTAAGTTGTTAAGTATAAAACTCTTATCACTATTACTGCAACGTTGTTTGACTTTTTTATTTTATAAATACTATACAGGGAAAACGCCGATCCCATTGGGGTCCTCATTTTTCAAAAAATGTTGGTATAGACTTTAAGTTTGGTTTTTTATGTGTGGAATGAAATAGAATGATAGCGATAAGTTTAAAAATTAAAAACTTGGACTAATACATTTTGGTTAAAAAATGTGCATGCAAGTAACTATCATGGACATATTAAACAGTTATGGGATTGGTTGAAACTATCTTAAAGTATATGGTGTACTGTAAGAAAATATTTTATAAGAAGAAGTTAAAGCAAAATACCCTTCTTAATATAGCTATATAGCTTAGTATAGAATAGTTTGTATGTTATCATTGGTAGGTTATAAAACGGTGTCTGCTAAAGGGTCTTGCATAGAATGGTACGTTAATTTAGTCTCATAATATAACCTATGTATACTGTCAATTTACGAGGCTGTTGTTAGTAGAATCTTCCTATTATAGCAGATTTCACCCTTGGCCTTCTTGAATAAATCTTAAAATAAACCTTCACATCTACAGTTTTACATTTTAAAATAATGAGTTATTATTGAAGGTAACTATATATCAGCATTTTGTGTTAAAACACATTTTTCATTTATACATTTTGTCGCAAAATACCATGTATGTAATACTTGACGTATATGTAGACAATGTTTAGATATACTCGTGGTAGTTTGATACAATAATCTGTTAGTTGTAGGGTATACCCATTTAGTCATTCAATTGTCGAATAATTATAGCACATACGAAAGTAAATGAAACCTAGCATGCAACTGAAGAAGAATATGGCATATATGGCCGTGAGGTTTTTTCTTGGTGTGGGTAAATACACCCCAAATCTAGGAGTTGCAGGAGATATGGGATGGACCCCGGTACATATTCTTCAGTGGAAATCTGTAGTCAATTTTTGGGCACGGATATCCACCACCAAAGCTTCGAGAGTTAATAAACGCATAGCACTCTGGGCAAGCACAAAATCTGTAAAATACAATAATTGGTTCTATTTTGTTCGTAAACAGCTAAGTCATTGTAATGTTGCACACTATTCTGATATTTCAAGACCTATCTCTAAGGGTAATATTGTAAAAGACATTGAGCAAGTTATGTTTAATGAATATAATAACCACCAACACTTTATCAATAAGATGATAGCTCAGAATTCATGTAGCTAGATACACGGTTGAATTGTACAACCTTATAAATCTAACTGAACTTATATGCTTTATAATCATAGTCAAAATTTCATTTGTTGTCATCTGCACTACAATATGAATTTTGGTGGGTCTGTGCAATTACTCAGGGGTCTGATACCACCAGTGCAATAAGATGTGATATAATACCTGTGATATTATGATGCTATTTATTAAGTCAAAGTACTGTCTCTTGCCAACTCAATATTGTTAGCTCTAGGTCACGTTTTGCTAATTTTATATGTTTAAATTTTTAATGTAAAATAGACTAAGTAACAGAATTTTAAAGCTCAGGTGTATTTATGTAGATGTTTTAATTATATGATATTAAAAAGTCTCTTGTAATTCTGTATGGAATGGCCATATACTGTTTTATATTTGACATGTTTTTATATGTATTGTATTATGTGTGTATATGGATGAGACTGCAATAAAATATAAAACCTATATAAAACCTATATAAAACCTATATTGAAATACATGTACAATTTGTTTCCTGTTCTATATAATTGTCGTAAGTGTTTGTATTCAGTTTTTAATCTTTCATTTATATTCCTAAAGGGTTGAATGATTAAACATTGACAAACAGGACTTCAGTCTCCCGGAATTTCTTAATTTTTCCGGGAAATATTTAGCAACATTTATCAACGTATTCAAACGATATATTTATTCCGTTTTCACGTAGACTTGCTACAAGAACCTGGCTAATTTCACTTTACCCTGAATTTTCTTAAAAATGGGATTTGAAACATCAGAAGAGGATTTTTAAATTAAAGCACACCATAAAAAGCTGCAAGATGTTATTGCATACGTACCTTTAAAGATGTCATGATATCATTATAATTGATAGAATTGCAAAATGAATTATAGCGATACAGTCAGTTAATGATAACTTGACGGCGACGTTTCTCTTTTTTTTCCGAGAGGGAGAGGGAGGCGGGAGGGGGCGGGAGCGTGGTAAAGCCGTTTCAACTTTATAAGTCGGACAGTCCTAACTAACAATCGTTCACGGGACTGACCAGTCGGTCAATCTTCTCAAATACAGAGAAATGGTCGGAAGCAGTGCTTTGAAGCCCATAACCGGTTACAGTGATTCAAGCGGTCTTAGAATCGACGCAGCGGGAGAGTCTTTTTCATAGGGTAGATATATCGATTATTTTAAGCAATTTATCTCGTGTTCATTCTCTGTCTTTTTACGTCACTGTCACATTATCTTAAATTTCTTGAACATAAATGTGTTTAAACAAATAAAACACGCATCCGTAACCGAGTGGTTAACCGCGGGGTTCTAGCCCCGCTACTGACCTGGCTCTGTGTGAGGAAGTTTTTCGTTTGTTACGGCAGATCAGAGTCTAATACTGTTCTTTGAAAGGAACGATGGTTGCCTGTAAATAGCTTAAAAGAAATTTACACGCGTGTTTACATCCTAATTAAACAAAACATGTTTTATACTGAAATTGTGAGGGGTTTTAGTTCATACTCGTTTACTTTAGCTCGATTTGAGGATTTTGATCGTGTGTTACGGTAGCAAGTCTAGTTTCGCAGGAAAACATCTCTGACGCGGATACTACGGTACAAACTGATGTTAAAAATGCCGAAGCGCGCGCGAAGTTGCGCATTCTGTTGAGAGGTTTCCAAAGTCATACAAGGAGAGTTATCATAAAAAATCAAATAGAGATGGTAAGTGAAAAAAAAATCATTTAAGCATGTGCGAGTATATCCTTGTGAGAATTATTCTCAATGTTTTAATTTCTTTTATTGTGATATATGCATAGCACGCAGCTTGAGTTCTGTAACGCCATATCATACAGTGTTACATTTCAATATTGATTATTTCACCGTGATTAAAAATAAGGCTTACTTTGATCAAAAGTTTTGTTTAAAAATTGTTTCTGGATTGTACCTTTTATCTATTAACAATTAATCTTAATAAAAAGTAGAATTAAAGAAAGTTAGTGAAATAAATTTGAAAGAATTGCAGTCTGTCGTTGAAAATAAATTTAATAATAAGTCGGAGATAGAAAACGTAAAGTGTTATATTTTTTTGTGTGTGTGATAATGTCAAATTAGTTATAGTCCATTTAATCAATGTGTTAGTCAAGACGGAATTTCAATACACTAAAATATCCCGAAATTAACATTCGTCACGATTTATATTTATATATTGACTTTGTTTCTAAAATCGTTTTTTTAAAAATAAATTCTTTAAGGTGCTTATGCATAAAAACGAGACGACGGAAGATTTTTAACTTTAAAACACGCTTTTCATTTTTCATATAATTTATTATACATGTCTACTAGTGTCAGAAGTGTTTGGATACAACATGAACGCATTTCGGTGGCTAAACCATCCTAAAAACTTTTCTTTTTTTTTTAAATTTGAGGCCCCCTATGGGTAACCCCGTTTATTTAGATACAATAAAAGAAGTACAAACAAGCTCTTTGGCTTTCAAAAAAGACTCCATTAACCATCCTAAAAACTTGAAACCTGAAACTATCACATCAAACTGAGAAGAAAAGACCATAAAATATCGTATAGACGTAACGTCCGATGTTGCGGGTTTCGTGCAATTTCTAGTGTAATCATGATTCACTCTGACTGCATGGTAGTAAATTTTTAGAAATGTATGTGAAGCTGTATATAGAAATAAAGGAAAAAGATTATGGTACATTACTATGTAACAGAAATTAATTGTACAGTATGCCTTTAATTTAAGTGAAGCGATATCAAACACACTGAGAACGACGTTAATTTATGCGCGTCGAGTGTAACAAAAATACTTAAAAACGAAATATGAAAATTACGTCAAACTTTCTCATTTTGCATGTATGATATGTTAATTGTCGCCGAAAGTTGCCATTAAAACCTAAAACATTTCATACGGCTCCTTGAAGCAGACATGTATAAAATCTCTGTTAGGAAGAAAGTGTCACATCTTTGAACAGATGTATTTTAATTTTGTTCAAATTACTGCAAAATAGAGAAATTCAAAGATATTTATAAAAAAAGAAATAAGTATAGTTATGCATTTTTAATGAAGATTGATAAAATAATTTTACTTTTCGAATATATCTGAATAAAACTGCTAAAATTGCATTAAATTTATAATTGTCTAGCGAAAATGTCCACATATAGAAAAATGTAAGAAGACGTGTAAATATACTCGAATAAAACTGTTATTATAATTAAGCCGATGATTTATCGTAAATTTCTTTATCGTATGAAAAATGCGTTTTTGTCTTCTCTCAAATAATACCATATACCTGCCCAGTCTAACAAAATGAAACTTGTATACAAAATAAGGTTTGTCTAGCGAAAATGTCCTCCGAAGATGCACAGCCTCCGAATTACGGTAATGTTGTCATTAATTGTCACATGAGGAAACGCAAACGTTATATTTTTCGAAATATTGTTTATATACAGTAAAATCTGTTTATAACGAACTCATTGGGACCATTAAAATATGTTCCTTATATCCGGAGTTTGTTATATCCATATAACTTTTTCATATAAAATAAATAAAGAAAAAAGTCGGGCCGAGAAAATGTGTTCCTTATATCCGGATCTACGCTATATCCGGAGTCGTTATATACGGAGTTTACTGTAGCAGTATTTTGATGCATATTTATTCATATTCTAAAACTTTATAACGTTTCGAGGGTTATAACACTTACTGTGTCAGTAGATTAAGTTATATGTCTTTGTGAGTAATGGTTTATTCTAAATTCCGCATTTTAATGTAATACATGGTAAATATTTCACAAAAATACTGTGGTAATGATTTTGCTTGTATTTACAAAAAAGTATTTTTCTGTTTATGGCATTGATTTTATATGCAATTTAGAAAGATGGCAATTATTCAATGTTTGACGTCGTGTTACATTACGCCCCGCAACATTGGACGTTACATTAAGGCCCTTGTTATTAAGACCCATGTCAGCCGCATGTCAGTCATTTTTACAGCCGGACAGCTTACTTAACCATCGTGCCTGGAAAAAGTCCTCACTAAGAAACTGCCAACTTTCTCACATAAACAGACATGGTCGGAAGCAGGGCTCGAAACCCTTGACCCTCAATCAATGAGAGGGTCAGCGATTCTAACCATTTAACCACGGAAACTGAGTAGCAATGAATGGGTCTAGATATAAGTTTCAAGATATATACTACATAAGTGAGATGTTTTGAGTTTACCTTCATAAAAAATCGTTTTGTACTAACCTCTGTACAGACAATATTTTACGTCGTCTTTGAAAATGTACACGTAATACCCCAAATCTTAATCGATCGTTAGCTTAATCGCTATTTAATGTTTCGAACTGTCAACCGGATCCTTGTGTATTTGGCGTGCGTGCCCCGGAATACGCCGGTTTCATCCGGCTTTTTTTGCATCAGAGAAAGTGAAATAAATAAATGAATTTAAGTTGCGGGCCGACTGCTTTTATAACATTACATGTACAGATGGGCGGATATACAGACGGTCATTTCCGTGCCCTTACATATTTGCACAATAAATTCTTTCTAATATTCCTCAGGGAATAATAAGTATAACTGTTTTTCTATTTAAAACAACTCTTTAATTCAAAAATGAATTAAATAGTTGTTTTAAATAAAAAACACTTACATATTTGACCTGAAATAAAAGCGGTGAATAATTCAAATTGACATATTTCCGAATATTTTCAGTAGAATTAGTTCATAAGCACTTAACTATCTGGGTCATGGCATCTTCAATATCCTTGTCTGTCCTAAATTTAGTTCAATAGCATAAATAAAATCAAGACAACACGAAGTTTTCAATTTACATGTTTCGACTTTATGTCTTCGTCAGAAAATATACAACATACAGTATACAAAACAAAAAGACAGTCCGTTAAAAACGACGCGAACGTCCGCGTGATGAAAAACAACGTAAGGTTTATAATATAGATATGGATCAGACTGACGCGGCGGGTTTTATTAAAAAGAAATGTTTATACAATACACGATAAAAAAATATAAAAGCCAACATGTCTAAATGAAAAACCATTTTATTAATGGATATAAGATATGTTAAGTTCACACATCAAATAATACGCTACTGTTCATACCACTGGGCCAAGTTGTATTTAAAGTATGGATCCAGTAAGTCTCGCGCATCAGTCTGTCCAAATCGTTCTTAACAACATCAATTGATAAAAAGCAAAGGTCATCCATATTATGATTTAGTTCAAGTAATACAGAGACGCATAACTACGGTGTTCCGATTGGGCCATCGTGACTAGAGCTTGCAACTATCTCGAGAAAATATTATTGCTTTTTGTTTAAGTAATGCGATAGCTCGACATAATATATCGATAAGTTGTGGTATTATTTGGATTTTTCGCGAAAATACATCGACATTGCGAGGCCCATAACAGCTTCCGTAGTTATGCGCTATTTATGTCGTACTGTCGACCTCGATACGATGCGACATGACGACACTACGATATGACATCATGTCAATATGATGCGACATGACGACAATACGATGCGACATGACGACAATACGATGCGACATGACGACAATACGATGTGACATCATGACAATATGATGCGACATGACGACAATACGATGCGACATGACGACAATACGATGCGACATGACGACAATACGATGTGACATCACGACAATACGGTGCGACATCATGTCAATATGATGCGACATGACGACAATACGATCCGACATGACGACAATATGATGCAACATGACGAAAATACGGTGCAACATCACGACAATACGATGCGACAGCTCGACTATACGATGCGAAATCACGACGATAGGATGCGACATCATGACAATATGATGCGACTTAACGATGCGACATCACGACAATACGATTCGACTTCACGATGCGACATCACGACAATACAATGCGACATCTTGACAATACGATGCGACATCACGACAATACGATGCGACATCACGACTCTACGATGCGGTAATGCGATATTTATTAATCCAGGGATCCCAGACTCAACTGCCTGATCTTCAACTAAAATTAGTTAAATTTCTAATGGTCGTTCGGATTAGATCTTTGAATGGATTTGTACACCGGGCATGTAAAAGAACCAGAGGGTGTCTGTGGAACCGGTGCACGCTCTGTAACTTACACGTTCCCACGAAACATATTTGACATTGTAGCGTTCCACTTAATATTACAATGGTCTCATTCAAACATGTTTAGTTTCAGTCAATACATACAGGCATTGGTTTAACGTTTGTAAGTGGTGTGTTGACCATCATTAGCATGGCGATCCCGTACTGGTGGTGTATAGACGTCACAAAAGGAGGATGGCTCAATCTCCGTTTTACTGTATATGTTGGACTCTTCAAAGCCTGTGTAATAGACTGTGAAACATATGACTCAGGTAAATATTTTCACTTTGAGGCTCTTTTTTCAGTCCCAGGATCACTTTGAATTTACTGAAAATATATAGAAAAGTATATTTACTGATAGGATAAGGATAGATCATGTTCCATTCACTCTAAAATAATGTCGACATATGCCTCTGTTTCGTATTCAAGTCACTTTCTTCATGAAAAAGAGTTGCCAGAAATCTTTTCTAATTTTTGCAATATCATTTAAAAAAAAAAAAACTTCGCTACATTTCTAACATGTACATATCGATTGAAAAAACCAAGTTAGGAATGTTTTGGTACAAATAAATGTCTTTTCCGCCGTTAAGACATCTACTTGTAGTTGTGCTCCAGGGACTTTAAATGTTGCCACTTAAAATAAATGGCCATCATAAAGTTAAGATAGGCACGAAGCATTGAATCGTACTCTAAGTTAAAAGGACATGTAAGTTATGATATCGCTGAATTCTGACAATGACTTAATTTTTTCTAAAACAAGAATAAATAGGTATATTTCACTCATCCAGCGTAGTGGTTAACAGCATAGCCCAGCAATAACACAAATTGGACATTTTAAGGTTCGAATCCCGATAGTTACACTAATATTTTTTCGGCGCAACCGTATTAAGCTCGCTTTTGACCGGAAGTTTGGAACTCTTCAACCGCCAAAGAAAGGACGAGTAGAATGTAAAACAATTTTTGAAATGAGAAATTTAGGCTATACGGCACCTTCTAATTGGATAATACAGGGTGCATAGAATTACCGAAAACAACCAAAAAATACCTAATACAGGGTGCATGGAATTACCGAAAAAGACCGAAAAGGGACCGAAAAACAGTTTATGCAGACCGAAAACAACTTTAAAAAAAAAGATAATGTATAATTGACATCAGCCAAGATCTCAGCTGGAATACACACATCTCAAGAATAACAACAAACGCAAACAGAGCACTAGGCTTTCTCAAACGTAACATCAAAACAAAACATGAAAATATCAAATCACTCTCTTACAAAACATTAGTCAGCCCACAACTAGAGTATGCATCATCTGTATGGTCAGCTGGAGATGGTCCAGCGACGCACAATCAGATGGGTAAAATATGATTATACCAGATATACCCTCCGGGATGGAGCACCCTTGAGAACAGGCGTCAAGCCTCTAAATTGGAAATGTTTTACAAAATATACTACAATCTTGTAGCAATCTCCCTGCCCAGTTACCTAGAAGTCCCAAACAGGTTAACAAGACATATGCACCCCTTTAGTCTCCGCCAAACCCATGCAAACTCGGAATTCTTTAAGTACTCTTTTTCCCCCCATACCACGGTCCTGTGGAATAGATTACCCACGCATATTGCGATCCTGTCTGATCTTGAATCATTCAAGCAGGCAGTGGCCCAACTCAATTATTAATCGTACAATAGATGTTTTATATATACTGAAAGGATAAAGAAACGCAGGGTAAACATTTAAGGTGATTTAAAGTGATGTGTTTGGTAATATATACAATATTTTATTTGAATATAAAATAGCCCATCTTTAATCAACAAATTACCAAAATGTCATTAGATTTTGACCAATAATCCATTGGTATTTGAAGCACACTTAACGGTACCCCCAATATCGCAAAGTGAAATTGACTGACTCGTCTCGATCGAGGTCGGTCGGAAACCCTTCGAGTTTCTCTCAAACGACGGACAAGACGTTCTATGGTGGAAACATTCACACTGAACTGCATAGCAACCGTTGTTGTTGCCTCTGACCTTGCATAAGCAATGCAATAGCCTGACCCCTCTGAACTTCTGTCAGCCGTACCATGATTGCAAGAGCTTCAAATTAAATGTAAATAGCGGAAAGCGATGTGTATACCTCAAGAGTATCAAGTGGTATGACCAGATGTTTTGACAAACTTGTTACAAAATGTATCATTATTCTGCACGTGTTTTTTGCTTTTTATCACTTTCTCTATGTGGCATGGTGCAATGCACGGTTGAGTGACTTTAGGCACCGGTTTGAGTGACAAGTGACCAAGACGGTCTTCTGACTGGTTTTCATAATTCTAGGCCAAGCATTAAAAAAATTGTTGCACATATTGTTACCCTGCGTTTCTTTATCCTTTCAGTATATTATCTATCTATCTATCTTGTTATACTGCCTCACACCTCTCACGAGTATTATTGGCAGGGTGCACGCCGGGTTTTAATAATAATAAAAAAAACCTGCAAGATAGTTCTTACAGTTAAGAGAATCAAGATTGTTAAAACTGTTAAAAATAGTAAAAGAATAAAAGGTTTAAAAACAAGCATTTGCAAATAGTCAATAGACAATCAGTGCTAGCGATATATTATGTTTAGAAAAACATTTTTTTCTCGGTACTGAGTAGGCAGATTTGTTTTTCGGTCTTTTTCTGGTCATTTTATTTGATTTGTAATAAGATATTTACAAATTTCTTCATTTATCCTCGGACCTTTATAGTGAGAATGAGAATAGACAATAAAATACTCTTGTGTTTTCAGTCTTTCTTACATGGGTTGATAAATTAAATACGTATACAATTCATATCTATCAACATACATGTATTATAGTAAAACATACCGTACACGAGCATGTAGTGTAAGTATCTTGTCTGACAGTAAAACATACCGTACACGAGCATGTAGTGTAAGTATCTTGTCTGACAGTAAAACATACCGTACGCGAGCATGTAGTGTAAGTATCTTGTCTGATAGTAAAACATACCGTACACGAGCATGTCGTGTTAGAATTGTGTCTTATAGTAAAATATACCAATCACGAGCATGTAGTGTTAGAACTTTGTCTTACAGTTAAATATACCGTTACACGAGTACGTAGTGTAAGTATCTTGTCCGACAGTTCAATATACCGTTCACGGGCATGTAATGCAAGTATTGTTATGTTTCAGTTCCAGATTGGGTAAGTGGGGCTCAAGCAATGATTATTATGTCGTTATTGGCACTGGCTCTTAGTTTTGTAATTGCTGTTTTGGTTGCATTCCACATGAAAAAGAAGGACGAAGTGGAAGTGCTTGGATTCAGGCTGCGAAACAAACCTAGACTTACACAGCATGCCTTCATATCAGCTGGCGTTGCAGGCAAGTAACACATCGTCATGAACTTGATAAGTGTTGTATTGTGTCAAATTTTTAAAGTCCTACATGTGTACTATGAACAATAGACGAGATTGCTCAGGAAAATGTCTTTCTTAATGTTTCTATCACTGAACCAGCCTCTTCGGTCTGTCACAGGGAATTACCATCCGTGAAGTTCGGATCAGCTGGTCGCCGCAATCACACAATCCGATTTAGGGCCACAACCACCGCCATAGTCAAGCCTCGACAGCTACGAGGCTAAAAGCCTCGTTTTCGTTGCGACCAAGTTCTCTCCAGCGACGTGAATGCTGCGATGGCCTTGGGAAAAGCATAATCGCTGTAAATAAAAAAGTAGTCTCTAGTATGTATGGAATGCCGGTGGGTCATGCTAATTGCTAATTGGAAGGCCGTTGGGTCATGCTAATTGCTAAATACCTGCAAATTGCTTTTTGTTTAATGTTTTTGGTTTGTGGATCATGTTACTTGCTTACTGCTTTTTGCTAACTGCTTTTTACTTACTGCTTTTTGCTAAATGTTTTTTGTCAACTATTGCTGAATGCCTTTTGTTGATTGTCTTTTTGCAAATGCTTTTTGCTAATTGCTATTTGCTTCTTGCAAATTGCTTTCTGCTCATTGCTTTTTGCCATTTTCTTTGCTTTTTGCTAATTGCTTTTTGCTAGTTGTTTACTCATTTGCTAATTGCTTTTTGCTAATTGCCTTTTGCTGATTGCTTTTTGCTTAATGTTTTTTGCTAATTGCTTTTTGCTTATTTTATTTTGCTTATTGCTTTTTGACCTAAAGAAAAGCATTAAAGGGAAATACCCTATATCTGATGTCAAACTAAATAACCTCAAAACATAAATAATAGAATATTTGGAAGTAACTTAACCTAAACGTTTAAGCTATGCATTCCAGTCATTATCGATACAATCAGCGTTCTAAAAAAATGTTGCAGTACTGTTTACCATTCAATAATCTATGTAAAGTTGTTGTTGTTCAATACATGGGTGGATGCGATTTATTACATAGGGTCTCTTTATTTTATTGTCGTAAAATGAGGCATTTTTAGCCATATGCTGTTCTTTAAATTTTTATTTATATATCATTTTACGTTCATTGAACACATTATCTATGTTTCGAGAATATAATCTGCTAGATGTAGGGAGTGCCCCTTTAAAGCTGCTCGCTCTCAGAATTTGGGTAAAAAAAAAAGTTCTTGAAACTGTATGTGAATAACGTATCTTAGAACATATAGTCATACAAAAAGGCTTCAGTATAAATTCCTTTCACGTATATCTCTTAATTTCAAATAATACGCTACCAATTCAAAAGCGTTGCAAACGCTTTTGAAATTCCAATATAAACATATAGTGTAGCGGTGCCATGTAACCGACATTTTCAATCGATTTCCGCAAATTCCTACCAAGAGTTTTGCTTATATTTCGATTCTAGCATTTAGTTTTATATTTGTGTATAAGTATGCCAATTAAAAAAAAAAATTCAACGGAAACTGAGAGTGAGCAGCTTTAAGCAAAACGCATTTGGTAAATAACTATTAGAAATTAGCAATCAACTTTTAGCAAAAAGCAGTTACCAATTAACATGATCCACCAGCCAAAAAGCATAAAGCAAAAAGCAATTATCAATTATCGGTCAAAAGCATTAAGGAAACCGCAGTTAGCAAAAAGCAATCAGCAAAAAGCAGTTAAACTTTTGCAAAAAGCAATTAGCAAAAATCATTTTGCAAAAGGCAATTAGCAAAAAGCATTCTGCAAAAAGCAATTGGCAATTAGCAATTACCGGCCAAAAAGCAGTTAGCAAAAAGCTGTAAGTAATTTACATGATCCACGGGCCAACAAGCATTTGGCAAAAGGCAATTAGCAAAAAGCAATTACCAAGTAGCATGCCAAAAACCATTTAGCAAAAAGCAATTAGCAAAAAGCATTTAGCAATAAGCATGACCCACCGGCCTTCCATAGGTATGCCTTGTAAATTATGTGCCGATTTTGCGCCTGGCCCACTGCATTTCGGGTTTTTCAAAAATATACCGCAGTAGATATTTGGATCTCAAAATATATGGCAAATATTGCAAATATAATGCACATTTTATGCGAGTAACGTTTATATTTGCATAAGTCTAATGAACTTGTACATTGATAAAACCATTTTCTGCATCTTTAAGTAATGCAGTTAAATACGACGAAGAATTCAAGTATCTATACACAAGATTAGACCCTTTTATAGTTAAAGCTGCTCGCTCACAGTTGCCGTTGACAAAAAAGACAAAAAAAACAATGATATACTTACACATAAAATATGAAACTAATGGCTAAAATCAACAAAGAAAGTAAAAATCTTGGTTCAAATTTGCTGAATTTGATTGAAAATGTTGGTTTTACGGCACCGCTACACTATATGCACTATAATTATGTTAATATTGAAATTTCTAAAGCGTGTGTTACGTTTTAAAATTTGCTAGCGTTTTATTTCAAATCTACAGATATACGATACAGGAATTTGAACTGGAACCTTTTTATATGACTGTATGCTATAAAATATGCCATTTCCATACAGTTTGAAAAACTTTTTTTTTTTTTTAAATCTGAGAGCGAGCAGCTTTAACTGATATCAGCGAAAGGCTCCTGGTTTTGGAGCATGTATTAATAAATAGATAGAGTATTGTGTTCGAGACTAATTTCGAGAAGGCGTATTCGAGTCAACAAGACTTTTAGTACTCTATTTATTTTGTATAACGGCACATTCGCTTTGTCTGCTGTTGTAATAGATAGATCACAATTTAGCTTCGCTCCATACACAGTGCAAATAATCAGAAATAAAGTATATTTGTTTTCTATAAATAGATTCAGTAGCCATGATACAAGTACCGCAAATTTAAGTGTGTTTTTTTTATTTATGTTTCAGCCATCCTGGGCGTAATATGTATCATCATAGTTGTCTCCAAGGGTGCAGACAAGGGTAAAGGGAGTCCGGGTGCTTCATTTTATTTGGAGCTAGTGGCAATACTGGGCGCAGTTGCCGCTGGTGTTTATATGTTAAGATATAAGAAAGAACTAGAATCTTCAACTACAAGTACAACAACAACAACAACAACAACCACGCGAACGGAGGTCAATGTAAAAGATGAACTAGACGAATCGCACGACGTAGCTGTTAGTCAATGAGCTTTTTTATATTTCATCTCGTATTAACTGCATACGTTTAATGACTTAGAACTGTAAAAACTTGTGATGTAAATAGGACACTGTAACAATACTGACTATTTTTATAGTAAAGCACAATTTTAGGAAAACAAGAAAATCTTGTCTTTTGACTTTCCTCGGTATTACCGGTATATCCTGAATTTCCGAAAAGGACTTGCCCTTTTTAGCTCACCTGTGCACGAAGTGCTCAAAGGTGAGCTATTGTGATCACCTGGGATCCGTTGTCTGTCTGTTTGTCCACAGTTTACCTAGAGTATGCATTAGAGGCTGCAGTTTTCACTGGATCTTCATGAAACTTGGTCAGAATGACTACCTTGATAAAATCTAGGTCGAGTTCGAATATGGGTCATCTCGGGTTAAAAACTAGGTCACGGGGTCAAATCCTAGAAAAACATTGTATATCGCTGGTTGAGCGCGAAACGGTGGTAACTCAATATTTTAAAACTTTCCAGGAAAGAGAAAAAACTGCATGTTTTTTTTTTGAGTGACACTGCAATGACTTGTATCATTACTATCAAACAGTGTTTGCTAATGCTTTTATATGATATAAGATGAAAAACTCATATCCCTCAAGAAAAAGAGCTTTGTAAACAATAATGAGTTACAACTGTTTCACACTAAAATTGAGCAAAATTCTATCAAACGTTTTTGTGCAAAACAGTTGTAACTCAAGATACAACCCTTTCACACAAAAAAAGATAAAATAACTCTTTAATTTTTAGCTCGACTTTTCTATGAAAAGGGGAGCTATCCTACTCGCCCCGGCGTCGGCGTCACACCTTGGTTAAGTTTTTCGTACCACCCCACTTTATTTCAGAAGTATTAGAGGTATGGCTTTGAAACTTACCATACTTGTTTACCATCATAACCTCCATCTACAGACAAGAGTACATAACTCTGTCAAGGTTTTTGACAGAATTATGGCCCTTTTTTTACTTAAAAAGTGTATTGAGCTTGGTTAAGTTTTTTGTACCACCTCACTTTATTTCAAAACCATTGGAGGTATTGCTTTGAGACTAACCATACTTGTTTACCATCATGACCTTCATCAACAGACAAGAGGACATAACTCTGTCAAGGTTTTTGACAGAATTATGCCCCTTTTTTACTTAGAAAATACATTGAATATGGGTAAAATCCACTTATTGCCTGAACCCTTTGAGATATTGCTTTGAAACTTTTAATGCTATTTCACATCATTACCCCCATCTGTACGCAAGAGAAGGTAACTCTGTCAGGGATTTGTTTTAAAAATTAAGGCCTTTTATCGACTTAGAATCTTGGTTAAGTTTTTCGTACCAGTCCACTTTTTGACTGAACTGTTTGAGATATTAATTTGAAAGTTGGAATACTTGTTTACTATCATGATCCAAAAACATGGGCAGGAGAAGGTAATTCTGTCAAGGATTTTATTTGAATTATGGCCCTTTTTGACTTAGAATTTCAGTTAAAATTTTCATTCTTGTCCACTTGTTGACTTAACCATTTAAGATATTACTTTGGAAGTTGGAGTTCTTATGTGCCATCATGAGACCTATCTGTAAGCAAGAGAAGATAACTCTGTGAAAATGTTTCTTGATTTGTACTTAGAAATTCCTAGTTAAAGTCTTGTGTGCCCTTAACTGTCAAAGTTTTGTTTTATAGGCAAGCACTAAAAAAGTCGAGCGCGCTGTCCTTCTGACAGCTCTTGTTTAGTGCAATACTGCTGTATCTTATTTTTATATGTAATTCCAATCAGCAGAAAAAGCCCTATTTGGCCTTGATTCAATTTAGACTGTGCAACATTTCTTTCAGTTGCAACTTCTATTCCTATTGGAAATTCTGTCAATTACATGCAGATTGACAACAATTAGTATTAATTTTGACTACCTAGCTATAGCTGAAAACTGCAATTCACACAAAGTTAGTACATGTACCGTTTGATATCTTCCATATATTATTATGTTGAAATTAGTGGAACTACAGTATCATCTGCCATTACAATCTATTTTGGGACCATTATGTATAATGTACATTGTATAACTTATTTACAAAATAACCGACTTTGTTAATAGAAGAACTTTCCATTGATAAAACTTTATTGTAAATTATTTGCGATTAAAATTGATCAGGTAAATTCAATAACAGCCTATAATCTTTAAATGACCTTTATACAATTAGTTGCCATTTTGCGCATACTAAATGTTACTTTCGCATTGACAATATCTTGCCTTAAAATCAGGTTATAAATACATTTAACATCGGCAACCACTTCAAAACTTAAAAATTTCAAAGTTTTGACATCATGAAAATATACAATTATGGACTTGTGAAGCATTGAATATGATGTGATATTCACCAGAAAATAGAAATGACTGAGGCGATAGCCAAGGTCAATATTGATCTATTCTGGTGAATATCACACCATATTCAATGTCGCACGGGTCCATAAATGTTTTATTATATATGTATAATGCTTATTTCATGCTCAAAAAGCAAGCTTTGGATATTTCATTAAAACAATACTTTAAATTGCATGGAACAGTGTCATTTTAGTGATGTCGCCAGCATTTTCATTCCGGCACTGTTAGCGTTCTATTTAGTGCAAGAGGTTAAGATGGGTAAAAGTAGAAATAATATTTACTGGGGGAAAACCTAAAAATCATGAAATATGTATTATATTTTGCTTCATTGATCGTGCTCTGGACCTGTGAGATATTGTTTATTTATAGATCATATAATAATAATTGATTTTAAAGCATTAATGGTTTTACAGTAGAAGTATTAGAAAACACATAAAATTTAAATGTATAGATCTTTTAACACGATGATGTTATTTTTTTCTCAAATTTTATTTATGGGAGAGGATAATTGTAGATAATGATTGGACATCTTGCAAAGAATGAAAACCACTGGTGTGGGCTTTGATAGCTCAGTGGTTAAGGCATTCACCTCCAAAACTAGGTTTGTCCTTGGGCAAAGCCAATGATGCCACACAAGCCTCAGTCCACCAAGCTGTAAATGGTAGCAGCAATGAAAAACATGCTGCCTCTCTCACGCAAGCGTGAGGACATCTGGAATTAGTGTTCTTGCAAAGAATGAAAACCACTGGTGTGGGCTTTGATAGCTCAGTGGTTAGGGCATTCACCTTCAAAACTAGGTGTGTCCTTGGGCAAAGACAATGATGCCACACAAGCCTCAGTCCACCAAGCTGTAAATGTTAGCACCAATGAAAAATGTGCTGCCTCTCTCACACGATTTTATACAACTTACTAAAGATTCATTAAAATAGATCTTCCTTTGAATCATAAAATTAACATAATTATACAATGACAAAATTCCTTGTTAAAGAGGAACACCAGTCTTCTATTAGGGCAAATAAATGGAAATGTATCTTGAAAATTAAATGCCCCCAATTTAATTGTACCCGTAGATTGAAATTTTAATTTCAGTCTGCATAATGCAGATTCACAGGTGCATAATCAAGAACGGACAGGGATAATTTTCAGGTTACTGAGCAGCGTTGGATACTGTTAACGTGCAGCCTAGTCAAAATCATGGCAGATACCGCCAACTTTCTATGTCATACGTGTTTTCAAATTTTTAAACTAAATTACGCCATTAGAAAGTAATTTCCCTTTTATTTAAGTTTGATTATGTGAATATTGTGCTCACAATTTCTTATACTATAGATGATAAAATGTCAGCCCTTACTATAGGGTAATGAACAGCTATATTTAATGTTTACAAACACCAAGTTTATGAAAGTATTTTTTAGTACTTGTACATGATAAGAAACAACATTAGTCGGGCAGGGTGATTAGTTGTTAAGTAATTGGAGTTACAATTATACAATAGGTCTTACATTGTACATAAGGTCGTAGCTCAAGAGTCAAATTAGACTATAGTGGATAATTAATTTGGCTTTCCATCATACATTTGTACTTTCAAAATTCACCTATTGACAGAAATGTAAAATCAGTAATTTTTCTACATGCACATTTAATTGTCCAGTAATTTTTATGCTAAAATGTTGTCACAACACGAGAAGTTAAAGTCACTGACTTGAAATAACTATTCCCTCACCACGAGTCACTGTTTCTTGACCTGAGTCTCCATGTTAAGAGATAGTTGGTAGATTATTAAAAATATTTTATTGTGCAGATGTAGATCTACATGTACTCATTTTTTTTATCTAATTAATACTTAAAATTTTACAAATGTCATAAACAATGCTCCACAACAGTTCTACGCTATATCCCGACTCAACATTCATGGGTACAGTGAATTCTTGTCGGTCTCTAGTTATGAACTTACGATGAAGTTTGCATTTACTCGCAGTACTAAATTGACATCACAGTAGTAAATTATTGCCCAGCATTAGGTTAAAACAGAAGTTAAGATTTATATCTCAGACTGTTAAAAATATTTATGCAAAATAAGCAGATTTATTTTCATTAATTGAATGTGAGTCAAGCCTTTTTAATCTTGTCTTCAAATATAGACTTAGTCTATATAAAAAGTAGACTTGAAAGTACTTTTTCATCATCTCATCAACACACATTCTTCATACATGTACTTCTATTTATACACTCTGAAACAGTTAAAAAAATTGTAGACTCATAAATGGCATGAATATGAAAGACCTTGCTAGGGAGCAAACGTTGCATGTTTGATCAACAGCAGGATGTTTGATTGACAGCAGTCCTGGAGAAAATTATGCAGAAAATCATTCACATTAGACTGTTATAATAAACCCACTAACATCGTGGCCGTTTCCTACAGCACGGCATAGATAGCACACATAGTTAGTTGGCTGTGACAGACTCATCTTTACCATAATGTTGGCTTTTTGTGATATGAAATGGAATTAAACGGATACAATGTAATATACTGTATGCCATAAACTGGGGTACTGCACATTATAGCTAGATTTACATAATATTATGTAATTCATTTACACCAAGGACAAATTCTACTTATCCAAAGGGAAAAAATCTAGGGGTATTATATATTCTTCATATATATATATTGTAGTAAAATGTATAGGCTGTCAGTTTTTTGAGCCATGGGCTACCCATTAACACCAGGAATCTTAACTTATTTGTTAAATTCTAGAGAATCCCATATTTTTTTTCTGATTGACTTAATGCACAATATGGTAATACAACATTACATACATCATGTGAATTTTCCAGTGCTTTTATTTCTCAAGATATGCCCTTCAACAAATGGAAACAAGCATTGTTTACTAAAACATTATGTATTGTTTCCCTTATATTTATCAAACTGCTGATGTATACAACTGTTCAGATGCCTTATTCATTGCAGGGTTCATGGTAACAGTAAAATTGTGATGATCTGCTAAAAAAGAAAAATTTATTATTATTTAAACACCCTCATGTCACTGACCTACCAATTTTGACATTTCTTACCAAGCTGCCCGTTACCAATATCCAATGCTGCTCAGTAATGTGAAAATTATCCACTGCTGTCCATTTATGATTATGCATTGTAAGATATACCTATAAAACTAAGCAATTAAACCTTTTCAAAATATAGAAATATTGTCTAAAATACCTTTCTCATAATACAGGAATAATAATTCGTATATATTATATGCTAAATAATTATGACTGATTTTGTAATATATGAATGTTTTACCAATAAACTGAATTCCTGTTACTAAAGGTAAGTCAAGAGCATAAAATTCAGCAGTGTTCTGATCCTTTTACAGCCAAAATGTTTGTGCTAAACAGTTGTAACTTGAGTTACAACTGTTTCACACAAAATATTTTAAAAACAAATTTATATTTTTTTTATGTAAAACAGTTGTTAACTCTAGTTACAACTGTTTTGCACAAAATGCTTCTATTACTTTTCAGTTACAACCATTTGACAAATTCACTTTTTAACTGTTAAGTTTTGGTTTTAAGTCTAGTTATTGATGGAGGTTATATATTGCCTGAAAATACATTGGAAAATGTGAAAATCTTATTTTTGGCAAAAATTGCAGTTACAACCGTTTCGCGCTCAACCATCGATATGCAATAGAGGTTGCATTTTTCATTGGATCTTCATGATACTTGTTCAGTTTGATTGCGTTGATGTAATCTAGGTCGCGTATGAACATCGGTCATCTAGGGTTAAAGACTAGGTCACCCGGTCAAATAATAGAAAACCTTGTGTATGCAATAGAGGCGCCGTTTGGAGTATTACTGTCATGTGTTATTCTGAAATTAGTTAATAAAGTTTATATAATTGCATTACAAAAGTTTCAAACTTCAAAACATGTGTAGATTCTACATGTCTACAGTTATTTTACTAATTTGAGTAGAATACAACGAGTGAAAATATGAAAATATTTTATGTAATAGAAAAAAAGACACTTCCTAATCCTGGTGTTAAATTAAATGACTTCAAAAGCATAAATAATAGAATATTTATATGTATAAATACAAGATCTTGGATTACCGTAAAACATTCAATAATCTATGTAAAGGTGTTGATGTACAATTATTGAGTGAATAGCGATGTATTATGATGATTGTTTAAATTGTTTAAAGGTGGTCAATCACATTTAAGCAACTTTTGATGACAATTTTTACTTTTTGTATATTGTGTTAGAGATTTATTTAAAGAACAAAAATACCCATTACATAGAGTTAGATCCCTATTAGAAATTTACATTTTATTAACTTTCATAAAATTTTGTTATCACTCCCCTTTAATATGAAAGTATTTAAAAAGTTGAGTATTTCTTTTTTTATTCCAATATAATTTCTACTTTTACATTTGCATTGGATAGATATACAAATATTTTAACATTCTGAACCAAAAGGCAAGTTTTAAAACTACGTGTAGCTTCTGAATTCATTTATTTCCAATCTATTTTGGTTGCGCAACCAAGATAGGTAAAGGGAGGTAATAATAATTTTTCAAACTTGCATTTCTAATGAATTCCATCTAAATATATAATTGTTAATGCAAATATTTTACAAATATAATACAATAGGTCTTATATTTTTATCTTTCCTTAGGCAAAGTATGTGTATCAAATTTGTACTTACGATAAAATAACTCTATCTTGGTTGGGCAACCAGGATAGGGAAATCAAATTTTAAAAATACCTCCAGTGAAAATCTTACTTGAATTAAGCACTAAGTGAACATAAATGAGTGTAAATGATCAGAAGTTAAAGTTTCAAACAAATCTGTTACATGTCCAAAATCTGATTATCCACCTTTAAGACATTTTTCGATGTATGTTGTTCTTTAAAAGTGTATTTATTTATCTTTTTACGTTCATTGAACATATTAGTTATGTTTGAAGAGTATAATCAGCTAGATGTTGAGACTGCCCCTTTAAACTGTTGCAAATGGATGTTGTAAAAACACCCCATATGATATAAAGTACCATTTACCTCTATGTGTTAAAGTGGTAGTTACTAAATTAAAGTCCCAGGAGCACTTAAGATGTTACAAATAGCTCGTATTTTACCTAGAAAAACGTGTTACCAGCGAAATTTACATTTATTTGCAACACAAACATTCTCAACTTTGCGTTTTAAATCGGTTATTACATATACGAAATATAGCGCAGTATTTTTTTCAATCATATTGAAAAAAATCACAAACGCCTTACGACGTCTATTTTTCTTGATGAAACAGCTTTAATACGAAAGATACGTCAACAGTGTTTTAAAGTAAATGGAACACAGTTCTAACATTATCTTGTCATTAAATCTATGTTTCTATATCAATAATATAGAAAGTGCTCCTGTGTCTTTAAGCAATATATTTATATACTTTTTAGTTGACATGTTTCACTAATTTAATTTATAACGTCGGGGAATTTAGTTTTTGTATGTCTGCTTATCATAGATATACCTGTACATGTATATTAATGTTCCACTTACGTAACAATGTTTTTCTTGAGGCGGTTGACGTAGCAAACAACTGGTTTCTTTTCTTATTTAGTAAAAGTAGGATTGTGAAGGGGCTGGGAGATTTTATTATGGCGTGGGCGTGTGATAATTTATCACAGAGGATGTCGCGGAGGGGCCACGGAGGGGTTGTTGGAGCTTTTAGGGTTTTTGGATGTCTCATTATAAAGGACGCGCGGACCGCTTTAAACACTCTTAGGTGAGCAGAATTGTTCCGTTGGGATATTTATCACGGAGTGGGGATTAGTATGTTTTATTATGGTGTAGGTTTTCGGGTCTATACTGTTAAAGGAGACATTGGACATGGAATGGGATGGAATATAACGCAGGGGAGTGAGATAGATACAGGAATTGTTGCAAAAGGTTCTTACGAAAACGTGATTAAAAGTTAAAGGTAACTTTGGATGTACTAAATACTCGTACCATTTAATTGTAGTAACAAGAAAGTTGTCTTACCAGTTTCAAAAATTGGTCGTTATTTGAACAAAAAACATTCTTGTTTTATTTTTTTCAAAACGAAAGTACATTCATGTAATCAATATTATAATACAGCACATAATATTTTAATGACTGCTGTAAATGTGAAACACTTTCTAAGAATTGTCTTCGTGAAGAAACAACATGGATACAGTAAACTCCGTATATAACGACTCTGGATATAAAGAAAATCCGGATATAAGGAACAACTTTTCTCTGTCCGATTTTTTTTCCTTACTTCATTCTTTATGAAAATGTGAAATGGATATAACGAACTTCGGATATAAGGAACATATTTAAATGGTCCCAAGGAGTTCGTTATAAGCGGAGTTTACTGTAATTATGAAAGAATGACCACCGATGAACATTGATCTTAATAAATAGAACACAGTTATATCCTATTGTTTTTTTTTCGGTAGATTCATTATTCTATCCGAAATAATCCACTAGGAATGTGGTTATTGTTTTGCTTTATAGTATTTATACAATAAATCTTTCTTTAAATTATTATTAGTTTTAATGTCAATTAATAAATTGTCAATTGTCAATTTAATAAAAGAGTCCATGAAAGTTAATTACATGAACTGGCCGGGATACGAAATGGAATTTGATCGAACCTGAGAAAAAGGTGAGACCAAATCTAACCTACTGATACGCTAACTTGGCGTGGTACTCTGTATTAGACTGCCTCTTATTCAATATATATAAATTATGAAGGCAAACAACTATTCATGTTTTAAAGAATTTGATAGACACACTGTACACGCGCCTACATCAGGTGACAGAAAAGTCCGTCTACACGTCCGTGCATTCTGATAGCGGTCTATTATATAGACTTCCATGTAATCAGAGAGCAGTCTACTCACTAGACGTTCCGGTAATCAGATAACGGTATTCTCTGTTTACGAGTCCCAGCACCAGATAACGGTCTACTCCGTCCACACGTTCTTGCAATCAGGGGGGGGGGGGGGGGGGGGGGGGGGGGGGGGGGGAGGGGGGGGGCGCCCCCCCCCCCGCCCCCGAGAAAAAAAAAGAAACCCCCCCCCCCCCCCCCGCGCCAAAAAAAAAAAAACGCGCCCCCCCCCCCCCCCCCTGCGAAAAAAAAAATTTTTTTTTTCTTTTTTTTTCTTTTTTTAGAAAGAAAAAGGGGGGGGAGAAGAAAAAAGGGGGGGGGGGGTTTTTGTGGGGGGGAGGAGGAAGTTTTTTTTTTTTTTTTTTTTTTTTTTTTTTAAAATTTTTTTTTTTTTTTTTTTTTTTTTTTTTGTGGGTTTTTTTTTTTTTCCTTTTTTTTTTTTTTTTTTTAATTTTTTTTTTTTTTTTTTTTTTTTTTTTTTCAATTAAAAAAAATTTTTTTTTTTTTTACACATCCCTGCAATCAAATAACGGTCTACTACGTCTACACGTCCCTGCAATCAAATAACGGTCTACTACTTTTACACGTCCCTGCAATCAATTAACGGTCTACTACTTCTACACGTCCCTGCAATCAAATAACGGTCTACTACTTCTACACGTCCCTGCAATCAATTAACGGTCTACTTCTTCTACACGTCCCTGCAATCAATTAACGGTCTACTTCTTCTACACGTCCCTGCAATCAAATAACGGTCTACTACTTCTACACTTCCCTGCAATCAAATAACGGTCTACTACTTCTACACTTTCCCTGCAATTAAATAACATTCTACTACTTCTACACGTCCCTGCAATCAAATAACGGTCTACTACTTCTACACGTCCCTGCAATCAAATAACGGTCTACACGTCCCTGCAATCAAATAACGGTCTACTACTTCTACACGTCCCTGCAATCAAATAACGGTCTACTACGTCTACACGTTCCTGCAATCAAAAACTGGTCTACTCTGTTATCACGTTCCTGTTATCGATTGACGGTCTACACATCCCTGCAATCAAATAACGGTCTTCTTTGTTATCACATTCACATTTTGCAATCTGATGGCGGTCTACACGTCCCTGTCATCAAATACTGGTCTACTCTGTTATCACGTTTCTGCAATCGGATGGCGGTCTACACATCCCTGCAATCAAATACTTGACTACTCCGTCTACACGTCCGTGCAATCAAATAACGGTCTACTCTGTTATCACGTTCCTGCAATCGGATTACGGTCTACACATCCCTGCAATCAAATACTGTTCTACTCCGTCTACATGTCCATGCAATCAAATAACGGTCTACTCTGTTATCACGTTCCTGCAATCTGATAACATTCAACTCCGTCTACACGCCACATCAGTTATAAAATTTTCAACTCCGTCCAAACGTTACGGTCTACTAAATCTACACATCCTTGCTACCAGATAACGGTCTACTCCATCTTTACGTCCCTGTAATCAGACTCCACACATCTTTACATCGGAAAACATGTTACATCGTCTATTACTACATATCCTTTGCACACCGGCACATTTTGTTACACACTCGACAGACATGCATGTGTTTTTGTAAACACTGTTTATCACGTTATGCTACTTTCGGTTTACCACGCGTGTTGTATACGTCAGCAAATTGATTGAGCTGTAATATGAAAGTAAAATTTCCATTGGCCCACCTACAGAGGTCACGCGCAGGGGTCACCCTGTCTGCTAACCTGCGCATGGACTTTTTTTTTTGCTAACGAGAGGTCAATTTTGAGTATTCTCATAAGATGTCAATATACCTAGGTTTGAGTACGACATGTCTGCTTTATGTCTGTGAAAAAATATTTGCACGCGCTCAAAACACTATCCCACAGGGGCCTGTACGCGAACGTTGGTAAAATGAAAATTTTCAAACCTGGTAAAATTGTGTCCAAGGTCATTTTCAAGGTTGTCTCAAATTGTCAGCATTTGCCTCGGACGACTGAGTTTTCAACATTCAGCAGATGTCGGCATAGCCTTTAAATTCATACAGACAAAACGTGTTCCATACGGTAACTGTCACTTCTATGGAAGGCTAAACCTGTCGTATACGGTTTATAACGTTATGGGCGTTCAAAGGATATACAGTATAACAGTGCATTTACATTCTCAAATACTAAACATGCTGTTTACTGATAAGCGACGAACTAAAACTGGTGCATGTGACAAAAGTGTATATTTTACTTACAATGATAATGACAAATATGATAAAGACCCTCGGCCATTCTCATTGAACAGCCTTAAAGCCTATACAAACATACAGTAAGTAGCCGAAAATAAAACATGCAGTATATAGACGTAAATAGACAATGCACGTATATGAAAGTGCAATAGCACAAGTTTATATTGAAGCTAGGAATACAGTTATAACTCAAGGTTGGTGTAGCACTCTAGTTCCCAATATTGATATTTCGGCATCAGCGGGGTTTTGACCTACTTTTTGCACCAATCAGATGTTACGAATGGAAGCGCGGTGAATGGAATTTGTATACGACCCTCTTGATTACGTGATCGCTTCATTGATAAATGATGTTGCTGCTGATCTAAACCGCCTCCATTGATAATTTTCCCAGGAAAGATGTTAATGTATACATGTATACTAAAAATGTACCTCAGCTCAACGCCGTTTATGTTTTGTTAAAGATATTTCGTGTTTTTTTGTGACCACGGACATGTTTTACTGTAAGGCACCACAGACCCTCCTTTGTTCAACCATCTCTCTTTCTCAGATACTGTGTCGGGATTCAAAGTGGTTGACTTATATTCTTTTTAGAAAATGACCAAAGATGCTGAAGAAAATGTGATAGGGTGTGTTCGGCACTGAAATCGTCCGAAGCACTCCGACAATGTAATGGGTTCTTTAGAGATGTTAGTCTGGAGTTCCTTCCCCTTATTACTACGTAACAGACTATCATAGGAAGTCGGGAACCAGACTATGGAGATGTCCACATGTGATACGGCAGAACTCAGGATTAATCGTACTTTTCTCATGATCAAAGCGGTTACAAAATACATCGGTCATAACGGTTACAAAGCACTCCGAAAATAAGGATAATAGACAGTCAATTCCTTGTCAAAAACAGTAAAAGTAATCAAAATACACAACACCTATTCTAGTAAACACCGTGCATTGGCATTTAGAATAAAGCAAACGTGTCTAGTTGCATTTACACGAATTTTTTCCTGAAATGTATTCAAAACATAGTATATGACACTACATTACACCACTACACATGACTTACCATCTATGTGATGAGTGATCTACAATACCCAGGATTAACACCCAACACACTGTACTCCACAATGTCCTCACATAACAGTGACTGTTACTGCAAACATTAGCTATGGAATAACAGATATGTCTAGAAATGAGAAACAAGTGCAAGTTGTCTTCTGAAACTCAATTGTCTGTAATCCTGAAACTTACAATTACCAAATTACTTGAATAAAAGTAAAATCCAAAGTATGGTGGCTGATTTCTGCCATTTCGTTCTGGTGTGTTGGTGCATGTGAAGGGTGCCAGATCGACAAAAAAAGCGCGCCAAATCGACACATGACATATTTGTCGTCTTTGTGGGGGCGCCAACACGCCGAATCAAGAATTTCTCGTTCTGGTGCCTTTGAAAATGGCAGAATCAGCCACCACACAAAAGCATACGTGCAATTTCTTGGACTAATGGCAAAGAGATCAACAACATCAGGACAAATACATGGAAATGTACAAAAGAACAATCTTGACTGGAGGTACACAAAGTAACCTTCGCACAAAGGAGATAAAATGGCTCACTGCCAGACACAAACAAGTCACATGGCATGAGATCATGAACTGTGACACAACCAGGTAGCTCCAAAGAGTTGTTTCCCTTAACACTTAAAACAGCACAAATCAACACAAGATTGTCTGCCTTACACCAACTAAAACTGACCCTGCTATAAAAATTATCGACCTCTCAATTTAGAAGTATCGTTATTGTTGTATGAGTTTAACGCCCGTTTCAACCGTATTTCAATGATTTTGATAGGCGGACAGTACCATCGTTTCTGAAAAAAAAAACAGTTTAACGTCCCCATCCTCCGTAAGAAAATGCTAACTGAGACATGTTCGCTAGCAGGACTCGAACCTTTGACCCTCAATCTGAGAGGTTACAGCGTTTTCAAGTTAGCAACTCTGACCACTTGACCACGGATATCGTCGCCGCTTGTGTAGTGTGTAAAAGCTGTAACGTTATATGGTAGAATTGACGAATAAGACACATTTCAAAGTTCAAACACAACTTATTTGTTTATAAATAGCTCACAAGTTTTACCCAGATTTTAACAACATTTTATTTATAGCAACCAATATAATATTATAGACATCAAGTCATGAACGCAGTTCATAACCGAACTGCCTCATGATAAAATTAGCACAGCATATATAGCAAAATGAAAGTCCTACAGACCGCTCAGAATTAGCTATATTTTTCTAGTCCTTCCTGGATCATGTCATAATGTTTGACAGAGGCCGAAATATCCCGGTAATCCAGGTAACGTATATTTATAATTTGGACCCTTTGGCGAATAGAGTATTGACCGAATTTTGAAAGTTTGAAAGTGATTTTATAAAGTTTTAATACAATTGTTTAAAAACAAATTTATCGTTTTTTTCCCTGCCAATCATTATACTTACAAAGCAAAGGGAAATAAGTAGCATCACAACGGTCTTACTTTCTCACAAGAGTAATCTCCATTCTCCTCTTTTTTTATTCTAATCATTTATGATACGCTCATTAAGGAGAAAACAGTGCACTATTTGTTTATAGAGGAAACACTCTGAAACACTAAGCTTTCTAGTCGCCACCTGATTGGTTAACAGATTTAGCTGTATATATTCTCAATCCTACCTAAAGAAGTCAGTCCAGGCATGCATCAAGAATGACCGCTGAAAGTTGATGGGTGTTTTGTACATGCGTATACAGTAAACTCTGTATATAACGACTCCGGATATAGCGAAAATCCGGATATAAGGAACACATTTTCTCTGCCCAAGTTCTTTTTCTTTATTTTATGTGAAAATGTTAAATGGATAATTATAACAAACTCTGGATATAAGGAAATATTTAAATGTTCCCAAAGTATAAAGTTTGTCTCCAAAATGTGTTTAAACGAAGATATTGGAGTATGAAAACACTCATGATCGCAGTGAAGTGCAGGTAAATATTTCCCATATATTTTCTCGTAAAACAATCGATCTCTGGCCTCAACATCTATCGATTTGGATGAAAATGTTGATAAATGGTCAGGGCACTTTCAGTTTCTATTCGTGAAAGCTTCCACCTGACCAAATTCAACTTTCAATAACTTCAAAACTGCGAATCCTTGCGGGTGGAAACAAAGAACCGAGTGAAGGTAACATATAACCATTGACTAACGGCATATTTATACAATTTCCTAGCGTACATAAAACGACTTTTCCTGGTATGAATGCGCTTGACCTAGTTAAAAACACGTTTTCCACCATTTTCCTCAAGTTTGCTCTCAATTTTCTCACTTAAACCAAGTTTGCTCTCACTTTACACCTACCCCCCTCTCTGCCAATTTAAGATACGTCAGTATTGAGTACTTAAGGAAGATGACTGCTTAATTGAGTTGACTACTGACACAAGTTCTTTTTTCCGGGTTAATCCGTATTGACAGTGACCGATTTATTTTGTGCAGCTGAGTGAAATTGTTACCTTTGAGAAGTGCTAGCTTTCGTGAAGCACATATGGTAATGGCAGAAAAAGTTGTGTAAAAGTTCTATTAACTATTCGTTATCAGCCAATTTATTTTATTTCTTTCAGAATCTGCAGATCTTTACGCAATTCTTTTTAAGATGTAAGTTCTACAGTTTGTGCCACCGTAGTATCAAACACATGTGCCATTTCATGGGTGTTTTTGAATCCGCCTCTGTAGAGGTTAGAGTTGCTGCCTTGAAATCACTGTAAACTAATATAGATAGACGGGTCGTCTTTTATGTGAAAAAGTTGGTTACGGATGATGTTGAATCCAATTGTTATGATTGTGTATTACTTTTATTACAGTAAACCGCCTACACGTTGAAAGTTACAACACATATTATTCCTTGATTTGTATAGGAAATGATTAAAGAGGCACTCTAAAACTGCAGTAAATTTTAATAACTTCATCAGCATAAATAATAGAACAATTGCAAGTATTATTACTTGACCTAAACGTTTGGTCATTATCGGTAAAATCGACGTTTTACAATATGTTGCAATACCGTCAAACATTCAATAATCTTTAATCTATGTAAAATTAATGGGTGGATAACGATTCATTACATAAGGCTTTATGCTGATTGTTTATGCTTCGGATATGTTCTGTAGGATTGTATTTATTTATCAGTTTACATAATTTGAATGGAGAAAATAATCTGCTAGATGTAGGATGTGACCCTTTAAATTACAATAAATTACTTGCCGTTTTCTATTCACATATTATGGTTTTGTAAACGAACTGCTTCTGATCCTATGTTTTTGTGTTTTATGTACAATCTTAGTATAACAACAGCTATACAGTAGTCGTACAGTATTCTAATCTCAACTTTTTAACTAGTATAAAGAAATTGAAACTGCATCAGTTGACACTTCATATATTTACTCACGGCGATGTGAAGAAGGCCCCACGACACCCCTGTCCATTACGACGACAATGGACACATCAGTCCTTGCAATGTTTTGATTCATTGCATTTTTTAACATCAAACAGTCCGGCAGTGAAAGGAAGAGGCCAGCATGCCATTGAGCATAGATGATTATCTTTTGCAAGCATATTAAACTCAAACACGAAATGTAAGCTGAACTTCAAAACGTAGAAAAATAATGAAATAAAATGGAAGTGGTCGAATAATGCTATGAAAACAGATTCATTTGTATTATTGAAGAAAAGAACAAGCAAAACGGAAAAGGAAGAAATTTATAGTCAAACCGCGCCGACCAAAACTGAATGGATTACTGTACATGTAATTAGCAATGCCACCGTGTTGTGTGCTCTACCGGCTAAGATTGTGTATGTAACTTATAAAAGTAACTTAAAGTCACAGAATCTTTTTGTTTTAACTGATATTGTAAAATGAATATACTGATAGGATAATGATAGAACCATGTTCTATTCACTCTAAAACAATGTTGACATATTCATTTCTTTTCTATTCAAGTCGCTTTTTCACGAAAAAGAATTGCAAGGAAGCCTTTGTTTTATTTTTGCAATGTTATTGAAAAAATACTGCTCCATATTTCTAACATGAACATCGATTTAAAAAGTAAAGTTATGAATGTTTTTGGTACAAATAATGGTAATTTCCGCCGGTAGGACGTCTTTCTTTGTCAAATAAGAGATGCTTGTAATTGTGGTCCTGGGACTTTAATGCTTTCATCTCTTTACCTGCTAAATTCTTAAAATGGACTTGTCAATCTTTCAATTTGGACAGTTCCATTAAATGTTTAAAGGGGTTCTATCTAGACATTTAAGGACTGAATAGCAAACAGTGCAGCTCATAAAGTGCAGTCTAATCATGATCTGCAGTGATCACATCTGCCAGCTGACTGCATTAATAGTGTTACGAATTCTTCAGGTACATCATACTTAACAAAACGTTTGATTGATAACAATAAAAGTGACAAATTACCCGCTTGCAGTGGCTGAATAACAGTTGGTAATATGTAGAATGTATAAATTACTAGCGGCTGCATATTAGACCGGGTAATCAATTATTTAAAATGTAATTTGTTTCCTTTAGGAAGCTGTCGGTCGTACAACTTGAATGTGCAATTAAACTTGTTTATTACCAAGCAACTGAAAGTCTGGGCTAATTGAAAACTAATCGCTGCCAAAACTTCTTGTCTTAAGTTTGGAAGGTTAACTGGTAAACTGAGTTTATTTGCATCTGTTAGCATTTCATTTAGAAAACATTCGTCCTGTTCCTAAATAGCGTTCCGTTTATTTTTTCAAGCGTAGCTAGGTCGTAGAGTTATCTGTCCTTTGTCGATAATACTACAGTCCAATGAGAGTTGCTTCCCTTCTTACTGATCAGTCCTATATAGGCCATTATATATTATATATTTCAGGCTCGAAACCTGTACCTGCAAATGAAGTTTCTTCTGTTTTCTATATAAAATTACTTAAATCCAGCTACATTTAATCATGATTTCTAGTCTTTCACGTCTGGCAAAACTACCCTTCATTTGAAGATCTATCTATGTATAAACAAAAAGTAGCGGGAAAAAAACCCAGCATGTTAGCCATGATGCAAGAAAGTCATGGCCACTTGACTGGAACATGTGCTATCAACAAGATATATATGCAAGATGTTTAGCTAATACTTCAGATTTAGTCATAGAAACCTGTAAAATGGATTCCAAGCACCTGTAGCGCATCCTGTAAAGGACTGAATATAAAAAAAGAAAATCTGCCATTAAAATGGTTTAAAACACGGTGAAAAATGGCACTATATTTTAATACGGGCGAAGCCCGACCATAGGTAAACGTATGTACGAGTATTTAATTGAATACTGAAAGCAATAAAATTAATGAATTCACGATTACCCATGGAAGATTTCAATTTGTCCGCACCCATGGACGATACGATAACATACTTATAACGATGCACCGTCTGTACGCAATCGCAACGTCTCGGCAGAATGAAGGGTAAGGAAATTTGCCGAAGACTTCCGATTGCGTCTACAGGTACTCTGTTGTTGTTGTCATTAAATGTCTGCAATTTTTGTGTTTGAAAACGCAACACTTCAGCTTTGTACTTTGAAATGTAAAGAGATCCTATTTATACACATTCCTAAAGTTTGATGCTCTTTCTTGTGACGCCATAAAAAGCACCATTTCTTTTCGCAATCAACCCTCGATGCATGACTCTATGGATATTCGTGACCAATAATTTTCGGAACTTGAACCGTTTTTGCGTCCCCTGAAAATTCGTACCATTTCTAAAATTATGCTTTCGCCCGATATAGGTATTGCCTATTTTCATATTAGAGACTACGTTTGAGCGGACCGAGGAGAAACACCGGTTATTTGCAGTAATAACGATGATGAACAGTAACGGCCCTTGACAGTGCAAACACGCGTTGTCCGGATCTTTTTACTCATTTTGAAAGAGAAATCGCTTACTTTTATGGTACTTGTATCAAATTAACAAAAGTACTGACCAAAATATCATTTTAAAAATTGTGTATTAAAAATCATATTATGTAAGAGTAATTCAAGTATATATGTAAGTAATTTTCTTAATCTATTTCCAAATCAGAAATTTTAATCTCTTTTTTAATTATATGCAGCATCATTTATCAGCATTTATCTATTGTAACAGTAGCTTATGAAAACCAGAAACTAGTCTACCACTGACCAAGACCCCTACTGTGAATACATAGGTCTGCCTAGCTTTTCATTTAGTGGCCACATACATTGTATCTCTCTTTCCATTTCAATTGTCTTTTAATAAAATACCATCAGCTGTTCACAGAAAGTCTCAATCCCAATTCCATGAACGAACTTTGGGGAAAATCCACCTTTTCTCTTACAATGGTGCATGCAAGGTGTACCATGTGATTTTCACTTAAGGACTTCTATAGCAATCTACAACCCGGAAGCAGTTTCAGACAGGAGTGACACCACACGACCGTGTCATGTGTAGACACGAACCATGCAGGAGTGACACCACACGACAGTGGCATGTGTAGACACGGACCATGCAGGAGCGACACCACACGACCGTGTCATGTGCAGACACGGACCATGCAGGAGTGATACCACGCGACAGTGTCATAAGTAGACGTTGATCACTTTAATTTGCTGATCTTCTAGCTACAGTGCTTTGTGTTAGAACTATTTTCTGAGCTAGCTCACTTATTTTCTAATAATTCTTACAGTTTTTGGAAAGCAGTGCATTCATTTTGTGATTTGGCAGGAATAGAATAGTATAGTTTATTTGTGATCTGTAGGCCACCGGCCCATACACAACTTATGTACAAAGTAGTAACATACATTGAAATATGTGAATACAAACAAAACATCTTTACATATTATCATAGTATGTGATTGTGTCATAATAAATAAAGCCTACAGTGATCCCTGCATTTGTACAGATTGTCTTTATATAAAGGCCCATAATTTCGAACTACATACAAAATACATGTTTATATAATAAGCCCGAATATCTACTTAACTATATTTTTCTATATACTAGTTAATAGTTCGGTTCTACGTTTAAAAGAGTGACATAGATACATGGCTAAACTTCTAATTGTTGTAACATTTGTACATGACATTAAATTACAAAATTTGATACGTGAAGGGTTTGTAATATAGTAACCCGGTATATATTTCTCCCGAAGGTCATTGTATAGAGGGCATGTCAAGACAAAATGTAACTCATCCTCTAAAATACACTCACAGTAACAAAAATAACGAAATTCAGAAGGGATGTTATAGTATCGTTCTTGTTCTATCATGAAATTATGAGATGAAAATCTAAAAGTTGCCATGCATTTTCTAAATTTTTCCAATGTCAATGCAAGATACGTAGTTCTCTTTTCCATGTAATAATTTAAAATCGTTATTATACGACAATTAGACATTATTACAACGCTGGTTTCTCCAAATTTGTACGTACTGGTCTTTAGGTCTTTGAACATATTAATTTAAAAACAATTGTCGGGTTTCAACATACTGCGCTTTCCATATATATTCAAATCCATTTCTAAAGAGATTTTTCCTAACAAGTGTAACCCAGTTTTCATGTCCTATTCTATCAAAGTGCACTAGCATATTATAACATAATTTTGTGAATCTGTTGTTACCTAATTCTGATAAGTGTAACCAATATTTAATGCAACGCTTGTATGCATTTATATACATTGTAAAACGTCCCAAGTCACCCAATACTGCATTGTTACATGATCCAGAAAGCGTCCTCGGTCTGTTTGAAAATGTTGCTAAAATGGAGCCTTTTTTATACATATTCTTATGAATCCAAACCATAAGGTACATCCTTGTTTTGTTCACTAAACTACCAGTGTACCCTATAAAACACACCATCTGTACAGTAGAAAAAAATAAAGATACGAACTTGAAACTTTGCCTGATCTTCCTCGCGCGAATCCAAAAATTATCCCATAAAAAACTAAAACCGACAATAAATCTATCAGAAAAATGTCTCATTAATTTCCCAGAAAATTCTGAATGATTTAAAAGTTTCATTGTTATCCATCAGTTTGGAACTGCTTCATAAATAATTCTTACTATTTTGACTGGAGAGAAGCTATATATGATTCTGTAGACGATGTGACTTTGATCTAGTGTTTTCTTTGGCGCCCACCTTAAGCTAGTGATTAAATGCTTCAATAAACAACTTAGCAGAATCTCGATTTTGGTTTTCGAAAAATAAAAGTAAGAGATATTACCATATTGCGATTTGTGCACGTGCTCCTTTTTAATTAAAAAGTCGCACCCAAGGAATCAATTGGTACTTTTCAAAGTTTTTGTAAGGGAAATTCTCAAACCATATCGTTATATGCATCAAACCTTTTTACCCCCGGGAACGATCTATTTTACTTTTATTTATCTATTTAGCTCGGCATGTGAAAGACATGACACGAAACATTTTTTCTTATAAAATTAGACAAGAAATAAAATGGTAAACGTATATCATATTGATACAGACTAAAATTCATTCTAAAGTACAAACACAAATTTTGAATTTATGAATTTAAAGTTAACACAATGAAAAAATGTCCTAAACAGGATAACACAAACATGTTAATGTTAAGGTCTTCTAAGGTAGCGCCTGAAATGTTTATGTTAAGGTCTTTTAAAGTAGCGCTTTACAAAAGCTAGTTTTTTCAATCACCACAATCTTCAAATGTCTTAATGTTTTATTGTATGTAGAAAGTATGTAAAACTATACATTTTTGAAAACATCTTTTCATACTCTTAACGTCAAGTAAAAGAGAACAAATGATAGTGCTCATGGCTACAAAAAGAAATAGGACATTAAATATGATAAAACGTGATCTATCTTTCAACATTTTCTTTAACAAGACTTGCAGCTACGGGTAGGCCCCTGTACCGAACCGTATAAATAAACATATAAATGAAAGGCAACAAAACCTTTTGAGGACTTCAACTCGCAAAATATCATCATTTATACTCTAGACAAGCATATATCCGAGTAGTTGAACGGCACATCTTATTTGTTAGTTCACTTGGCACAAAGTGATTTTAGAATCGCTCACCCGGCGAATAATGAGAAAGGAATCCGAACGTATGTCGTACGTCGTACGTTCACATTTTCCTTCAAACGACATCTCCTTCGAAACCACTAAGCCAATGCTGATGAAACTTGGCAGACATGTTTTTTGCATGAAGCCCTATTATTGTTGTTCAAGTAATTCCATTCATGCAGGACTCTGGTTGCCATGGCAATGGAAAGAACATTTGTTTTTATCTTTTTTACCTTTTTTTATTCTTCTCAAGAACAAAAGGGACCATAGCTTAGATATTTGGTATGTAGCATTGCCTAGTGGGCCAAAAATGTTCAAATCATGACCTCCGGGTCATAACTGATCCCGCGGGGGGTGTCCTCTAATTTTATAAAGGCTTATATAAGAAAAACTTTAAAAACCTTTTTTTCTCTGAAACCACACGGCATAGAGCTTAGATATTAGCATTTAGCATGTAACATTGCCTAGCTGACCTCTACCACGATTGTTCAAATTATGGCCCACAGAGATCATACGAAGTCCAGCAGAGCTTATGCCATGGTGGTTTGCCCGTCGTCCGTCTGTCCGTAAACCTTTCCTTGATAACGCGCTATAGGTCGCAATTTTCCTTTGACTTTGATGCAACTTGCTGATAAGGATCCCAGCAACATGTTGATGATCCCTATGATTTTAGGGGGTGGGGTCAGTGGGTCAAAGGTCATGGTCACAGTGACGTCTGTTAGATTTTCCTTGATAACGCTCAGGTCACAGTTTTCATGCAAATTTCAATCAGCTTTGCTCAGATGGTTTCGTGTAATAGAAAGATGATCCCTATTGTTTTGGGGTCAGTGGGTCAAAAGTCAAAATAAAGTGACCTCTGTTAGACTTTCCTTGATAACGCTCTTCAGTCATAGTTTTCATTCAACCTACATCAAAATTCCTCCAAAGGTTTTCTGCAACATGTAGATTATCCCTATTGTTTTAGGGTCAGTGGGTCAAAGGTCAAGGTCACAGTGACCTCCGATAGCGTTTCCTTGATAACACACTACAGGTCACAATTTTCATTCAGCTTTCATTTTGCTCAGAAAGGTTTTGCAACATGTGGATGATCCCTATTGATTTTTGGGTCAGTGGGTCAAAGGTCAAGGTCACAGAGACCTCCGTAAGATTTTCCTTGATATCGCTCTAAAGGTCAAAATTTTATTCAACTTTCAACAAACTTGCTTAGAGGGTTCCCTGCAACATGAAAATGACCCCTATTGCTTTTGCGGTCAGTTGGTCAAAGGTCTAGGTCACAGTGACCTCTGTAAGATTTTCCTTGAAAACGCTCTACAGGTCATAGTTTTCATTCAACTTTCATTAAACTTCCTCAGAAGGTTCCCTGTAACATGTAGACCCGAACTTTGAAAATCTTTTCCGCTCATGTCACGATGATTTTCTTCGGAAGTATGTGATTCTCAGTTTGTAGTTTTGCATTTGTGTTATGTTCCTTGACAGCACTGTAAACTGACCGAAACAATTACAATATTTTCTCACAAATATTATAATTATGTTTCATTGTACAAAATGCTTGTTAGTATACCTACAACATCGGACACGTTTAAGTGATTTAACAAAAACTTATTAGACATAGTTTTCTTACACTACTGCGTATATCGGCTGTTTTAACGATTAGCATCCGGTTATCAAGGGAGCGATTGTTTTATTAGAGAATTGTTTAAATGGGAAAAAATCTTGTATATACAACCACACGGGGTCCCTGAACCACAGTAAGACTTGAACAAGTTTTTAATCCAATCACACATAAATAACGTACTTTAAAGTCAAAGGTATTCTTATGTCGATTTTGCTGAGTAACCTTTTTTCTTCTTCTTGTATTAATTTCTCGGTCAAAAGTATTTACAATACGGCGATAAAGATACAAAATCGTTATGACGTATGTATTTGAAACATACGAAAGTCTATTAGTGCCATCTGAGAGAAAATAAACTTGTAAAGTCGTAATAGCGCGAAAATAAAGGCGTAATAGCGCGAAATAAAGGCATAATAACGCTAAACAGACGCCTGTTTTCCGTAATAATGGTAATAATATCCTGTTATACGATTTTAACAACACACATTGAACATTAGAGAGTGCCAGAGTGCGTTTGATGTTTATTTTTAAGATTTCATATAACGAGATTTACATCAGTAATACTGATGCTATGTCGAAATAAAGACTCAAGGGGGAGGTGTGTGTGGGCAGAGACAGATCTATCGAACATGTAGCAAAACACATCAACAGAAGCTGTGTGGAGACATATTGATATGTTGATATCTTACTGTTTGTCTGTCTGTCCGTCACAAATTTGCCTGCGCGTGAAATGTTTTCCGCGCATCTTCTCTTATACCCATTTTTGATTTTCATAAATCTTTGCCAGAAGCACCAGTATGAAGTCTAGTTGTGCATATTGTAGTTTGGGTCACAAGGTCAAAGGTCAAGGTCACGGAGACTTGGAAACAGCAAATTTTGTCCGCGCTTTTTTCCCAAAACCCCTTGCTTGATTTGCATAAAACTTTGCCAGAAGCATAAGTATAAAGTCTAGTTGTGCATATCAAAATTTTGAGGTCACATGCTCAAATGTCAAGGTCATAGGGGTAGAGGACATACGTTTTGTGAAAAACAATCTCTAGTTTATTTCACTGTGCATCCGGTTTTAGGGTATACCTCTTGAAATATCGAGCAACTTCGGGATTATTTTATTTGTTCGATGCTATGATGGTGAAGCGGATAAAGATAACATTATTAAATTCACGAAAGAAAGCTTCTCTACTATGTATTACTAGTACATGTAATCTGTGCAAAACGAATCTTTCACAATACGTTTCAATATAATACGAAGTGGCGAATGAGCGAAATATAACGAAAATTTCGAGCCCTGCTACCGACCATGTCCCTTTTTATGAAAGATTTGGCAGTTTTCTAACGGAGGATATGGTTCAGGTACCCGGTACATTCCAAGTTATATAGGTAAACGACCCCCTGCCTGAAATACGATTTGAACGGACGTTAATCTCGTACAACAACAGCGGAAATTACATCATTGCGAATACAATAAGGATATTTGTTTGTTTTGAGTGGATATGAAACTATATCTCACCGAAAAGTGATACAATTGTAATATTTTCACGAGAGCGAAGCGCGAGTTAAAATGTGGAAATCGTATTACTTTGAGTTGAGAAAATATTCCATATCGACTCAAAACAAAAAATATTTCTTTTTATTTTATGCTAACTATTAAAACAAAAGCAAAATTATGTATATACACTACTTAAAAAAAGTAGTTCCGGCAGACCTATATCACCCACACTGTGACTGATATGAAATCTATATCATCACTCTATATTTCACTGATATAACACAGTATTTCATTAGTTAGCATAAAATAAAACCTGATTTACAGTGAAAGGCCACCGTGTTTGCACTGACCCACTGAACACTTCAAAGAATATACGCTCATTTAGACGTGTGTAGGTATAATTGAAAACACGTGCCTCGACAGCAGTACAGAGAATATTTTAATTATTGCTAAATTATAGCCTTCCCAAGTAGGTCGAGAAAAGATCTGTTCTGTTTTAAGAACTTCTCATACTCGTTAGCAAGATGAACACATGAGATAGACTGAATGAAACCTCTGCATGCTCCCGTCTACAATTTCACTATATGTCGAATAATAGTCCGTACTGTTAACTTATGCGTCGGGTAAATATAAGAGGCACATCTTAAAACTGGGTGCAGTCTTACATCACATAAAAGCTAAAATTGCAGTAATAATCGGTAAAATTAGCGAAATAAACCGAATTGTAAAACCTTCATTTACGGTTGTTTTCCAATTCTTGGGTGTACATGTATATCATTATTAAAGAAGATAGCTATATTGGAATTTCTTGCACATAAGCGACATTTTTCGATATAATAATATATGTTCGTGAAAAATGGATTTATTTATTATTTTACATACATTTAGCCCATTTTAAACATCTTGGTAAAATAGTCTGCTATTTGTAGGGTATGTCCCTTTAAGTAACATCATTGAAATAGGGATCTCAAATAAGTAAATAGGAGAAGAACTTTTCCCAATCATCAGCAAACGGAGCAATAAGGCTAAGATTACTACACCCTACGCGCGCACGCTTCCCCCAACATTGATTTCAATATTCCGTCTCGTTGGATTCGAACCCATACCGTCAGCTTAATGGAGCGACATTATAGAAGCAATGTATACGTATTACCTAATCCTTTTTTCATAGCGAGGCCAAGATACAATGTAATACAGTTGCTCCGCATTTTCTAGTTGAAACAACGAAGGTGGAGAATTTGGTTTCACATAACGCACAACCATGCATGTATACGGTTATTTACCATGTATAATGTTATTTACGCTAAACAAAAAAGTGTAAAATATGTACATTGTATATAACATAACTTATTTTTCGTTTTTTTTTTAAAACGATTTCGAAATGTACATTGTACTTATATATAGTAGCTATATTATATTTGTTGTTTCATAAATTAATTGTTCTATCCCATGTAGAGAATATATAGTATCTTATTATCTTTTCACAAGTTCACAGCATATGATCCAAATCAGCTTAAACTATTCCAGATATTTTGGGCCTATCCTCTGTTCTTCCAACTAGGGAGTGCTTAGTTTTCGATAAATAGCTGTACATGATTCTGTCAGGTTCTTTTGTAAGCGAATGCAATTACCCTTTGTAATTTAAAATTACAGACTGTATGGCACACACTGCATGATATTGATCATGATCTGCACTTGGCGCGAAACTTCCGACAGGGAAAGAGTTAATTAAAATATAACTTTATGCATGTACGTGTTTCATTTGCTTCGAAAGGATGCAAAATTTGTTGACATGACTTCATAATTTTAAATGTATTTAACTTCTTTGCACTCAATATATATTACTTGTACTTGTTGCTAAATGCAAAAAATATAACCCAAATGCTAAATTTACTACATCTTTATAACATGTTTCACGTTCTTACAACTTTTTTTCCCAAATGAAAGCAGGAATACATTTTTTCCTGTTGCTTCAAAGATAAAAATAGCCCAACACGTGTTGAATGCTTGTCATGTTACATACAAAATACACGTTAATTGCTGTTTATATCGCATCTGAAGTGACCTTCAGCACCTTGGCTTTAAAAATCAACATTAAAGAGATATCTTGGAAATTGTTATATACAGTGCTTTTTTTTTCAAATGAAACTGCGGCGCCTGTTTGAATTATCTCGCTTCTAATTCTAGAAACTTAACTCATTTCTACCCATTTACAGATTAGCCTGGTACCCTTACATATGTTGTTACTAAAGTGTCTCTGACTTTTTTGGAAGGTAAATTAAAGATGCTCTCCCTTAAAACTAGTGTCAACTTAAAGAACTTCAACTGCACAAATAATTTATAGTACTTTATCTAAAATATTAGCTATACATTCCTGTCATTATCAATAAAATCAGCGTTTTAAAACAATGTTCCTTCAATAATCTATGTAAAGTTGTTGTTGTACAATAAATGGATGTAAAGCGAATTATGACAGTCGGCCTCTTTGTTGATTAGTTGTGCTAAAATAAGGCATTTTTGAAAGCATGTGTTTTCATTATCATTTTACGTTCATTGAACACATTATTTATGTTTGGCGAATATAATCTGGTAGATGCAGGGAGTGCCCCTTTAATGATGATTATCGATTATCTTAATCTTTCTTATGGTATCGCACACACTTCACAATTCTACCTAAATACAACCCGCATTAATTCCTTCGCAATTCATATATAATGAATCTTACAACCGCCAATAAAATGACAAGTAAAATGTATGGCATTGTTTGAATTGAGAAATTTACTCTGTATGGCATGTTTTAATTGGATAATACCGAATGAAAAAGGCCGATAAAATACTTTAGCGCTTTTAGGCTTTCATGAATTGTTTTATAAGTTTAGTATGTAAATAATTCATAGTTATCTATCAACAAAATATATTGTTACCGCTAAACTTATGTTAATTTTAAGTGTAGAGTAACTATACTTTCTCGACCAGGGAATAACAGTCCATATTTCGAGTAACATATTTGATAAGAAAAACAATGATTAAGTTTGTTTTCCTGATGCACATGTCAGGGTACAGACTTAATCACAATTGGGGAGAAAATGTGTAAGCGAACGGTTAGCTTAGTCGGAAGACCATTCTCTCTTACAACCCTGTAACCGAAGGGCCGTGGGTTCGCGTCCCGGTCAGGGTGCACACTTTTCCTCATCATGTGACATTTCGCACCATCTGACTGCATACAAATTAAACTTGACAGGATTATTTACCGTAAAGTCTCATATATTCAAAATTGCGCTGACCATCCTTTTGAGAGATTGTTGTGGTTTTCAACTTACTGACTATTGATTTAAATCGTTTTCAACATTTGAAATATTTATTGAGGATTGAACAATTTAAATTAGGTTTCATTCGATCTGACTAATTGTTTGTGTAACGGAGTCGTTGGATATTTTTGTGTTTTCCGTGTGTACGAACCAACTACAAACGAATACTCCGTATCTTCCAGGATCGCATCAAGTTACTTTGAATAGCCTTACAGTTTAGAACATTTGAATTTGAGCGGAGCTCATCAAGTCAAAACAGCTGTGATTGATGAAAGGAATGAAATAGAATTGAGTGAAGTAAAAGTATAAATAATACATAACATATGGGTAAATATTTGATACATAAAATTGTTGACCGATTATGTATATCTGATTGATTAAAACTCAAAATTAAACGATGGATTGAGATGTTCACCTGTATTAATGGACGGGCTATTATAAAAATTTATGCTAAATTTTCTGTAGCTAATAATAATCAGCTTCCATCAGTATTTCAGATACTTTGATTTTTTATGCTGATATATATATAATGTTAGTCTACAGTAGTGTGTATATATTTGAAAATCCTGTTCATTAGAAATGTCGATGATATGGGATCTAAACGAACGCCTCCTAGGATAGACGTCACGTGGTCCTTTTCTTTCCAAAAATAGCCACGTCGGTGTCTGCATAATTTCTTGCATCTAAGAAGACAATACATATTCGTTACAAAGTAATCAAAACTTTCTGGACTGGAAACGTATAGCTTTAATTAGCAGCTTCACAGCTACATCTATTCCTGTATCTACGTCAACAGCAAAGTGGCAATAACTATACATTGCGTAAAGGAGCTTAAAATACCATTATGGATTAGGCACTAATTATATCAGGAAATCCATTACGATGGCCGTAATTTACTTTTTTTTCTCGTAGCTAATTTGTTTCTACTAATTACTCAGAACAGAGGCTGTCCATCGATTGTGTGTTTCAGATATCATGTTGTTTTGTCTGTTACTGATTTATTACAGTTCAAAGTGAGCACATGCCCACCCTATGGATCCTCTTTGCTCGAAGTCTACCGAATTCACGAAGAGATTACAGAATACAGAAGCTGAATTAACCCTTTCCGACCTTTCTAAAAATCAAGCTTAATCTTTGGCGATGAGTACATATATACTTCACACTTTTAAGGATAATACATTTTATTACACTTCCGTGAAATTCCGAGCCTTTTGATTGGTCATCGAGCCGTAATATAAAAATGATATAATAGTCCAGGGCAAGTAATATACACTTGTTTTACCCTACGTCAGACATGCTGGATGTGTGTGCAGTTCTTCAATGCACAATGAAAATTTCAGATTCAGTAATTTCTCAACATTTGATAAAATCCTAATTATCATACGTACTTGCAATTTAATGAAAAAAAGTTCCCTTCATCGAAATTCTCCATTGTCTTTCTTGCACGTTCGTTACGAGCTGATTTTCGACGTCAGTGACAATGAGGCGCCATGTAAGTATTTAATGCGACCAGCAAGAGAAAAAAAAATCGAATCTTTCTTTTTAAGACAAAGACGTGTAAAACATTTTTAGTTGGTGTTTGGCGTGATATATGTGAATATATTACCTCGACAAAATATCATCCCCGCCTAACGGCTCGGGTAATATTGATCTAGGCTTCTAATCTATCCACTTATACCATGTCAAAACACAAAATAACACACAACATTTAATGAAACAAACTTTATCGTAATATGAAAGTATTATTATATTAAACAAGTTCCCATGATGACTGTAATATATGCTCTGCAAGATATGCCTTCAATTTAACGTATCCTTTTATTAATACTAACTAGAATATTTTATGTTCTCTTTCATTACTTACCACTTTCTGTATGCAATAAATGTTAGCAAATTGTCTAGATTTACATTTGAACTGTAATAGTTTTAACAGTTTATCGAAGTTTTCTTACATAGGCGACATACATGTGAACAACTTCCTGGCTATAGTTCAGCAATTAGCAAGCGTAGATACAACTGTCGTGTTTTTCTCGACATTTATCGTTGTAATCAAATAAGCTCAAAGTGCAGACACGGTACACTGAACGTTTTTGTTCTATAGATAAAGTGATTTGTATGTTCAAATTTTTGCAACAGAAAAAATATTCAATGAAAAAATGTTTACTTACTGGATTGTACATTATTTTGAAGGTAATTGTTTTTTTATAGATTCTAGTGTAATTTCGTAGTATAGTCTTTAACATAATAATAATAATAATAATAATAATAATAATAATAATAATAATAATAATAATTACGACTTTATTTATATAGTGGATACCAACATTTGACTTAACCAATTTACAATGTGGTCCACCACAGATCCCAACAGAAAAACAACAGTTACTATTCGTTCACTTTTAAACTTTAGAGATACGGCATTTCTACTTTTCATGGATTTTTGTCAGCGCGAAAAGTAGAAATTAGACCTTAAATTTCAAGTTGTCGCGTTTCAACTTGATGGCGGAAACAGAATTCCGTAAGAAACGCCTTATACTTTTAATAGTGACTTTTCCTACATATTATGTGCAAAAATGTATGACAAATTTACATTAGTATACCGATACTTTTTATAATACTTTGTTCTATCATTTAATTAGATTAACGAACTCATTTTTTTTTTCCTTAAATAAAGAATGCTTTTTTTTCAAATTCAAATAATTTAACAATCCTTTTCATTCTCCCCATTGAATTAAGTCAAGGTATTTTATTTCGTTTTTAAAATTGCTTGTGATAACAAGAGAGTGCAAGTCTGTCGCCATTTCCATAATTTCGTCCCATACTCGCTGAAAAATTGGTTATGATAGTTTCCCTGCCTTAATATGGCACGAAGTTTCTTTAAAAATCAGAAAATAATCCGTGCGTATTGATCTTCCCTAACTGTCAAAGTATTAAAATCTATTTTTAGAAATTGATGTACAGATATTAGAACATTTTCGACAGTGTGTCATATGATTTTGCGTGATTCACGAGGCTGTCTCAGAGCATTGGTTGAACATAAATCTGATTAGATATAATGTATGTGTTCTTTGCAATAACCTTGGAGCTTTATTGAATCTGTTTTATTTTTGCAATATGGCAGTACTTTTTCCTAATCTAATATGGTGGATGGTTTGTGCAATTCCGTCATATTGGCTAAAAACCGCTATTTTTGTTTTTGTATCATTTCCTTGCATATGATAGAAAGAAGTAAGACTGATAATTAGCAGATGTGATAAATAGTAGGGCGAAAGTTTAAGTCTAAGATTATCGGTTAAGTGAAAGATTATCGGTGCAAGTTACTTGTTGATTTTGCGCGGTAAGAGCTCGCGTATAATCTCGCATAAAAACCGAATGCTACTATTTATCATTTTATGTCATTGTATGTCTCAATTTTTATCATCAAAGCAAAGGACACAACTAAAGGTCAAATGTTTTAGTCTTAAACTTGTGTCCGATCAATTTCTCCTAAACCGTTTGATAGATGGTCAAATATTCAATTAATCGAGATGATGTGCAGAGCCCATGATCTTGACACTGGAAGTCAAATACAAATGATTGGTAGAACATTGTTTTGAAGCCTTGAACAGGTCAGTAACTTTATTTGCCTTTTAGAAATCGACGCTGTGCACCTGTGAGTGAAAACTACACTCAGTAACATCAATACCTTGAATGTGCCTATTTACGGCGGGGGATATAACTGACTTGTTTTTGTGTAGCGGATTAATATCTCTAACGTGAAATTTGGATAAAATGCTCCTCTCTTCAAGATAATGTGTAGACCCTGTGTTCCAACCGCACCCGCTCAAGGTTAAAGTTATACTTATGAATCGTTTATTTCCCTTAACCCCATAAAGGATTTTCGTGACGAGGTTCAGAATCCATGTTTAGTAGACACACTTTAGGGAGAAAGGTCAAGAGACCACACCCCTTTAAAGCAATTTTAAGAAATTTTCATAAGATATTAATTTTATTTAGAATGTACAGAACAAATGTTTTAATCGTGACGTTCCCAGATGTTCTAGAGTATTCGTACTCCTAAATTACTCCTAAATTTTACATGTCTTTACCCAAGATTATTAGTTTTGTAATTCGACTCATAACCAAGTGTTGCGAATTTGTTGCTTTATCTCTTGCCGGCATTTTAATAATTATCAAACGATAAAATTTCACATGGAAACGTCTGTTGAGATATAATTACGTGATTTTGTAAGACGATAATTTCAAGGTGTCACGCAATTTTCCTCCAGTATTATTTCACATTTAACGGTTTCAGAGATTGATTCTCATGCAACAGATCCATACATGTGTGTGTCCTTTGAGAATCTGTGATACTGTGTTTCTGTTAAAATTTTGCATGATGTCGCAAGAACATATTACTGTGTATTGTACACCAATATTTTGTGACTCTTTATCACGAAATATCAAAATGCTGTGTACACTAGATTATAGTCTAAATTATTTATTAAGTCTGGTCTGAGAACTTATATCAAGCGACTCTCTAAACTTGGAAATGGCAACGTCTGAAATGAAAAACGGAGAGGTCCATTTTATAAATTAAACAAGGGTAAGGGGTGACGCGGGAATGACGTAAACAATTTATCTTTACCGGCCGTCACGTGGTTTTATGTTTTCTTATATTCGCATTTTTTTTCTATTCTGCGGCTTCAATATCTAGACTCAGCAAATTCACTAACACGAAAACCAAAGATAATTCAGTGTTGATTTATTGGCTAAAATCTCAAAGTACAGAGCCAATATTAATGAAAAACAAGGATAACGTCAGATGAAATAACGCGCAAGAATTATTAACCAGGTGAATGCATCCCAATGTTCAATATGATATATTTTCGGCTTACTAAGTTACATGTAAATTTTCATCAAGCCAATTATTGATGAATAAAATAATTACATTTTTGCTTTATGAAAATAAAAGTGTCAGATACGTAAAAAGACGAAGTTAACAGTTCTATTTCATTAATTGCATGATGTCCAGGCTATAGAGTCGTACTATCGTCTCAAATTCCGTTTCACTCAATTATTTTAACTCAATTTTGAAGCTATTCCTTAAATCTATATGAATCGCTCTGGCGGTACATCCCAGACTACACCCATTTACTTATCCGAGAAATAGCAAGATATTTTCATTACTGGAGTCTAGTTACAAATTAATGGACGAAAGGGTCTTGTCGAGGGAACACTTGAAGCTGCTTAGCCGAGGTTCGAACACATATTTTAATTCTGTACAGAGCGACATAATGGAATTTTCTGTTGAACGTATAATACAAATGTATAATACAGGGTAAAATTTTATGACAAAGGGTAGTAAATTTTTTTGACAAATGGGTAAAAACTTATGACAAAGATTAAACATTTAACTGAGCCTGATATTAAAGAGATTGTTAACACAAATACACCGTTGAAAGAATTTTTTAAATCGGATAAAAAATAAGTGAGCTATGAATAATCTAAAATTTAGTAAATATGCAAATATATGCAAATTAGACATACTATTAGACACACCCCTTTTTCAAAATTTAATTTTGAACCCCATTTACTCTCTTTTTATGTTTTTTTCACCTGAAAATTTGTAACATTAATTCAGTGTCACATTACAAATTCAAAATGGCCGCCTCAATGATTCTCCATTTTTAAAATGTTCCATGTTTAATATCTTCACATTTAATACTTCGACTTCAGAAATTCTTTCAACAGTGTGTTCCTCTTAACAAATTCTTCAATGTAAAGTCAAATTAGTTTCTGAATTGCCTTGCCAATAATGTTGTGAAGAAACAATTGTACAACATTAACATTATCACATCTCAACAAATTTTACAATTACTGAAATAAATTTTGCAAATGAATTTGTTGGACCGGTACCATGCATCAAAGAGCGGGTTACCTTTCATCGTGGGCTTATTGTAAAAACAGCAGTTCTTTTGCAATGTGTATCTGTCTTTTGAGTACCACACATACTTTGAAAATGAGCTTTTAACAAATTAGAGTTTGAAGGCAACTGTAGAAACTATGAAAAAACAAAAGTAAGTTTATTTTTAAGTTAAATAATTTTGTAAAATGGCATTTTAGAAATTTTTGTTTAAGCTTTATTGCAAAGCAAGAACTTGTATGCACCATTTTGATTGGACAATTACATATAAGAACGAGAGAAAAAGCCAGTTGTTTTCATTTTGATTACACTTAGGTTCGTATTGAATCAGTTGTGTTGTCCAAGGACACACCTCGCTTGATCGGGAACGGTTTCAGTTTGGACACATTTCATTTCGTGTTCTGATACCATACTCGATTACACAAAAACGCCGAAATATTAAATAAAGAATGGACTATTGGATTGCTTCATAATCATTCGCCCTGCGGAGTAACTATTTACGTATAATTAATTTGCAATACGTTTGAAAATCATCTTATCTAGGAAGATAAACATACCCTTTCAAATATGCAGCAATTTTGTTACATATACCGGTATACTTTCCATTAAACTGAACAAAAGCGGAATGTTGCTTTTACTTAAATCATATTATATTTGCTAGTTTACATGTCAAAACAACTTGACTATAATACACACAGTATACACATGATAAAATGCAAGATGGGCGGGGCAACAAGTTATTCCGACATATATCACCAACGTTAACTGTAAGAAGCTCTATATATAAATATACCTCAGCTATCAAAAAAGGAACTTTACGTCTTGATCATAAATATTATCTGCCTCATGTTTTTGTATGTTTATAATGTACAAACTGTGTGCTTATATCAAAGTTAACTTGGATACTTGGAAACTTTATCAAATCGGATTGTAATTTCCGGTCTTTAAATGAAATAAGTACACAACGGCAAATGCGTGTCACTCAAAAACCATTTTCATCAGTTTTAAAGCCAAAAAATCATGAAGAAAGAAGCTTAAATTGATAATAATCAAAATAGGTACATGTCGACAAGGCAAACACTATTTGATATGCAAGTTCCAATAATGCTAGTGACATATGAACCCAGAACCACTGGATAAACCCCAAACACATTTCACTAACTTAGCAAGGTACATGTAAAACAAGATTCTTTATTGTCACGAAAACAATGTTAAGAAATGTTAAAAATCACAACTAGTTTTTGTCAGTAAGACGCCAAAATAGGTGAAGCTGCAGCCGAAATTTTTATACTCGCATAATCTTAAGTCATTGTTTAGCAATAAACAGCCACCAAATTCGGGTATCACACATTGCATAATGCTTTTGGTAAACATTTGGTGACCGGTTGGAGGTTCCGCGTTCAAAGTGGGTAATGTTTTGTTTTATGACTTTAAAGCTTGTACTGATGACACATGTAGCAAAATCTTATACATCTATGACATTGGCATACATTGTATATATTTTATGCTATTTTTTTTCGGGTCTTCGAAATTAAAACCAACAGTCGGTCAACCTTTTGAGTATCTGAAAGACTTTGCAAAATATATCTATTTAGGACATTGAGAAATAAAATTTTCTTTAATTTAAAGTGAGCAAGAGTTTGTATGTAAGTTTAGAAACCCGGCTTATACTTACATGTTCAACAGTGTTCCAATTTATGTAAAACGCTCTCAAGACATCATGTGGATGATCCAAGAACATTGCCAGCAATCTTTACTACTTGTGAACCTTTACAGCTAGGCTGTCTTAGGCACGCGTGGTCACATGATCATTTACCATGCCCAATGACACACCAGTGACTGGTTTAAAACAGAACCAAACGAAATTCTAAATATTCAATGTAGTGTTCTGATACTGACTTTGGCAAGACTGTATTTGAAAGCAGTTGAATTATGCAGTTATTCGATTATACATGATATTTTCCATTAATCTGAAATAAGATATTTCTGCAACTTCAAATATTTTTTTTGAGGCCCCTGTAGGGTAACCCCGTTTATTTTCCCCGTCAAATGGTTGAATATGGGTCTTTTCTTCAAATATGGTAAACTAGAACGGGCGGAATATTTTCATACTGGATGAACCTTGCCCCACTGATCAAACAATGATTAATTACCTGAACGATATTAAAAGAAGCAATATCAGACTTTTTAATGAAAACTAATACACTGTAAAGGTTTCTATAATAGTCTTATTGTAATTGATTAAACCTTATAAGATTAACTAACATTTCTAAGTATCGTATGCTTTATTAACTTGTTTAATCATAAAGATAAATGAGATTTGAAACTATATTAGGACATCTTATAGCCCTGGTAAGATAAACAATCAACCTGTTCAAGACTGGAAGTAGCGTGTTAAACATGCGTAAAACGCTAGACAAACCAAGTCTATACTGACAATCTCTAGGTTAACACACCATTTAGGTATCGTAGAGAATGTGACCGTTGCCCGCTCCATTCACTTATTTTGAAGTGACAGTTATATTGGGTTTTAATCCATCAGTAAGTGTCGATCAATACAAGACAAATAAAAATGTTTACAAGTACATACCGACAGAGCACGTGTCCTTTAATGCTGAATTATTCATTAACATTCATGTCAACAGAGCAACTTACATTTCCGTAGTGGGCGCTATTTTGTACACAAAGCAACTAGTAAAACATCGTCCATTAAATGGTGTTTAACATTGTTCTGTTATATCAAACGTGACTGTAAATACATTTGGAGTAATACATTAAAACCTCGTTGTCTGTGCTATAAAGAAAGAAATTTCCATATGAAGGCGGCTTTCGCAAGTTGTAGCATTAATTGTATGATACATATACATGTATGAGTGTGATATATTTATTATAGTATAATAATACAATAATGTAACAATATACAAAGCTACTTGCACATTGCCACCAAAACATACGGTTTTATATACATAAGCGTTTACAAAGACATAAATTTCTTTCGTTTTCATTATTCTCATTGTAATGTATATGTGTCGTTGATTTATACATGTATGTACATGCGGCTTATATCAAGTACGAAATAAAAATAAATATATAAAAGCAGACACGTGTGACTTGTTTCGAGCTTTAAAGGAGACTGTCTAGCACCGGCAGATTGTATCGTTCATTGGTAGATGGATAGATTTTTGTTATTCCTTCAGTTCCTGGATATTTTAGTATAAAGAGACGTAGACATATTTCTTTTTAATTAAAGACACGTTCAAGTCTAATTAATGTCATTTCAAGGCACGGTTTTGCTGTTATATGTGCAATACATTTCATACTATAGTATATTACTTATTGTGTGTTTTGTGGGTAATTAGGAAATATATTTCACATGAGAGTGATATACAGGTTAGTATATGACTGTGTGGAGTGTTGATGCGTAGTAATATAATCACGAAGGCCGAAAGCCTGAGTGATTAATTACGAAGCATCTAAACGACACACAGTGATATACTAATCGGTATATCACTCAAAAGTGAAATCTACTTCCATTCTACCACATTAATTCAAACAAAACAATGTTGGAAGTGGTACTATTTGATGCGCTTACACGAAGTCGCTGCCTTGAGGTTATAGTATTCCGTGCATTCCTTGCATTTCATGACATTTTTGCTGTTCTTTTTTACTCCTCAAATAAAACGCTATTCGTCTTATTTTTGTTGTTACTTACCGGAAGTGTGAAAAGTTTACTACGATTTGTTTTACATCACGTGAATTCATTCACAACAATACAAATATAAGCGTATTAGCGCATGCACACTGATAGATGTTGTGTGAAAATTACGCGGGAGGGAATTTCAGCAGTCAAAAATAGTTCCGGACGCCTAGCGTGATATACTTGGTAGGTATATCACGCTCAAATCCTTACTTGCCTATTTCGGAGAAATTTTCAATAGTGTTAGAATAACTATTAGGCCAGTAATGTGAAAACGTTTGAGTTTTTTGTACAAAGTAATCCATGTAATCCATGTAAGATTTCGTAAGCTAAAATTTGACGCTGGTTATTCCTGTTCTACTAGACTGACAACTGATGGCATGCATTAAAATGTTGTACATTTGTATCAATCAACAATCTTTAAATTATTCTTCAAATCACAAAATTCAGTGATAAAAACTAAACATCTTAGATACAAGTTAACCCGTGTATAACTAAAATTCGCTATTTTGGACCTTGTCGTGACCATAACTTTTGATCGATAGAAAATGGCAGAATCGATATAAAACCATAAACCATGACAATAATAACCCTCAGTATGTTATTGAGCTTTAACATTACAGCTTTAAGCGATGCTACTAGCAGAAATGATCACTGGCCTAGTGGTTGGTGGAGTCAAGATCGGTGGGATTCGAGTTCGAATCTCAGTTAATATTTTTTTATTTATGAAAAAATCGCAAATGTTTTGCATTAATTCCATGTGATTTAAGGTAATATGGAAGAATTTATTGTCGACGAGGAAACCACAGACACTGTCAGAAGCTGTAGCAACTATTCCGACACAGCGCATTTTTAAACTCACAACTGTCGTTGTTTGGACTGAATAAAATGTGATATATTAAATCAAAACTTAAAACAATAGCAAAAGAAATTAAAACACTATGACGTAAAAATATTATAAATATATCTATTAGATCTACTGAGTTTAAAAAGAAAAACAAAATATTGAAGGTTCAAGGAAGACTCGAACTCGTGCCCCTTTGATGAGCATAAAGCGGCAAGCCCTACATACCACTGAGCTATAAAAATAGGGGTCAATCATTATGATGTTTATTTCAGTTTAACAAGTTAGGGATTGGAAACTAGGTCAACCACAAGTAGGATCTCATTGGTCAATGTGGTGACCTACATTATAAGAGCCAATCAAAATCAAGATCATGTAAAATGACTGCAATCTGTCAGTCTTTGATAAGATCTCCTACTTTCGACACTAAGTAGATAGGTTATTTACTAATAGATAGGGGCATGAACAGGAGAACATGCCGGGTCGCACCGCTTATATACCTCGCGAGAGGATGGTGGACCTAATAAGCACGATTACATACAAACAAACCACTGAGCTATTGTTTTTTTTCCTACTGACACAATCACATTTACAATGTAGCTCTATTAAACATATACTAAAACTGATACCATGCCACAATTTCCCAATACCACTTACATTATCGTGCGCTACTAGTATTATATATAAATTGTCACCTGAACATCCAACATTAACACGCACCGATTGGCGATTTTACAACAAACATGCATGAAACGGTAACTGTATTGCTTCATATAATGATTGAATTGTTATAATTTGATTGACTTAATTATTGCGGACTTTTTTGTGTTAAACATTCTGTATGATCAAACTAATCGGGAATATGTTCCGTGTTTAAGTAGCATACCCGACATATAGTGGATTATTTACTAAAAATTTGTATGTACCTAAAATCATAGGGACATATATTTATACGAAAAACACAATAGCGAGAAACGTCTCTTTACAGCACTAACTGTGCCAGCACCGATGTAGCCACCGTCTATAATACTATAAATGAAAAATCGCTATCCAACAAAATCTGTGAAACGGCTTTAAATGAATATTTTGTAACACTATTTTTTATCGTTCAGTCATTCTTGGAATAAACACACATATCGTATGTCACCAATGTTAAACGACACTTCCCTCATTGTAAGAAACTCTGGTTCATTCTGCAGCTGTCAGTAAAAGAAACCTTTCAGACATCGTTCAATCATCCTCTTGATCCAGTCGAATTGTAATTTCCGCTCTTTTAAATGAAATCAGTAGAGAACGGCTAATACATGCCACTCAAAAATTACGTCCAGCGTTAAAATAGATAGTCAAAGTGCTATTCTCGGCTTCGACGTGACGTCATACTGACCTGTTAACCAATCGGAATATTAAGTCACGTCAATTTCTTCATTCGGTAAAAGGTGAAAACTCGGTCTTTACCGTTGACTCATATGCAAGTTTTATATTTATTTTAAACTAAACAAAAAGGGTTTAACAACATAGAATTATTATAAAAACAGTCTGATAGTCTCAAGGTAATGGAAGATCCCCGTCTTTTTTTCATATCTCTTATCTTGGTTATTGCATTATTCAAAGTTAAATATGCATAGAGACCAGCGATGACAGCTGAGGAATCACCTTTTCCGAATGTGAATAAAAATTTATCAGTACCCGGATGTGCGAAGCCGAGAATTTTGAAACAAAAATGGCACTCAGTCAGCCAGACGTTCGGTTTGAAATAACGATGGCGTCAGGTTTGCACATCATAATGAAGTAACTAACAGTATATTTTTACTAGAATTGAAACTAGACGAAAGCAGTCTATACGGACCATCTTAAGGTTCATTCAGTATTTGGATATCGAAGAAAGTGACCGTTGCCCTCGCAATACATCTCCATGCATTCAATCATGTTGAAGTGACAGTTATATTGGTATTAATCAATCAGTAAGTAGTAATCAATACATCTACCAGACCCATCAAATAAGTTAACAATTACATCACAGCAGAGCACGTGTCCTTTAATGCTGAAGTATTCATTAACAGCCATGAGCAAGTTATATTTACGTTGTGGGCGCTGTGTCGTACACAAAGCATCAAATAAAACTTCGTCCATTAAACGGTTGTTTAACATTGTTCTGTAATAACAAACGTGACCGTACATTTATTGGGAGTAGAATGTAAAACCACCGGAGTCTGTTATGTCAAGTAAGAAATTTCCATATAAAGTCAGTCTTTGCAATATTACCAATATATATGATGTGGAATAAGTAAAAGATAGAGTACTGTTTGTGAGAATAATTACGATATTTCGAGGAGACGTAACCTCCGAGTAATAACGTCACATTCTCAATCTGATTTGTACCGTGGCATATTTACAATACTACAGAGTAGAGTTTTTAGCACCCTCCCCTTGTACAAAGAGAGGTAGAGAATAAATAGATTAGTTTGCTCTTATGTGGATTCATCCTAAAGTCATGATACAAACAATGTTATACGGCGCAACCGGGGAGAGCAATTGCACTATAAACTAAGGGTCCCGGGTTCGCGTCCCGGTCAGGGTGCAAGTTTTTCTCACCCTGTGCCATTTGGCGCCTTCTTACTGCATACACATAAAACTTGACAGGATTTTTTTGCTATGAAATCTAGCTTCTCATGTCTTTCATATACTCAGAATCGCGCCGACCATCTTTTTCAAAAATAGTTCTTGTTTATGTATTCAACAGACTGATAAGCGAGGTATACATGCCGTTTGTTTCATATGATTCTAAACGTTTATACCAAAGATTTATTTTGATTTCCTTTCTTAATATGTACTATTTATGTTTCTGTGTACACTAAACTCCATTATATAGCGAATTTCTTGGAACATTTAAATGTTTTTCATATATCCGGATTATGTTATACCCGTAAAGCATTTTTCATATAAGATAGAGAAGGTATAAAATCAGGCCAATCTGTAACTTCGCTATTCGGGGGCCCAGGAAAACCCATACAGTGATTTTTGTCAAACTAGCCTAGTTACTATAATCAAATGTTATAGCCGTAGGCTATTTTTACTAACGTTACTATCCGGGTAGATCACGTGGTATATACGGACTTTACTGTTATGATTTCTATGGGCTTGAGACATTTTAGCAATGGTTTATGAAGGGTAAACTGTTTTCTGTGATAGAAAAAAGTTGTACATGCACGTGTCACGAGTAATCCCTTCGTTTGTGTTATAAACACGTGTTCACTATCTTGGCGATGTTCTGTTTTTAAGTAATAATAAAAAACCTAAGTTATTTACAACAATATGTCACATGAAACGAATAAAAGTATGTAAAAGCATTACACTATGCAATATAAACGATATAAAACTGGAATAACACAAACTGTATATGTATGTGGCATGAAACGTTAACAAACTTTTAATATACATACTACATACGTGTTTTCTAGTCGTTTCAGCTATGAGACTTTTTTACTCGGCTATTTTCTCCGAGGTACCGGCTATTAGTGAATTGATTGTCTAGTTTTTGTAATTTTGGCTATAGTTTAAATTGCTAGCTATTAGTGTTTTGTGAAAAATAATGTCACAAAACGCAAATACATGTACCTGTATCTTTTTATCATCGTGAGAAGTGTGAAAGTGAAATTAATGCCACAACGAAAAAGTAGTTCCAGGTCTGAATATACTAAATTTGTGAGAACAATTCAAGTTTCAAGTACATGTAATAAAGTCACAGGTTCGCCGATTTTGTACAACACATTCTTCTGAAAAATGTGATAATCTCGTTCTCATATCTTGCGTCGAAATACAGTCAAACCTGTGTTAAAACCACCTCCGAATAAAGACCACCCTGCGAATAAAGACCAGCAGGGAGAACAAAGGGGGCACATATATATTTTTTTGTGAAAACACTTTTTAATAAAGACCACCTGCAAACAAAGACCACATTTGTAGCTTCCCATCGGTGGTCTTTGTTCACAGGTTTGACTGTAGTTAAAACAAATATTCCTCTCAAACTTTCAAAGTGTTAAACGTTACAGCCCTTGTTGGAAGAAACTTTATATTATTCTGAAGTTGTCAGTTAAAGGAAGCGTTCAAACACTGAACAGTAACCGTCTTGGTAAAATCGGATTTAAGTTCCGCTTTTTAAATGAAATCAATAGAACGCTGCTTATACATGCCACTCAAAACTCTTTTTCTTTAGAGAGAAGATTTCTGCTAAGACGAAAGCTAGAATAGGTTAACAAACTAGATTGCTCAATCTGCAAGACGTTTAGGCTCTAATCACGTGGAAATGAACTAGTTAACATTACATGTTTTCCTAGTTTTGAAAGCGAGTGTCACTGGGTCAATTTCAAACTCATTACGCAAACTCAAACAAGGCAAAACAAAGCAGCTCATTGTCACGAAAGTAATCAAAGCACGGCGAGGTATTTTTCAAACACGAACCGCCACTTTTGAAAATAAAGGCGAGTTTTTTTTTTCGCTAACAGATTCTTCAGTCGTGGGTATTGATTACAATATACTCGCAACTTAATGTGTCAGGAGAATTGAAGAGACTGGGAGAAAATTACATTTAGTTTTTGATGATATATTTTGTAATTGGCTAGAGATTTGTGTGTCCAAATTGGTTGACAATTTTGTTCGTGATGATATGCATGTATTGCCTGAATTGATAACGTATATATCAGTGTGCTATAAATGTATTGTGCCAATAGATGATTGTTGCTCTGAGCCCAGTTTTAGCTCAAAAGTTCATGGTATTCATCATATAAGAATATAGCTTCAAGAAGAATTATACAGACAGAATACGTTGCTAAAATATTAATCTATCAATCAAAATTTCTGTTAATAAAATATTTACAATTACATTGAGTTTACAAATGTATAAACACCCTCCGGTCAAGATTTATTATAGTAGATTGTTTAACATTAAATACAGAAGTTTTTATGTATGGTGTAAATAATGTTAGAGGTCATTGCAGAAGTTTTCGTATCAAACTAAGTTTTCTGTATGAATATTGCAACATAAGTCTATGAAATAAATATTTTGGTCTGAAGGAATATACTTTAAACTTGCAATCTGCAGTATTATTCAGAATTGTTGCGCGCAATTCATCTTTGCGGATAGAGGACTACATTAAATGCGGATTTATCAGAACAGAACAGAACAGAACAGAACATCTCTTTTATTCTCTCAATACATGTACACACATGCAAATATGAGGCATTTACAACAGACAATATAATATATTAGGAGGCTACTATATATTAACACATTCTAGGTGCAGTATATACCATATTAACCATCAAGATTGTTCTCATATTTCAATTAATACATGATAGTCAAACATTATATTAATGACAATAATCGGCAAATATAGATATTACATTCTAACAGTTCGTAGTATAACCTTTATATTAACTTACACAGTTTCAGAAATTCTGATTTGTTGCCAGTACACATTAATTTTTCTAACTTAAACATGTTTGAACGTCGGTAGAAATATGGTTTGATAAACTGTCTTCTGTCATTGGAGAATTGCTTGCATTCAAATAAATAATGAAATTCATCCCCAGTTTTATTTCTGCAAGAGTTACAAGTTCTTTCATTTATTGGTATTCTTGACCAGTTTCCTGTTTCAATAGGTAAGCGATGATTCCTTGTTCTAAATTTGATGAGATCATATAATAAAGAGGGTTGTAGTTGGGATAAATAGGATTCAATACCAAAATATTTCGTAAATACTCTGTAGAATGTGCTATTGCTTGAATTTTCAACTAAATGATACCAATTATTCAAGAATAAATCCTGTAATTTCTGTTTAACCGACATCTTTAAGCATTTTGTATTCGGAAAATTTTGTATGGTCCATTATTAATAAGACCACATTTAATTAAGATATATCGAACATTGTGCAACCATGGGTACTTTACTTGAAGAATTTCATCGGGTATGGTTTCTGTTGATCGTAAGATATTTTTATAAACTGCAGATGATAATTTGTTTGGTGTGTCTCCACCTTCAGTTACACAGAGTCTTGACCAAAAAGAAATTATTTTTTCTTCTATCTCTATTGACAATGGCATACAGTCTGTTTCACCGTACACAAAATAATTAGGAGTAGACCTTTTTAATTTCAATATATATTTCAAAAATTTTAGTTGTACACGTTCTATTAAATCTAGTTTCCCAAAACCCCATGTTTCAGCTCCATAAAGTAAAATAAGTTTGACAGTTTTATTAAAGAGATCTATTTGTAAATCTATCGGACGGTTAAGACGATTATAATTTTTGATAAGACTACACATTGCCCTAGTTGCTTGGTTTGAAATATGTTTTTTACAACTAAGGAAAAGGCCACTTCTATTAAAATACAGATCAAGATATTTACATTCCTTCACGACCTCTAGGGCTTCATTTTTAAAAGTAAAGTTATACCTAGGTTGTCTGCCTTTAGCGAAAATAACAATTTTCGTTTTTGAAGTGTTTACCTTAAGCTTCCAAGTATCACAATATTGTTCGTAAGTATTTAAAGCTTCCTGTAAATCATTCGCTGTTTTTGCCATTATTACTGTGTCATCTGCATAAAGTAAAATGAATATTTTTAGAAGATCAAAGAGTTCATTTGTATTTTGTTCATTTTGCAGTATTATTCCTTGTACATTGCCATTATTTTGGAAAAAATCTTTTAGATCGTTTAAAAATAGTGAAAAAAGCAAGGGTGATAAATTTTCCCCTTGACGGACTCCAATATTACAAGGGAAAAAGTTAGAAAAATTTGAATTTACTCTTACACATGATTTTATATCATAATACATGTTTCTGATTACTTGGAGACATTTTCCGTTAATATTAGAATTTATTAATTTTTCCCATAAACCATTTCTCCATATCGTGTCGAACGCTTGTTTCAAGTCGATAAATAAGCAGAATAACTTTCTTTTGTTATTATTTAAATAATGAATGTATTAGATGTTAAATTATATGTATTTAAAAACAGTGATGATATATCATTGACTATTTCGTCTACATTCTCTTGGGTAAAGTTCGTATCAAGTATATGATTATCAAGTGTTTCGTGAATATTTTGCAATTTGTGTACATCAATTTTGTCTATGAATTCGTTTCCTTTGGTTCTATCCCATAATTTAACAGACGGTTGTTCCTCATCATGTTCGTGATTACTTTTACTTAAGTTAAATGTTAAATTTAGTTCGACTGGGTTATGGACATCTGACAACAATGGACAGAAGTCTAATACTTGCAGCGAGGACACATATTCAAAAAGACTAGAATTACAAACAAAGTAGTCATGAACACTTGTACCTTTACATCTAGTTTTCACTGGAATATCCATATATGTTCTCCTATTTAAAATATAACAAACATTCAATTTCAAAAACTCAAGAAATTGATTCCCATAATTATTGGAGGATTTATCATCATTTACACGTGCTTTCATTACATTTGAAGACCGGCCAAACATATCATTTCGAGATTATATTCTGAGCATATTTCTTCCAAATTTTGGCTTTCAAAAAATTCAGTGTCTACTATTATGTAATCCTGAAGACATTTAGTTCTAGAATTAAAATCTCCAAATAAACAACATGTGTCATATTTCCGTACTAACTTGTTAACATCCCCTTGGATTTCTAAGAACGGGTCTTCTACAGAATAATCTGAGTACTCTGGTGGTACATAAACAATGCCACAAACTACATCTTTTTCTGTTTTTAACAAAGTTTTTGAAATAGTAAACCATAAAACCAGTTTATTATCTGTCTCTTTTACAGAAACATATTTAGAAATATCCTTTCTAACAAGTAAAGCAATGCCGCCAGATTTACGTCTGCTAGTAGAAATTCTATTTTTCATAAAAATATCAAAACCCGGTATACTTACAAAGTCTAAGTCATCACATTTCGTTTCTTGCAACCCTATTATATTATACTGGTTTAAAAATCAATAAAATCTGGGCAATTTAATTTCGATTTCAAACCACATACATTTAACGAAAGAATTTTAAGTACTTCCGATACCTTTGGTTCTGATAGAGAAACAATTTTATTCAAGTTATCTCCCTTATTCTGTAAAGCATTTTTCGAAAAATCTACATTTTCTTCAGCACTATACCGCGCAGGATAGTTAAAAACAGCTTAAATTCGGGTTTATCAAATTCACCGTAAATGCGGATTTATCAAATTCACCTTAAATGCGGGTTTATCAAAATCACCTTAAATGCTGATTTATCAAAACTACCTTAAATGCGGGTTTATCAAAATCACCTTAAATGCGGGTTTATCAAAACGTGATGAGAGGCTTTGGGTTATTAAGTTTATGATAGAAATAACCACGAGAACTAATGCTACGCTCCGGAATCACTATTACTGCAATTGCATTCCCTAGAGTATAAAATGCAAGTCTTGCACGCTGAGGTGCACTTTTCTTGTGCTAAATGTGATACCTTCTACGGTATTTGTTTTCTCTGATTTATAGTATCTATTATTTTTGAAAACGCTACATGATTTGCCAATTTGTCTGTAACTCCGTTGTGTTTGATCTAAGAATTGTATTTAGCAATTCCTCTTTTGGAACCTTTAACAGTTTTACGCCTTTTACATTCCAATCAACTACTGCGAGACATATATGATACAGCGGAAGATAATTCAATGCCATAAAATCGGGTAAACACCAGCAAAAATGTAATATTATGTACTGTAAAGCCGATAAAGTCTTCAAAGCATGGCTATATAAGGGAAATGGAAATATGTTCATTATCGTGTTCTGTTTTAAGTTCAGTTGTAACTTTTATTTGCTTTAGTTTTAGTGCGGAAATATAGATTAAATACATAACTAGCACATAAAGCAATCTGTAGATTTTAAATTGTTTACACGGTTTATAGTATAGAAACACGTTGTAGGGGGCATTTTAACGTCATTGCGTCTGTGTTTTACAGAAATCAATGTCAATTTTGCAAAATCAGTTCTAAGTTAAGACTATAATGAGTAACAATGATGATATTTCCTTATCTAAAACCAAAAACTGAGTAAGCCAAATACTTATATGAAGGCTGTCTAAGAAAGGACAGCAAAAATATTAGCCAAATATCATTAAATTAGGTAATATGCCTACATAAAAAGTTTATATCAACTCGTTATTTTAACATAATGTATTAGTACCGTAGAACGAGTGGATCGACTCTTTGTTAAGAGAAACTATTATACAACATGACATCGCCGCATATAAACACAGTCTCTTTAAGAGATCGTGTAATTTTCGTCAAATCTCTATTTTTCATCTCCATCAGTCCGTTTTTTCATGTCTTGTTGAAAGAATGTTTTCTGAATGCTCGTATAATAATTATTCTAAAACCGTTAAGATTTTATGAAACTCAGGACCAGGTTGTTCGAAACTGTAATCAACTATTAAGCTAACAGTCAATTAACTTTAAAGGTGATATTTATACAGTTTGAAACACTTTTTTAAACAAAAAGTTGAACTCAAGAGAATGAGGACTAGGAACTCTTCAAAACAAAATCAAAATATTTTGCTATCGTTGCCCTAACAGAATTATTTCTTTCAATCAAAAGTTAATCAACGGTAAGCTTAACAGTCGGTTATAGTTTCAAACAACGGGGTACTGTGTTGATAAAACAAGCCCGATCCTAAAACTTATAATGGAATAACGAACGACAACTCGTGCATTCAAGAAAAAATACAGTATCTACAGTATTCATCTCAGAAGTACCTCAGTTTTCTCAATAGAAAGAGGCGCATATTTTCGATCTAATGCTTAAGTCTCTACGCATCTTTTAAGCACACCGTATTAAATATAGCGGGCCGCTGCTGCGGTCCGCAATAAATGTCAGCTTTATAGGGCTAAATGCAAAAGACCATTGTCAGAAACATTTTAACAGGTAGTCTCCCTTTACTATTCCCTTCGTTATCAACGTTCTGTGACAACTTGAATTTTATCCTTTAGACAACGCTCAAGAGGCACGCATTATAATCAACAAGAAAAAACTGACACCACATCTACTGACTGACGTGTTGTATAAAAACTTTGTTATCGAATAATATGAATCGATTTATTACAGTCACTGTCTAAATTAGGCGAAAATAGACTTTGCCTGCAGTATTCATCTCAGAAGTACCTCAATTGTTCAATGAAGAGAGACGCATATTTTCGATCTAGTGCTTAAGCCTCCATGCACCTTTTACGCACCCTGTATTAAATATAGCGGACCGCTGCTGCGCCCCGCAATAAACTAGCAGTTTTCTGGGAAAATTTTGGTAATGGGCGTGTTGTCTATTAACACGCGCAATGAATCAATCATTGCGATCTATGGAAATACACGTAACTATACAGTTCACTGAAAAGATTGGTACATTTACAAAAAAAGGTTCATTATTTTCATTTCATAGCTATAACTTTCTTTTTGTGTTAACAGCTCATCGGTTTATCTTTTAAATGAGCGTCAATGTTAGAAAGTCAATGGTCTATTACAACTTTTATTACAATGTACGTGATTTCCTAGCGTCGTTATCTGTACAATGTAGGTTTTCAGTGCATTTCTGCACTCTACAGTTTACTTAAAATTCATTTATGAAATCCTACTAGTGCATTATGCAAAAACTATATAAAGAAGGCTTAATAACAGTGTCATTTCTTCAAGTATTTTTTCAGCACGTTTGCCTTTTGATTAAATCGTAACATAACATATTAAGCTGCAAAAATATGCCGATTTTACGTAGACTACATGTACTTGCAAAATAACAATTTCGTCTGCCAATTTCTGCAAATGTTTGAGGAAGCACAAGTTTTTTCCCCCCGGATACTTCGGTTTATTCGCGACATTAGCGATATCGGCGTCAGTAATCCTTTCATACCTTAAATAAGATTTTTTTTTTTTTTTTTTACTTTTCGGGCCCCAAAAGGGTAACCCCATTTATTATCCCCGTCCACTGGTTTAATTGGGGTCGGAGAGCAATCCCCCACCAACCTTACAATATATACATCACATTTAATATTAAGTTGTTAGTTTCATAATCATAATACGTGTATTACATTGAACAAAAATTTCGTCGTTATATATTTACCAGAACAAGTCGTTAAAATGGGGATAATACTAGGTTGGGACCTTCTATAGGAGAAAAGAGAGATAAAAGTAAAAGAAGAAGTAAATAAGATCTTTTAAACAAAATTTGGAAATTAGTCTGCGCCCACTTTCCAGAAAGTCTACGAATTTATGAAATGTGAAGCTGTCAATGGCCGTATAACAGCAATTTCTATAAAAGTAAAAAGTAAAGTGTTTATTATCGTTTCACCCCTACTAAAAGGGTCAGCCATTCACCTTTCTTTATGTATTAAAATCTAAACCAACATTCAAATTTTGGCTCCCAGTGGATAGTTCAGCACCGAGTTCAGATCGGTTGGAAAGTTTCATCATAACAAAGTTCGTCGGCTCAAGATTGCCAAGGTGAGGTACAGGTGGTTCTTAATCAGATAGACAAGCCGGTACTTTCATCCGAAACAGATATTACACCATAGCCTGATTATGATCAAAATTAAAGATGACTCATAAGAATCGTCTTACTTTATGTCACAATGTTTTCTTAGTAATTAATTCCCGTGGAAAACAAGGGAACGAGTTAAGACGTGCACGGGAAGGACCAATACTAGACTACCATCCTCTTTCAGAAAGGTAAAGTGGCTGGTCATATTAAATAGAACGTAAATTATAATTACAATAATATTTTATCAAGATCCACGCAAATTTGAATTAACTTTTAAAAATTTAAACAGTGCTTTTTAAGATAAAATTCTTTTGTAGCGCCATTCAGCAAGGAAAGTAATAACAAAAATGTTTTCACTGCAAAAATTCATTGTTAAGAAAAAAAATCCCGCAATTATGACACATGTTGAACTATTAGAAAAAGAATGTACACGTGTTATAAGAAATAGAACCTACTATATATAGCAATGAGGCTAATAACGGCTAATTATGTATGTTTACATGTAAAAAGTTGAAATATTACCAGACAAGCTACTAAATTAGCATAGTTCTTGTCTTTTATACCATTAAACAAGTATTGGACATACTCCTCCATGCACGAGATACGAACATCTTTCATCAGAACAAGGTTATAAACACAACGCTTGAGAAATATTAATCGAGCAAACATGCTTTGCCTCATCTCTTTCTCATAACAACATTGTTTTACAAAAGCCCACGTGAAGATCGTCTGTAATTACAACTTATGTTTCATTTTGTCTAACATCCAAGGAATATCTCATTTATGAAATATTTGTAATAAAACAGTGATGGAGTACATCGATTTAGACTGGAACCGATGAATAGAATAATAGTCTTGGATTTTGACCGTGAGAGTGTCAACTTTGGCCAGACGTGCTGGCAGACGTATTGAGAAAATTCTACCAACATCCATACAGCAGTAGTCCGCCAATATTTTCACAATACCTGTTTGATTTTTCGTGAAATCAGTTCTGGTTTACGGTTCTGTCTTGGAAGCGTTTCAAAACTTGATTCAAATATATCTTTTTGTTTATAGGTAATATGGATTTTATAGCGAATTCTGCTAAAGATCTTCATAGCGGAACTACAGCGTGAATGGCTTTGTATGTAAACAACGACTCATTGAATAAACAATTGAGGACTGATGGATTAAACGCTTTTGATATATAAAAATACCGTCATAAACTGTAAAGTGGCTCCTGTGTGAAGTTAATGAGCGGGAAAAGTACAGTGGGGGAGGTTTAGTAAACATGACATAAAAATAAGTGCATGAATTCATTAACCAGTGTTCATCATTGTTCCTGATGAGAAATAGTTCACTATACAATAACAAAATTCACTATTTTGAACATTCTAACTTTTGGAGATGAGAGCGTTTATTGACGTGTTTGGTCGAAATTCTTAGAGGCAGAAAAAAAAATTCTTTCAGGTTTTATAAAACAGAAGTATGTGTAGGGCATAACCTAACACACTTGCATACGACGTTTTAAAAAAAATCTGTTTTTTACAGAGGAAGAATAGGTCATGTTGTCTAGACATTCCATGTTTTTAGTTCACGGAAAGAAATATTTTGACATAACCGCGGAAGCTGTCTGATACTTGGATATACCATTCTGGGAATTCAGAAAATGGACAAGTGATAAATTTGATATTGAATGTCAGCTACAAAAAAGACATTGATTTGGAAGCGCAGGTTATAATTCTGGAGAACTATACTAACTTCACTGTAAACACATGTCAAATAAACTGAACATAATTTGTTGTCGACTAAGAATTAGTTTAATAAATTTTCGAAAGTAATACACAACATGAAGACAGTTTTAGCTGTTAGGTGACATATTTTAAATGCTTACTTTTGTATATACAACAGGTGTACTGGATTTACCGTTCATATCAATTAATAGGACAATAGATGAATTTGTGTGGATTTTAGAGGATTCTATCGCTTTACAAAGTGTAAAGATTGGGCAGAATTAACTCTTTGGTAGCCATCCAGAAATCTTGTCGAAACGCTGAGAAAGACGGCTCATACAGCAGATAGGGCGATAAGCAAATTGAATTATTATCTCTAATATAACTTATATGTTAAGCGACTTCCATGAAAATAAAGATAGATTTTAATGTTCGCGTAGAAGACATAACGTAATTTTCGATGCGTTGTTTTCCTCTTTGGTTCTTGGCTACATAGAAATAAGTATGTTACACTAACGAAGGAAGTCTTTTGCTACCTGTATAGAAACTGCACGTGAAAAACATATCCAGATGTGCAAAGGAAATTAACCTATTATAACTCATAGGAAGATAAATAGACATATTTCCTATGACACGGACTGAGGAAATATAATATATATTCGTAAAGAATTAGTAAAATTGTGGGAAAAAATAGTGTGGAATATTTATTCAAGTGTTTCGCATGTTAAGAGGCTAAAAGCTATTAAAAATATGAAGAGTTTTATAGAACAATAAGCTATTTGTATTAAAATCCCATTTTACCAGAAAGTTTGTATAGACTGGTTGTTTAAGAAGTCAGGAGATTGGATTTTTGCGTCCCGATGATCTACGGTTGAAAAGTCTGGGTGAATTAGCTTGCTGCAGTGCTTTTCTCGTGCAAATGCTGTAATTTAGCTGCACGACAGCGCACACTGACTTATTCCCCTGCTGCAAATCAATCTTAACTCGATCAGCAGACGATATTTCCAGATATACGCGATGATGAATTAACTGATGCTATTTTTAGTAACACAATTGGAACGTTAATCTGTGAGGGTATTCTCAAAGAATAATAAATGGAATCATAACGTTACAGGAAACGCACGGATTGTAGACGCTCAAATTCTTCAAGCGAGAAACGGAATGGATTTTTGTTGAATCAGGTTGCGTAATTACGCTTGATTTATTATTTAAAACAGAGATCAGTAAAGATTACAGATTTAATTGTCTTCCCAAATGGGATGAGTTTTCTTGGTAAAAACGATAAAAAATGCGATAGTTTGTTTTTATAATTATTTGCGATAGAAATATTGCTGTATTGAAATTTTAAAGCCTGGGAATCTGATGGAAATATAGGAATTCGCATTTTGGTTTTCAACGGCAAGGAATATGTGGCTGATTTGTGAAGAAATTTTATGATGATGGAGTTTGATAAGCGATTCTCACTTGCTGGTGTTGTCAAAAAAGTCTTACTAGATATGTAGCAGCTGTAGATAAAAATATTATGATATAATCAAATGTGTTTTTGATTGAAATTATTTATGGATATATTTAGAAGTTATTTAGATAATGAGAATAGAATCTACGCATTTTGCAAATGCACGTGCAAACCGAGTTCCCGTTATCGGAATACGAAATGTATATCAAAGAGAACACGAGTGGGGACATGAGGGGAAACAGCTCTCTAATGAAGCACGGAAATGGATCATACAGTTTTATGGATTCGGATTACCAATTAAATTCGGATATAATTCGACCGGAAGTTCCAGAGACGGCGCGAGGTGTTTCTTTAGTGATATACGTAGCCATTGGATTTGCATTTAATACATTCATGATAGTTTCAATAGTACCCAATCGCCGGTTACGGACGGTGAGGAATATACTTTTGGTTCATTTAGGTTGCACTGGATTACTCTTGACATTTCTGATTAATTTATCAACTGCAGTGGTGAGTTTTACTGGAAAATGGTTTGGAGGAGTAGTTGTTTGCCAATTATACGGATATATCTTGACTGTATTAACGTTTGTGACGTCATGGACCATTACGGCTTTAAGCTGGGATAAATATCAAACCATAGCTAGTCCCCTTCATCATACGCTCACAGCAACCGCGGTGAGAATGATCGTCTGCTTTTCCTTATTTTGGACGATGGCATGTACCCTGTCACTGCCCCCTCTTTTAGGCGGTAATCGTTATGTATTCCACGCAGAGAAAGGCATTTGTTTTGTCAGCACAAAATCTCTTACAGGAAAAATATATATAGTCTCGTTTCTCTTAGCTGCCATCTATATACCTTTGGGAGTTATGTTATTTTGTTACACACATATTTATCGTATCGCGAGAACTCAATCAAGCCGAATTGCAGCAACCATGGTTCAGATGACTTGCGTGATTCAGGCCACTATAGCGCCGAACAGTCCTCCAACTAACTTATCCATCAAAGGTACTAAAGCCATGTGCACGATTTTCCAACTGATTGGCTCGTTTGTAGTTGTCTATATTCCATTGTCTGTGATATTGCTAGCAGAAATCTTCACATCAGATGATTTCAAAATGAATAGTGTTCTATCATCAACATTTATAATGCTATTCCTGTCAGCTCCCGTTGTTAATTCATCAGTTTATGGATTACGTAATAAAATTCTACGAAATTCTTTCCAAAGATATTTACGACGAAAGATAAGATACTACTGTTACAAAGATAAACGAAAAAATAGCATCAAATCGTTTCGTTCATTTCGATCTTCATCATTCAAAGCCGCCATGATGAATCGGCGGAATCAAAACGGGGATGCCCCTGGACTTCGAAGGACACAATCGTTTCCGGTTCGTGGTTCTCGAGCCGGTACGCGTAATTTAAGAGTGTCGTACAATAAACAGAATGGATGTTTAGCGGTTCCAGAGGAACCAATTGTACGACCACATTCATATAACGCTTTGAATCCGGAAGAAAACCAAGAAGAACCGTCTGCCGAAGAAAAGGAACAGGAACCGGAACAGGAACATGAACAAATACACTTCGATATTCCCGATATTGACGAAGAGGAATTTTAACGTACTAATTTTCATAAATCTTATCAATAATAATGTATTTTAGAAGCACAGTTTATAAGTAAATGTAGCTATAAGCCATCACGTAAACATTATTCATTCAAACGTTTAAAAGTTTATATTCTTACCATGTTTAGAAAGTATCTAAAACTACAGCAAATAAATCAAAACGATTGACGGTGCCTATGGTTTCAAAAACAAATAGCTAGACTTCTAAATGAATTAAGGGTTTAACCAATAATCAGTTAACAACGCTGTGGATAAACCTCCAAAATTTCATCGGTTTGCATACTTTCTAAATTTGATAAATTACACAAACCTTTGAAGTATAAATAGAATATTATTTCAGTGAAGGCTTAAGGCTACATTAAAATGAATATATAATCTTTTCTAGCTTCCACTTTCGTACATTACCGTCTCTTACATGTAATACTATACATTTTGTTTGTTCTATTAAGGTGCTCTAATTTGCATAAAAGTGACTGAAAAGCATTTAGCTCACCTTATTGTTTTGGATAATGTTTAGTTGTAAAGATTTAATTTTTTGAATTTAACACACATTTATGCACATGTCTTGAAAAGTGACGGATTGTTATGTTATTTGAGCTCAAAATGTTACGTGGAAAAATTCAAAAGAAAGATCACATTGTTCACCTAATTATCATGATTGTACAGTCACGAAAAACGGGAGGTAATATAATGTTAATTCAAATGTTGTTAAAGGGTGAAGTCTAGAATGCAAAAAGAAAAGCAAACATCCTTACAAATACCATAGACTTTAAAGGTATTACTAATTTTAACAAGTTTTTTTTTTCAAGTTCCAAGCTCGTTTATAATCATGGCTTGTTACAAAAGAAAAAAAGTACATGTAATTAGCTGACGGTGTCACTGTAAATTTATTTCTGTGAAAGTCACATTTTACTCTAAAAACTTAAAAAAAAGAAAATATATGCGAATTATCTCCCTTTTTGTCAGGTTAAATATTTAAATGGCGGATTTTTTTAAATACAATAACAAAACTTTGTTGTGACTTTCTTCCTGGATTTAGACTAGATGTTTGCGGCGACACATGTTTTATGCTATTTTTATATTGTTTTGTTACCTTCTGTGATAAGTGAAAGTCGTGTTGAAGTTATAAATGTATAAATAGTATCATTTGATTTCATTGATCATATGTTTTATTATAAACTAGAGAAAAATATTTTGAAACAAGGAGGCAATGCTTCGTTTACTCGTTAAGCATATTTAGTCAATACCAATGTATGTCTTATATATTTATGACCTACATGTACATATTTACAAATGATTTTAGTTGACCAAATAAAGTAGATGTTACAAAGGCGTAAAATAGGTAATGTACATTATTATCTAAAAGCCACGTCTCTCAGGCAGGCAGGTGTAATAAGTCTGATATAACAACAACAACAAACCTGATTTCATTGGTTCGGATCTGCTAAAGTCATTAGTCTACGTGACTGTTATACTAAAAAACTTTAACAGGTTGGTTAGACGCTTTTTACATGGAATTTTTCACTGAAATAGATAGTTCTGAGCGAAATGTATAGGGTCATAGCCTTAAACTAGTAAATTATTTTCTCGAAACGTTCAAAATGGACTTAAAGTTTGTAAAGTAATAAATAAATACGCACAACGTATACCGAAAAAAAGCATATCTTTTCTTCAACAAAAAGGCCAATATAGCACCCAACCATAATAAATCGCCATCCACTGAACAGTTAATGAAATGTTAACAGTACTACATCAAAACTTATTGCGCTATTTTTTAATTATTATTTCCTTTTTGCTGAATCTTTTATGTTCGGAAAAGTGTTTTTTACTGTTAACGTATTACTTATAGATTTTATATTTTTTGAAAAAAAATGTACTGTACAAAGCCATGCAAAAACTGCAATAACTCGTTTTATTCCCTTCATAGAGACAACACCCCCCGCCGCGCCCAAGCCCATCCTCGAAAATAAAAAAGATACAAACTTACTGATTAAAAATCATTGTTATTTTTACCACTAAAGTTTTTACCAAAACCTGGTCAAATCATGAGATGTCTTCCTACGCCAAACTGTTTTGGAGTTGCTTATGTTATGAGATACAAAATAATGTTAACTTAACTTTCAGTTTAAGATATTTTGTAAAAATGTTGCTGTTTTTCCCATTTCCTTACATCATAATATGTGTAAAACAGAGACGGCAGATTGTAGTATCTTGTAATTGGTAGCTGGTTAAAAGCATTTTAAAGCACATAATTATGTATTTGCTGACTGTACAGATGAATTATTGTCGACGTTGATTATAATAAGGAAATAATAAATGTTTCCCTGTATGTTATCGTTGATTAACATACAGCCAGAAGTTCAGATGCGTACTAATTACACCACGAGTGCGCATAGATTATTTTTCTCTTTATATAAGAAAGGTTGCGGATCGTATTACAACTAATTTCATGATTTTGTATGTTTTTTGATCGCGTTCTGTATTTTATGAAAGCAAAAAATATAGATTTGTCTGTTTTTGTCTAAAAGGAATCGGCATCCATCAACAATTAGTAAGCGGTCTCTTGATAAGATTATTCTTCGCAGCACCTTAATTCTTTGATTTATCGATACATGATTCAATAGCAATGTCGAAGATTAAAAGTGCTATAAATTTATCCTTTGAAATAAATATTTGCGATTTCTTTTCTTTTGGCATTTGCTGCATCCGTAAAAAAGCGGCAGAAATGAAATCAACGCGTTTATTCTACACTTACAGCAAGATTATGTATGATTTTAAAAGTGGAGAAGTTTATTGCTCAGGTAATCCGCGTGTACATGCTTACAAAACACTCCTAGCCCGCTCCTTACATACAGAAAACATGTATGATTTTACCTACAGACTGTCTTAACTGTTTTATGATGATTCATGAGTTGGCAACTACATTTGAAAACACTTTTGAAAAAGTTATATTTTCGGCTTACAGAGCAAGGCTTAAACCACCGGCAGAACAAATTACGCTCACGGATATCTGGAAATCTCGGTCTGTTTCACGTGAAGCAGACGGCAAGCAGCAGTTATTTGCAGAGGTTAATGGCAATACAGCATTTGTAATAGACTTATAACGATTTTCTGAGAAAGAATGGTACAGGATTCGATTGTTTCTTATCAAACATGAAAGGAAAGGGGTATATCCGTTTCCCGGGTATTTGGTACGTTTCGCCTTAATTATGTAAGGTATATGTTAAACTGTATGTTGGTAAAAAAAAACTTTAAAAAAAAGTTTGTACTTATAGAAAGAAGCATGTACCGGATATTAGGCAATCTAATCACTTGCAAAGAAACATGTTTTTGTGACATTTTTGCGGGGAGTGGAATCATGTACTTTTATTAACAGAAGACAGATTTAGCATGCATGTGTAAGTTATACTTGTAGTGTGTCATGATGACATCCAGTGCAATGACGTACTTGAAGGTATTTTTGGGTTATAGATATTTTTATTCTTATTTTGGACCGAAATACTCGTTCTTTTTATGAATGAATCCAGTGCAGTTTCATTTTCATTTTCATTTTTTTACTTATATCAAGGGAAAAGAATAATTTCAGTCCTGAAAATCTTAGCCTTCTATTTTTGTGAAGGACAGCGCAGCAAATTAATTTACGATACTTAATGTATACAATTACAGTTATAAACAGTTAAAGTTATATATACTGTTCAAAATGGTTTGGTTATATAGTAAACTCAGCGTAACACGAACTCATTTGGACCGTTTAAAATTGTTCCTTATATCCGGAATATGTTATATCCATATAGAATTTCATATAAAATAAAGAGCGGGTCGTACCGACTATACCTCGAACGAGGTTGGTGGACCTAATAAGCACAATTACAAACAAAAATAAAATAAAGAAGGAAAATACATCGGACAAAAATAATTGTTTCTTATATAGTCGTCATATACGGAGTTAACTGTACTATATGTTTTCACAAGGAAGACACGTGAAACGCAATAAAACGTTGTTTAGCTTAGGGAATATTCTTTTTTCAAAGGGTATAATATATCAGCGTTAAATATCTTTCTTAAAAATATGAATGTCACTTGGATGAGTAGTATCACGTTAAGTTTAACATTCGGAGGCGGTCTTTAACACAGTTTTGACTGTAACTGTTCGGAGAAGTCATATTTTTGGAACGACCTTTAAACTTCGCTTACCTTTGTCGCCGGCTTTTACCGATATAGAGAAGATAATTTCATGTAAACATAGATTCTGTTTTGAAAATACGTTCTTCCATTCAGAAAGTTCCAATTGACGAAACAGACATACTTTGAGCTTTTTTTTCTCTTTCAGTTGGGTGTTGAAATGTTTATTTTGAAATTTTGCTATCCAGATTTAACGATAATACCGAACGCAGCTGTTATATTACGACTTGTATATAAGTGGCAGAGAAAACACTCTGCATTTTAATTGTAGTAGACATGTTCAGATCTCTCGTAAAGTTCTGCAATCATTTAAAGTCGACAAGTAACAGTTTACATAAACTTTTCTTATATTACTTTTTATTCACTTATTTGTTTATCGCCGAAATCTTTACCTAATAAATTTCCGACTGTTTAACTAGGACAATTTCTTGTTTGCAAGTCCAACAACAACAACAACAACGGTATCAACGGAAGGTAACATTGTGGCGGTTTTGAAATCTAAAGCAAAACACGTAAATAATAATAATAATAATAATAATAATAATAATAATAATAATGATAATAATGATAATAATAATAATAATATGATAATAATATAATATAAAATAATGATAAAACAATAATTACAGTTCTATATTTTACTGCAGATATAACTTAGTATTTCCAGTAACTACAATATAACCGACTTTTTAGCTAGTAAATGTCTGTGATGTGTTTATATCAACCGTCTTATCAGACTCTTCGAAAGAAGAAAAAACGATTTGAGTGCAATTCATGATATAGAAACATTAGTTGTCTGTAATTACGATCTCCTGAAAATGCAAGTGAAATCTTTTCAAGGTCGATTTAAAGTAGGTTCTTAGACTGCGCAAAGCTTAACAAAAACATGGCAAATCAAACGCTTATATCATGATAAAACAAGCTCTTTTATCACGGCAAAACAAACTCTTATATCATGGCAAAACAAACTCTTATATCATGGTAAAACAAACTCTTATATCATGGCAAAACAAACTCTTATATCATGGTAAAACAGACGCTTGTATCAAGGCAAAACAATCGCTTGTATCATGGTAACACAAATGCTTGTATCACGGCAAAACAAACTCTTATTCACGGCAAAACAAACTCTTATATTATGGCAAAACAAACTCTTATATCACGGCAAAACAAACGCTTATATCACGGCAAATCAAACTCTTATATCATTGCAAAACAAACGCTTATGTAATTTGTATCAAAACGTTGGTTCATTCTTTTTATATTGCGTTGGGTTTAAAGCATGGTATCAAAGTAACAACTAAAAATATCTAGTTTTAACATACAAAAGGTGTTTATCACAAATACGTTAATAACAAAAAGGTAGCAGTTTAAGAATATAAAAAACAACAGCATTTTGCAGTGCAATGTGACGAATAACTTCGCCACGAAATTCTTTATGCTCTTGAAAAAAATAAATGATTTACCGATTCGATAACGTTGGTTAATAAGTCACTTTAGAACTGACTTAGTGGTGTGTCATTTCCGCAAAACAAAATAGATTATAGAAGTGATGTTTGATGCCCGTGATGTTTAGATGTATTTGTGTGATACGGCCAAACTGTAACACCACATGTTTATGATAAAAATCAGAATTATAGAGAAGTAGCGAAACATAGTAAAAGCTTATATAGGACGAAGCATAGTGTTGTAGCATTAAATAAATTCGTTTTCAACAGAAAATACAAAAAAGATTTACATAGCGTTACAGACCACTTTGTATATTATATTTAATTGTAGCACTTCTATCGCCAAGAAATATAATTATCTTACATTTAAAATTTTACGTTTTTTGTACCAACACATCAACTTTAATAGCGTTGCCCTTTTAAATTGAAAGTACGTGTTAAACATAATTATTAGCGAAGTATTTTTAATGATATTGCAAAAACATTTAGAAACGCTTCCTGGCTACAGTTTGTCATGGCAAAAGGGACATGACTAGAGTGATACATCAATATAGTTTTAGAGCATCACTTACTACTAAACAGAACAATGTTCTATTATTTTTCTATGATCGTTAAATCTATTTTTCTATCGGTAAAATCAAAGTGAGCACGAATTCTCTGTGGTTTCTTCATATGATTTTTCTTTTTCAAACTAATTACCAGGTAATGAAGAATATCAAAACATGACATGACATTAATTGTATGGCACCGGAACACATTTTTCGATAATAAAGTCAACATTTTTGTATGCTTAAAAATGATTCCTCGGATGATAATTGGCTGCTATTTCCTGCCAATTTATGGTTTTTATTCATTTAGGAAACATTGATAAATGATCAGCAAACAGATGTGCTTCTATAGAGAGTTATCGGGTATAGGTTATCGATAAACGTAATGAGTCTGGTTACTTAATTATTGAATAAAAGAGGACAATGCAATAATTGCCTGAGCTTGTCACAATTTCATTTTGACATAAATTCGTTTTTTAGCTCTCCATCTACACAACTTTGAGATAGCCCCGCTGTGCGAAACACAAATCACGTCTATAGTCTATTTCAAAAGCATAGAAATAAGTATCAATTATAACGATTTTCAACTATAATATTACAAAGGCTAGGATATCTTTGCTCGGGTATTTATGTACATTGATTTAAAAAGTTATGATTGTTTTTGGATTAAATATAAGTCATTTCCGACGGTAAGACATCTTTCTTGGTAAAGTACTTGTCAATGTGATCCTGGGACTTTAAACTGTTAACATGTGCTAACAAGCGAGTAAAAGTTGTGTTCAATTATACAAATATAATCTGAAAAGAAAAAGAAACGAAAGTGCATTTTCTAATACCATGTCTTGTTTTACACACTATGATGTAATTCTTTTTCTTTTTGCCTTAATTAAATGGTTGTAATGATTTTTTTTCAAGCCCTAAACTGTTCTGTTGAATTCGAAAGTTCGTTGTTGTTAAATTTGTAAATATTATTTTCATTTAATTGAAACAAGGATGTACTCTTGTTAAGAAGAGATTTTTGTTCATTGCTATTCTTCGGTTAAGTGATAAAATACATTTACATTTTGAATGATAAAACGTTGAAAATGCTGGCTCCGTGATTATTAAACTTTTTCCATGCTCGACTCAGTTTGAGACACTTGTAGCATAGTACATATGAAAAACAATTTTTAAAAACATTTTAAGTTCTTTTAGACAGCATGTAAAACACATTTTTATTAAGAATTTATCAAATGATTTCATATTATACTGATTCAAAGTTTGAACAAGAGTTAAGTATGATAAAATAATATCATCACGAGGCCTGTTTTTATTGGCCTTCAGCTTTCAGATTAACTTTTCAAGCATGTGTGTCAGTTTTTGCTTTTTGGAAATGGAAATGTTATGAAGTTAATTATACACATTTGCCATTACATCATATGCAAGCCATAGATCAGCTCAAAACTTTCAAATTACAACATTTGGCAGATAAAAACATTGCCATAGCAACTAGTGATTACTATTGCATGCAAAATGAGTAGAAGTGTATTGCAATCACAAAACATTAACTGTTACCTCGTGATTATTTGCTACGTACAGTATAATAAAATTTATACAATAAATTCTTTATAATCTTGAAGTAGGCTTGATTAAATTTTGAAATGTTTAAGATTATTACCTATTTATTAGACAATAAAACTTATGTTTGCTTAGCTGTTTTTTTTTACATTTTTGAAATGTTTGTTTATTTTAATATGTAATTAAGTATGAATAAGTCATAAACACGTGTTTCTTAGGACGTTAAGTAGGATATGAGTATGTGCGTCCTTTCGGCTATTTTACCAAAAAAACCAATATGCTTACTGGACTGCGTGATATTCAGATTATTAATTCCCAACCGATCAAAGGTCGATTGGGTCTATACTCGTACTCGGATCTGTCCGCCTGTCCGCACCTCGTGTCCGGGCTGTGTATTTAAAATGGATGGACAGATTTAAATAAATTAAATAAATAATAAATTCACACAGTTGGAGCTACCATGAAGTTCATAGTTGGCCCAATACATACCAAAACTTAATGTCCAGGCTGTAACTTCAAGATATATTTATGTTTGTATTCTGGTATTTAGCGACTGCATACACTGATATTGACATAACTTCTCACAGTGGTTGCCCATACCTTACCTGCTCAAGGTCAATGTCACATTTCAGACGCAAAGGTTAAAGGACTATACATGTATTATATATCTTAATTCCCTGGGTGGATTTTCTCGAAACTTTAGCAAAATGTTCACCTATAGACGCAATATTAATATTTCAGCCAAGCCTGATTATTCAAGGTCAAATGCAGGGTCAAAGGTCATGTTTCTTAACCTTCCAAAATGTTAAATAATTTCATTGAAACCTTTTGGTAAATATTAATTTCATGGATAGGAATGTAACGAATCTGATTCTGAACAAAGCTTTGTTCAAGGTCAACGTCACAGTTAAGAATCAAAGATAACCTGACTATATCTTCTAAATCCCTGAAGGGATTACAATCAAACTTATGACAAATGATAATCTCATTATGATGAAAAAGGTCAAGGTCACACTTGGGGACAATAATCATGTGAGTGTACATGTATCTCACAAAACCCTTAAGAAATTGCATAAAACTTTAGTCATATGTTCATCCCGTCATATTCGGTTGGGAACTATGTATTGCGTGGGAATACTCAGATTGCATGGCAATACTCAGATTACATGGCAATACTCAGTCCACTTGTTCATACTCTAAATCTGACCGTGTTCTCTTAATCTAACACGACTTATATTTATACAATCTTACCTTAACCTTCATATGTTTCTTCGTCTGCAAGGAAGCTTTGTATTCAATGGTGTGTTCTTTTTGACAGTCAAGCTGGGTGTTTTACGTTAACTCTGTCGTGTTTATTTTCTATCCGACATTTACTTTGTAAATGTAATAAACTTAAGCAACGTCCTCACAAATTTATTGATAGAATTGTTGTTATTTTGAACATTTCTCTTAGTTAATCTTAGTAATATTTGTTATTGTTTCACTGTGTCTTAATTTGTATGAATCCCAATTAACAACATAACAGGGATAAAGGTCATCGCGCACAGTGGATGTGGATACTACAGGATTTATATCACAAAGAAAGATGTCTTAACAGCGAAGTTGACCTTTATTTTCTACAACAACACCCCAAACCTTGCTTTTTGAAGCAAAAGGAAATGTTCAATGATATAATAATATACAAGAAACGTTTATGACAACAAACGACATACGAAACAATGGATACCTCAACATGTTTATGAGTAAATAGAGCACAATTTTGTCATTTTATGAGTAAATTCATTATTTTGCTTTGGCAATTTTCCAAGTGGTCATGTGACTTTTAAAGTAACTGTAGTTAGAATAAAGTGTGAGTTGGACTAGGCATTGTGTTTGGTGAATTTTAGCCGGAAGAATGTAGAACGTGATCTCGTTTTATTATGTGTGTAACATGTTATTGTGCTATCATTTTATTTATTACACGATTGATATTTGAATATTAACTGGTAACTTATTAAATGCATTGTTATAAAGGTTGTTGTATTGGCGTCACAAGTGATATATTTTGTATGTTTACCTGTTATACTGAAATAAAGCGAAATAAAAGTTGACTTGTGTGTAACAGTCTTTGAATTAATCCCCTTCCAAAGTACAGGCGGTTTTCATTGAATCTCATTATCCGTATTTAAGATAAGATAAGATAAATATGAAAATGATATATAATTCGTGCGATATGTCTACAACTTACAAAATCTATGTCAATAGCTTACAAAATCTATTTCCGTACGAGACATTTTTTTTTGACATATTTAAAAATCGATTTAAATTTATTTCATGGTTTTCGAAAAAGTTACATTGTATTTTTATATAGGTATCAGGTTGTCCGTATTCATATCCCTTTGTTATGAGTGTTTATTATTAAAACACGAGTTACCAGACCAAGACATAGTCTAACGTTTCATTATTACCCGCAAAAGGCGGAGAGATAGTGTATTGGCGTTGTCAGTCTGTCCACCGGAGTCATAACTCAAGAAGCAAAGATTAAAATTTTATGAAACAATAGCATAATGCCGCGATGCAAGCACAACTTTTGTCAAGTTTGGATAAGTATCTCCAGAGGTATTGCCATTTAAATGTTTTTTCCCTCTATATTCAATATTAAAACAATAAAATTCTATTTCTCTGAAACCGGTATTCAAATTTCAATTCTAATAAGCTCAAATAATTGTATGATCATTCTTTTTTATATCCACCCCTACACTTCCTGATTTATTTACGAAATGAGGCCCCTTAAGGGGTTGTAGCGCTTTTCTTAAATATTATATAATAAACTTAGAAATTTTAGTTTTCTAAACCTAATAGTACTGATTTAATTTAACTTACAACAACTGAGTTCTGTATCACTGTAAGATGCAGAAAACCCCTCAGTGATGAGGCCAAAATGATGAGGTGAAATTTTTAAAATGCTTTTGTTTTCTGAAAAGGCTTGTCAGAATTTGATTCTGTTTGGCACAACTTGTTCTCTCACAACGGAAAATTTAGAAACTCGATTTTTACAGAATTTAGGTTCTTTGGGGATGTAATGCTTTTCTTACATAATTATTCTATATAGAAACTTCAGATTTTTTGTTGTCTGAAAGTAGTAGTACTGGTTTAATTTAACTTAAAACAATAAAGATCGTTACGACTGAAACTTGAAGAAATCATAATAATCTCGGAGGTGTGGTGAAAAAAATGTTCAAAACATCACAATACTATTTTAGTCCGTCCCCGAAATAAAGAAATATCACATATAAAAGGAAACGGTTCTCACTTTAAATTTATCCGCAAAATATATTGTCACGGTCTGTTATGTTCCTGTGACAACCTTTGTCGAAAAGGCACCACATTTTCTTGTTAAAACAGAAAGAGCATTTGAAGCTATAATCGAAAGTAAATAACTATTGAAGGGTCGGATAATGGTTACATGGATTGTTGCATCGATCAAATATATATTGTATATAATGCTCTCCTTATATCATTGCAAAGATTTAAACAAACTATCTTGTAATGTTTCATCGTAATCTATTGCTTACTGAAGCCACTCTCAGTGCAGATAATATGGGGGGACCTGACTTTTGATGATTTGTATATGCTGATTTGTATAAGAGGTGCGAAGACTAAGCTATGCCGTTACAGCGCTGGGAACATAAGTCTTCATACATTGTAACGAAGGACAAAAACAAACTACTAAAGCACATCAAGAAATGCATGGTGAAACTTTTTGCGGATGCACAAGATTAAGTCTCTCTTGGTTCTTTTGAGCACCATAAAATCTGATGCAAACTCTTTAGATTAATTTGTGCCAAGACGAATTAGAAAATACTGGAAGACATTTCCTTTTCAAAAATAATAGAACTGTAAGTGTCTTAAAGAAACGCATTAAAGAATTTTAAGACTTCGAGTAATTAATGGCCTTGGGGTGTCATCTAGGCAACGGATATTGAATTCGTAAAGTGCAGCATAACGATTACCGATACGGTAGAGTCAATTAACAACTGTCTACAACAGAATGGTGACATCGCCCATACAAGGTTTCAGCATGTCTGCGACATCTCGACTTTAATTAAAGGGGATAAGAGAAGTAGATAAGATAAAATATATCAGAAAGTACAAACATTTTACACGATTACGGGTTGTATATAAAATGATGCAGTTTTAATGCTTTGTACTTTGACGAATCTTGATAAACTTCAATTGAAGAAGAAAACAGTTAAAAGAGCAACCTTGTGTATGTTATGATAAGACAATAAGAGGTGAAATGCCCAGTTATTTTATTTGACATAGTCCCAAGAGAAAATGCCAGAGCTAACGAACCTCATGATAGCCTCAGTGCCATTAGTGTGTCTATAACAAGAGGTAAAAGAATAACACTCCCGCCTTTTAATGAAAACATTTTCAGTTAATGATGATGATTTGATGATGGTGGTGATAATGATGATGATGATAATAATGTTGATGATGATGATGAATAGTTCCGATATAAATAGTGTGCATTATATTAAAATTTGCTTACATATTAGATATTTCATATATAACCATATGTTAAAACTCATAACGTATATTGATGATGATGATGATGATGATGATGATGATGACGACGACAAAGGGCGGTTATTGCAGTTGCGGCTGTTATCGCAAGTAGTTATTATGACAACAACAAAAACAGCTCTGGTTTTAAATACCGGAACGCTTTTAAGGATTTTAGTGTTTTTTTCAAAAATCAATAAAATATTTCCTTTTAAAATAAAACTTTAATAGATTTCGATCTAAGTTTGACATTTTATTTATAATAATATAACTTGATTGTCTTTTAAATAAATAAATGATGCAAAATCAGTATTTACTACCAGGAGAAAACCAGGCGCTGTTCTGTCAAGAATTTTGATATTTCAGGACAAGCATTTCTTGAAACTGACTGATTTAAAGACAAAAAATAACCAAAATAAGCTCAAGATTGATTTATATTCTTCCAAACTATTAGTAGAAAGTCTTTAATAGACATTTGCAGCTATTTAATTACAATATATTTCTTATTTTACTTGACAACGGATTTGAGTCATTCATAAATCATGTCAAAATAAATTCTCCGTAAGTCCTGATTGCCAGACGTTTTCTTCCCCAAACAGATCTTTAACATAAATTTCATACAATCGACTCCAAAATATCAAACATAAGACCATGAAATGACGCTTTATTGACGACATTAAAATAATTTAATGAAGTTACTTTCAGATAGAAAATGGCTTTTAAAATGGCAAAATGCACTTTTCTAGAAAATTAATGTTGTTCTACATTGTACATCTAACCAGGACATATGTCAGTTATTACATACTTGTTGCTGCATAAGCAATTCATTTTCCATTTCCTGCAAATCAATTACTGTCAAAGTAGTTTTTATTGTTCGTTGTTGTAAATAAAGGATCTGTAATCACTCGGTACTTGTTCTTTTATTTTATAATATATATAAACGATATTTGCTGTTTTTGTCAAAATTTTAATCATCTACGTGATCTGTAGGTAAATGTCAAGGTATCACTTATAATTGAGCAACAAATTACTGATACTTAAAATGACGTATCAACGCAGGCACACACTCTTAACGTTTTGAAAATCAAATTATTTATCTATAGCATCTATTCTTCAACAAATAAACAGCGCAGTTTTCCCTGGCTGCAGAGGATAACATTTACACTTTCAAAATAAGAGAATATAGGCGTTCCAAAAGGTTAGATATTTCTTGGTGTCACCATCAGACCATCATAATTGATTTGACATAGAAAGATAGAAAGTGTACAAGAAAGTATAATCAATAAACAAATATACATACAAGTATCTGGATAAAAGTCAACACGTAAAATAAACAAAGAAAAGCGTGTCCACTGGGAAACTCTAATTTCGCTTCGAGTATATATTTGCCAAAATATAAATATTTGCTTTTAATGTTCCCGAAAACCGATATAGATAAAAATTATGTTTAAAATAATGCAGTTTTTCATTACTATCTATAAAAATCAACCATTATCTCCTTTTGAGACAACGTTATTTTATGTTTATCCAGTCAAAAGAATGCTACTAAATATGCTATTTTTCATCTTATTTCTATAAATCTACATGTATATTACAATAGGCATTCAACCAGAACGATAATTGACAAAAAGTATTTGAACTACAAAAAGATATATTTGTCTGTGTTATGTCCCGTGACAAGTAATTTCATATAGCGAAACCAGTCTAATCGTCAAACAGAACAACCAAGAAAACCCTAAACGAATTTCGGCATATTTGCTTCACAGAACTCCTCCTACTGTTTATACTTAATATAAGCCGTCATTTCTTTAATATTTTCGACTCGTTTTTCCAGTCTTTTTTAGCAGTGGACAGTAACTGTCTGCAATAGAAAGAAACTTCACAAACACGATATTTAAGTATTATAGATTAATATTTGCATCCTTTTCTTATGGGGGTTAGTGTACGTACAAAATTTTTTTCAGTTATTTATCAATACATATTACATTTTGAACACCCCTTCAAGTGCCTTGTACATTAGATACTGATTTACTGGTCCGTTCTTATATTTTTTGCTTAAAACGGAGTAAACCTCTCAGTTGCAAACATTACGGGTGACGACCGTTCCGAGGAGGAGACCAATAATCCTTTGCAAAGCATTTGGAAGAAATCCAAGGAAAAGACATAGACATCAATATCTTCATGGAAAAAAAACTGACAAAAAAAAAAACGAAAAAAAAAAAAACCATGAGGCCGCTTTTGCTATTCTATATAATCAAACAAAAAGTCTATGAAAATATAGGTTCAATTAAAATTAATTTTCTTCATTTTAAAGGTATACTGTACTGTCTACTTATAACGTTTAAGCGATGCATAGAAAGTAATAAAATATGATATATATTTGAAATTGGGCGCCTTTTGCCACAACTATAATCATCCCCAGGAAATATCAAGCGGTGGTATAATCATTTCTTGGCTGATGTACAAAGTCTGTAATTTTCTGTAGAGTCAAAATATAAAACACTTAGTTAACATATACCTATATATATTAATGTCTGTTTTTTTTCTGTTGCTACTTTTGACAATATGCTTACACAGCGATTTTGAACATTGCTTTATAAAACAATTTACTGGTGTAAACAGTATTTTTTTAATTGTTTTTTAAGAAATGCAAATTCAGACAATACATTAAGTAATATTAACTTTACCTTTGAACTTTTAAATTCTGCACACAAACAGCTAAGAGGGCATCTCATGTCAAATACAAGGTCTATATTAATTGTGTTTAATCTAAATACATTTTTGTAACAACCTAACAACGCAAGTGCTGCAGAAACTAACAAAAACTAGGTATAATAAACTTTCAAAGTGGGCATGTAACTTGCATACAAACCACACTGTTGTTCTATAACTGTCTAATTACATGTATGTAAATAGACAATAACACTTAAAGACGTTGAATTATATGCACTCCGTTATTGAAGTACCAAAATTAGAACAAGGTAAACATATTACAAGTTTTGATGGCAAACATATGGAGTTACAAATAACATCATAAATATATGTCATATCGTCTTTACTGAGATTATCCATAGCAGAAATCTCTCTACATTCCAGCTCAAATGCATACTATAGTTTGTTAAAAAATACATCTACATCTCACGGTTATAAATTACAACACATGTAGCAGAGAAGTAGTTCCCGAAATAAAACCAGTTTCAGAAATATGAATCAGTGTTCTTTCATAAGAAGGATATAAGTTAAACCATTTTATAAATATAACTATTTCTAATTTATAATATATAAATATATACATGTAATATATAAATATATAATATTATAAATATTTTCCGTAAAGTCTTTTTTTTTGTTCTGATCAAGATTTTTGTCTATAAATGCTGCTCTAGCAATGTCAATAGAGTTGTAGCTGTAAGTAAAAATTTGAAAATAAAGTTATTGCAAAATCTGCTTGTATCGTATCACATATGCGATATTTTTTCGTAAGCAAGTGTACACATAAAATACACATAAATTACATATATACAATATACACAACTATAAAATGTGAAAAGAAAATGAAAAAGTTAAATTCCACTTAAAAAAAGAATTGTGCTGGTGTATAAAACAGTATTTTATTCTTTTAAACACAATGTATTGCAAAATAAAACCAAAATAATTTACCCGGTAATATATACTATATTATATCAAAACTGTGCTTTTGAACTGGATATCTACAAATACATGTCTGGCCCAAATGTAACTTCAATAAATCCACATTGAAAAATAACCGGTTACTCGTTCATATTAAATACAACAAATCAATTAACAACGTTCAATAAATTTTAGTTTTAAAAGTGCATGCGGCTGGCACTAGATTTGTACTATTGTTCTTCTACTGCTTTATGTAAATAGGCAATAATTATTCAAAGCTGTTAAATTTTATGCACTTTGCACTTAATCTGTGGTCCGTAATTGAAGTGCCATACTTAGAACAACGTAAATATTTTAACAGTTTTGAATATGGCAAACACGTGGAGCTTTAAATAGCATAATAAATGTCTGCCATATTGTCTTTATTGAGCTCATCCTTAGCAGTAAATGTCCTCTGCAAAGAGACTTTATACCAGCACAAATGCAAACTACACTTTGCTAAAAACTATCCAAGGGTTATAAATTACAAAACATGTAGCATAGAAGTAGTTCCTGAAATAAATTGAGATAATATAAATCACTGTTCTTTCACAGAAAGAATATTACTATGCAATACTTTACAACAATTCTTCTACTTTAGTTCTAATTAAAGCCATTGTCTATGAAGGCAGCTGAGGCAACGTAAATAGAGTCTTCTTGGAGGTTCAATTTAACCTATAACATACCTTACTCGGATTTATTAAGTGGTTATAAGGCGCTATTTAAAAAAACAAACTGGAAAATACTGGCCACTCAAACAGCTTTATCAAGTTAACACCAGGGTTTAAATAGTGGGCTGCTGATACAATTTGTTCTTGATAGATCCGGAGACTCAACAAAACGTTACCAAAAGCATAAATACTTTTATACTTCAACCACAAAGGGGCATTAGCGCAGTAAACTATTTAGATATGATACTTTAAAATGTATTTTAACACGAAGGGCTACTGTTCCTATATAAAGCTGTATTTTATTTTACAGTAAATTACAGCACAATTTTCCAAGCACGACGTAACGACGTGACATGTGTAAGCCAGCGCTCCCAAAGTTACAATGATGTACTGCTACGCATTCAATAAAGTTTGGGGTTTTCCAAGAAAATGGCGTGTTGGAATCGAAATAATCAATGTTTCCCTATATTCTATCGTTGGGTAAAGTACAGTCAGTAAACTTGTCTGCATTTCTATACATAATAGCATTTTTTCCATGCACGTTCTTTCTGTAACATCTACAAAACTATTCGAAGTTACAGAAAATCATCATAATATTTAAATTATAATGGGATGTGCGGTTGGACTGCTTATATTGGATTATACACATGTATTTGTTATATTTATGAATGAGAGTTTTAAATTTGTATCTTATGTAAGATGTCTTTATACTTTTTCAACAATCTGTTTCAGAATCCATTTCAACTGTCGCCTTGGTAACACATAATGCTAACTCAACATGAGATAATTATTGAAATTCAAATTTGCAACAATCACTTCACAATCATGTAAAGCCAAGAGCAAGAAATGGTCTGTTTGAAGTGTGAACGATAGTAAAACTAAATACAAATGTATGTAGAAATAAGCTGTATACATGTAAATCAAATAACCAGTGTATTGACTTATAATGCCAGTAGGTTTACATAAGGTCTTAAGGTTTAATAAGACAAAATATAATTTATCTATTTTTTTCTTTGGACTTCTATCTAAAATCGGTTAAATGCATGTAATAAATATCATGTCAAACCAAGATCACTGTTGTAATGAACTATGTTTCAAAAACATAGTTTTAATTTTCTGCATACGCACTCTAAAGGCAGTTCTGTTTTCTTATTTTTGGGTGCCTATCAACTATGTCATTTAATGAAGACAGGACAAGTCAAGTGCGTATCAACTATGTTATTGAATGAGGACAAGATAAATCAAGTGCGTATAAACTATGTCATTGAATGAGGCTAAGACAATTCAAATGTTTATCACCTATGTCATCGAATGAGGACAAGACAATTCATTTTCGTAGGTGTATTTCCATCTCCTTCTACAAAAATCTACAATAATTATGTTATACCGCAATTCCTTAAAATGTCAACCTAATAATCGTTATCTTATTTCTTTTACAAATCCATGGAGATCGCATTTATTACATACTGCCTATAAACGAAAATGAAAACGAAATAAAAAATGATTTTTGTCCGGCTAATTACGTAATTTACTTACGTAACATTGTATTTAAGTAGACCTTTTTCGATCTATCTCGAAAATCAATTTGCCCATCTCTCAACTCTGCATAATCTAATTCTTGTTAGCAGAAATGTTTCAACAAATAGTTACACAACTTGAGTTGGCAAAATGACCGGAGGTTTTTAGCCTTAAACTGAAATACATGTATAGGAAATCAAAATGTTTAGTGTGTGCGACTTAACACACGTGATATGTAAAGATTCTTATTATACTAGTACAATTGGTAGTTATTTTATCGTTTTATCGTTTTATCCTAGAATCTAAATTTAAAATGAAAAACAAAATAAAAATTTATTACAAACAACATCTATGGCATTCATTACACAAACCTAATACATAGGAAGTCAAACAATCAAAATTTTCTGTGGCAGAGTGAATAATGAAGTCATAGCAACTACAATCCATAGCTGTAACCCTGCGAGAGGAGAGCATTTATTCAATTATGCATTCGTACAGTTTCTGCTTCTATACCAGATGCCAAAAATAAGTTATTTTCCTGACAGCAAAAATGTATTACTCAGCCTTGTTGTTACAGGTACGTTATAATGCACTCTAAGTTTCGGTGCATATGTACTTAGAAAACTAAGTGACTGAGAAAAGAAATCAAACTACAGTCAGTTGACAAGTTCAAGTGTCAGTAAAGGTTAGATTTTATCACTGTCCGTGCTGAACCATCAGATTTGGCTTACAAGTGCTCAAGTTGAAAGGTGCTGTTTTGTTTTGCAATTAATACAACGGCAAGTGTATAGGTATTTCAACAGCGTGATAATTCGAATAATTTAAATGATTCTAGGTAAAAAAATATATAATTACCCATCTTATAATATACCTTACATTGATACATTTGTATTACCGCAAAAGTCGGAGACAAATCCGTCATTACGGATCAAGTACATGCTAATATTTGATTCCGTATTACCATGCTACCAAACTAAGCATTTTTATAAGGGTGTTTCCCATTGGTCCAAAGATATGTCTTGCATGTCCACAACATTAATAACAGCGCTTATAATTGGATCGTTACGTCTTGTTTATTCAATGACGTCAAATTAAATGGCGTCACATACAGCACCTATTTCGCGCTATAAAGAGTTTTTCCCGTATATTATGCTTAAACGTCATTTAGAGTATCAGTGTGGGCAAGTACCCAAAGTATATGATAAAAGGGCCATTATCATAGAAATGTGATCCCGAAACAGGACTGGCTATCGTCGCATTCTGAATTACATTCATGATCACTATATCAATAATATTAGTAGTATAAGATAAAAACACAGTCCATGAGTGAATTAAATCATCATTAATTGCCAACCGGTTTCGCTTTTCCTGCTCATCAGGGCAAATATTGCGTAAACATATGTGTAACTGCTTGAAAACGTACACAACGTACGTCAATATTGATGACGTCAGTTATACTTTTCAGTCTAAACATAGAACGTCAATTAACGCTATTCAATTTTGGTTCAAAAACGTTAATAAAACATTGCTCTCTAGATAACCTAGCTGAAACGTTATTGCTATGGAATTCATAAAATGGATAAATATATAATTTTTGGTCTCTATTATATTATTAATAATAATATTATATTTAGATTAAATAAGCTGACTCTTCGTGCTAGAACTGATCATATCAACTGTATGATACATGATGCACATGTTAAATTGACATAATGTTTATCTGAAGAATAATTTAATTGCACTACTTCATGTCTGACATAATGCGTGATAATTGTACAATTCAAATAGAAGTGCATCCACGACATTATGTTGATCACTTACAGATCAAGTAACCTGAAAGGTTGCTGCTTCGAGATGAGTCTAGGTAGAAATGATGTAAAATGATCTCTCTAGAATTCCCCGATGTGGATCTGATAACTGGCAATTAGTTAATTTTGTAATCGAATTGTTAAACACCGAAATACATTTCAAAAAAAATAAAAGGGAAGCCACGCAAAAAAAAGCAGCCTCCCAAAAGAACCCCACGCACCCAGAAGTTACACACACACACATAGCCATTATTTCGTATTTTTGTACATCTCTTTTTAAGGCACTTGCTATAACAGTGTGTTCGTATATTACTTGAAGTAATGGTTCATTAAAAATCTGTCGTAATTTTCCCGGACAATTAAAATACTGTATTTTATTAAAGTAAAGACTGCTTTAAATTTGTGTCTGAGGAAAATGCATTAGAGGCTGAAAACCACGCATTCTTTACGACTGAGGTAAGATTTTCGACCGTATACGGTTTTAATAGTCGCAAAGAGTTTCAACAGCTCCGGCTAACGCCGTCGTCGTTAAAAATATTTGCGACCATTAAAAACCGTATATACAGTCGCAAATATCAAAATTACAAAACAGTAAATCCTGTAATAAATACAATTTCAAAGAAGAACCGATTTCGAAAATGCCTCATTTTACCACAATTTATAGATATAGAGGCCTTCTGTAATAAATCGCACCCACCTATTAATTGTACAACAACAACTCTACATTATAGGATTGAATAGTTTACGGTACTGCAGCATATTTTAAACCACTGATTTTATCGATAATGACTGGAATGCATAGCTGAAACTATTAGGTAAAGTTATAATGCTTACAAAGATTCTATCATAATTTATGTTTTGGAGGTTATTTAGTTTGACATCAGTTATAGGGTATGTCCCTTTAAGTAAGTCCCTTTTATGTATTCCAGTCATTATCGATAAAATATAGAAATAATTGTTTTGTAATTTTGATAATTGCGACTGTATATACGGTTTTTAATGGCTGCAAATATTTTTAACGGCGACGGCGCAAATTTCAAAATCACAAAATAGTTCACCCTTTTCTAACTCACAATATGTTTAAATGCGATAAATAAAACGCCTTTCGATTTTTGCGACTATATATACGATTTTTAATAGTCGCAAATTTAAATGACATAACCAATCAGAAAGGACGTTACGTCAATAACTGCTTTAGAATCAGCGTTTCAAAATATTGTTGCAGTACTGTAAACCATTCAATATTCTATGTAAAATTGTTGTACAATTAATGGATGGATAGCGATTTATTAAAAAAAGCCTCTATCTTGATGTTTTGTGGATAATTGAAGCATTGTTTTATAAAGGTTGTTCTCTAAGATAGTATTTATTTATTATTTTACATTCATTGAACAAGAATATAATCTGCTACCTGTACGTAGTGCCCTTTTCACTGAACAGCACACACCATAAATATTACTGTTGAGTAAGACATCTGATCATAATTAATCTTAGACTATTTGATATAAGATTATTACGACTGAAGGTGTGATTGAACAATAATAATAATAATAATAATAATAATAATAATATGATAATAATAATAATAATGATAATGACAACAATATTGCTTCTACTAATAATAATGGTAATAACTATAATTATACTACAACAACAGCAATGAATAATTATAGATGCGGTTATTGCACATACTCGACGTATGAGAAATAATTAGAATAACAATAATATACAATTGTAGTAAATACCGGAACGCTTCGAGTACATCGGATTGTCATGATAATTCAGTCAAATGTCTGGATGTTGTGCTATAACTGCTTAGACACTCGCGTCTGTTTAAGAAATAATAAATGTGTCCCTGTATGTTGTCGTTGAATAAAATACAGTCAGGAGTAAAAAATCGTAGTAATTAAGTCACGAGTGTGTAGCACGAGGGATTTAATATTTAGCATTCGAACGACTGATTGTATTTTATTTAACAATTAAATACTGGCACATATTTATTATTTCGATTCTAACACGTCATTTCCTTTGAAAACTATCTCGAACTATTTTCAACTCGTAGCAGTACATCATTGTTACTTCAAATCGCCAAATACGGTTGGATGCGCTTGTGTTTTTACATACGTCACATCATTACGTCACTTCGCGGCACGTCGTCCATGGAAAAAACGTCCTGTATTTAATCGTAAAATAAAATACAACGTATTTCGTATATGTTTATATAGGAAACACAACCACTCGTATTAGAATTGACGTTAAATTTCCAGTAACTCTGTAACTGTTACGTATATAATGTATACATATTATTCACTGCTAAATGAAGCAGGGGCTAATGTTGCAATATCTTTCGAGTTTTCACTACGAGTATAATATGATTCTCTGAAAATGATTTGGAAAAAAATATAAATGAACTGATTTCGTTTTCCGGAAAAACTGTCAGCTGAAGATTTGCATCTTTGAATACAGATTATTTATTACTTCACTTAAAATGATAGTGATTTTATGAAAGGGGTTTATCGACATCCATAAATTATGCTACAACGAAATTCCTAATTCATAATATCAGCCGTGAATACGCTGAAAGACATGTACGAATGAAATAAATTGATTCAACCACAGAGATATATTTTCGTGTTATCAATCTTTTTATTTTATAAATTTCTCGGACAGAATACATCAATTGTGTTATTAGATATTATTTCTATAAAAATTAATACCTTAAAATGATTGTTAATTACTCCTTGCCTTTTGTATGACTGGTAAGAAGCAGAAGTAATGCGGTAAACCTATTACATATTACACGTAAAATCGTTTTCCATTTCCAACAAATAGTAATGGTCATATACATGTATTTTTATTACTCAGTGAATTCAAGGGAAAACTTTGAAGCGTCTAACGTCTTAATAATAAGTGTTACTTTCACGTAGAACATTCTTAAAATGAAAAGATGATTATCATAAGTTGATTTTCCATTTTAATTAGTGGTCTGGTGGACAACTATTGGCTTCTATGCATCAAGAAAATTGGTAATTTCAATTCAATGACATGATTATTTTGCTTGTGGCTTAACTGGCTTAATTATCGAACACTGGGGATTGCTTAACAATATAGCTTTGTTCTTTTTTCTCATTTTAGTGTATAAAAAGCAGCGTTAAAATCGCAATACACAGACGGGTGTTTTAAAGCTTAGGCATTTAGACTGGTAAAGTAAAATGTATCAGCAAGCCAACTAATTCAGTTTTCCGATTTCCAGATTGTATTATTATAGTGCTATATCAACATTTCAGATGGTTATCGATTGAATGAAAAAAGAATGATGTGTTTAAATAAATATTGATAATCTAATTTCTACCATCATTCAAATATAACAAACGTAACATTATGCAGATTTAATCTCAATATGAATAAATAACTCCCACAATGTTTGCTTTTAAAATTCCTATATTAGATATAGATTCGAATGCAAGATCTATGATACAACTGTGAAGTTTAATTAACTATACAAATAGTGCAGACTTTTATTTGGTTGCAAATTTCACTTTTTCAATACAAACTCCAAAAATTACCATTGTTTATTTATTTTAATTGCTTTTATTTGACTACGTCAAATAGATTGTTATCTATTTATGAATTAATCAATATCAAGGCTAGATGATAAAGTATTTGAAACTAGAAAAAGAATCTGCTATCAATGCATTTTAGAAATACTGTTGAACCAGTTCAAACAAAATATACAGATTCTATTCATGTATGCCCGTGGTATACGATATATCATCGACTGAATAATGTGAGAAAATCATTTCAATAGCATAGTAAACTGTCATGTGAATCTGACAGCCAATTGCCACGGTGTCAGTTTCTATACACGGAGCTACTAGTGTATGTACTTGGCAACCATCTTCTGTTAATGACCATTGGTTGCTTTCCCAGTCAAGCTTCGCAACAACGGTTAAACAGAAAACGTACAACAAATATCAAGAATCTGTTTTGAAAAATAGTATACTTTAACACTAATACACAATTCGTAATATTATGTGTATACATCGATGTTGTAACTTCATTACCAACGGTTTAGTCACTGATAATATTGATACAGAATCATTTCAGCCGGAAGGCATTGTGAGCTTTTGGGTGAATGATATTTTCTAAATTATGCCAAGGTATGCGTAGAAGACAAAACAATGAATATAAACAACGTAAGTGTATGCCCACATGTGTCTGAGATAAAAAAAATATGGTGAGAAAGTAAATAACTGTGTGGGTATCGACGGGATAAAACAGGCATTTCAGATACAATATACTGTATGTGAAATTTGCAACCAAATAAAAGTCCGCACTATTTGTATAGTTAATTAAACTTCACAGTTGTATCATAGATCTTGCATTCGAATCTATATCTAATATAGGAATTTTAAAAGCAAACATTGTGGGAGTTATTTATTCATATTGAGATTAAATCTGCATAATGTTACGTTTGTTATATTTGAATGATGGTAGAAATTAGATTATCAATATTTATTTAAACACATCATTCTTTTTTCATTCAATCGATAACTATCTGAAATGTTGATATAGCACTATAATAATACAATCTGGAAATCGGAAAACTGAATTAGTTGGCTTGCTGATACATTTTACTTTACCAGTCTAAATGCCTAAGCTTCTGTGTATTGCGATTTTAACGCTGCTTTTTATACACTAAAATGAGAAAAAAGAACAAAGTTATATTGTTAAGCAATCCCCAGTGTTCGATAATTAAGCCAGTTAAGCCACAAGCAAAATAATCATGTCATTGAATTGAAATTACCAATTTTCTTGATGCATAGAAACCAATAATCAAACAGGGAATGCACGTACAAAAACCTAAAGACCCCACAGCCCGGGGGGGAGAAAGGACCAGACCACTAATTAAAATGGAAAATCAACTTATGATAATCATCTTTTCATTTTAAGAATGTTCTACGTGAAATTAACGCTTATTATTAAGACGTTAGACGCTTCAAAGTTTTCCCTTGAATTCACTGAGTAATAAAAATACATTTATAGGACCATTACTATTTGCAGGAAATGGAAAACGATTTTACGTGTAATATGTAGTGGTTTACCGCATTACTTCTGCTTCTTACCAGTCATACAAAAGGCAAGGAGTAATTAACAACCATTTAAAGCTATTAATTCATATAAAAATAATATCTAATAACACAATTGATGTATTCTGCCCTTGAAATTTGTAAAATCAAAAGATTGCTAACACGAAGATATATCTTTGTGGTTGAATCAATTTATTTCATTCGTAAAGTGAATGAGTCTTTAACTTTTTCAATAATATGATAAGATATTTCCATCAGTAGTATTTCAGCTTCAGCATCTTCGGCAGTACATTTTTATCAAGCACTGTAAATAAGCCCCAACTGGTTTCCATCGCAAGAAACACTAATTTTTAGCTTGTTTAATACTTTTTTACTGCATATTCTCTATCACAACTTCTGTGAATTCCTTTGCAGAGATAAAGTCAATTGACTAAACATGTTAAAAAGTTAATAAAGTATATTCTTGTTTCTTTCTTTCTTAATATTTTTAGAATTATGCTTACGCGATTGCTTTTTATAATGCACCGGAAATATATGGACAAAACTCTTAGCTAATTTATAGTTGAGCGGTTTAATTTATCGAATTCTGTGCTAGCGTCTGTTCGCAATATAGTTATTTTCGCATATAAGATAATGAAACAGCGGTTAATATCTTTGTTCAAGAAACAGCCACGTGATAATAACCGTGAATTATTGGCATCAAGGGCATCGCCCGTAAGTTCGCTTTGTCCCAAATATGCTGACTCTTCAAGTTATAATTTGATAATGGTATAGGCCGGTATGCAAAAAAAATTATGTAAAACAATTTTTTTTTTTTTCAATTTTAAAGTTATTTTCCCAAATGATAACAATAAAACTAAGTGTGAAAAGAGAACTTGAAATGTCTAATCAAGAGTCCTTGTCTAAAATGACAGCTGCGCTAACGTACTACATTTATAATTTTAGCACGTGAGCGCTATCGGCCAATCAGGATTAAGTATTTATGACAGGTATACTATATTTATAATTTTAGCTTGGTTGACCAGTCATAGAACTACTCAATTGTGTCCGATAAGAGGCTCCATTACCACAGCTCCAACATCATTAGTTGGTGTTGACAACATGAAGCTTCAAAATCACCACGTAATTACTTGTTGAATCATAGCACAAGCGGTTCAGTGTGATGCCGGGCTTTGTGGACTATGGTTTGGCTAGTCGTTCAAGGTTATTTACAGCGGTCAGTAAAGTTGCATGTGTACATCATAAACAGAACTGAAATATATTTTTGTTTGGGAATTAATGACATGAACCTCCTTATGTGCTACACAATTGGTACCATCCGTTTATTATAAGCTGAAATAAGTGAATTATTGTAATGTTTCTTGCGCTTATATCAGCTATCTACTTTTTAAAAATAGATCTACAATATATACATCTGTAGAAAATCATGGATTAAAAAATCCTGATTTTTCAGCTTCATAAGGTATCATGATAGTTGTAAAGTTATATGCGGATGTATTGTTATAACGGGTGATTAGACCATCTGTCTATGGTACGACTATTAAATGATTATAGTTGGGACTGGTATTGGCTCATACCAATGGTTCTATTGAGTACTTTTGTTGTACATAGTATCGTGTTTTCCTTGTTCTATTACAGTTTCCGTGTTTCAACTTATCATACTATTTTGTGATTGTTTTCAAAAATGGCGGACTATAGTTATAGTAATACTTTTTTAATAAGAATAATTTAAACGCAATCTTCTAGCCTTAAATAATGAACAAAATACATTTGATTCAGTTTAATTTGCTGTGATTCAAGAAAGGGGAACAACGGGCCATATGTAACACATTTTAAGTGACATGGGTCATCCGTCTTCTAAGTCCACCACTGCTCTATGTCGATAACGAATAACGCCAATGATTACCTTCCTGATTAAATTACTTACTAATGTTTATTCTTTGTTTATGTCTACAGAACCAACTATTTTCGGAAAATAATACCATAGCTTTTATGTCTGTTATGAATTGGGAAATGATATCTTCATAATATGTTTTTGCAGTTCATTTTGCGAACCTTACCGGTCGTCGCCCGGGGTAAACTATAATTACTTACTATTTATAGACTAATTTTTTAGAAGTTATTACTGAAATTGATAACAGTGGCTGTGTATGTATATACAATAATAGCGAAGATGATTTTAAAATGTACATGTAGTTTCAATGTCTGATGTTTGAGTCTGGTTTATTTAGAAATCCATTATCTTTATCTGGAGTTCATTTTGCGAATCTGACCGGTCATGGACCTGGTTACTTTTTACTCATTGAATGTATATGGTTTAAAGTACTTGAAATTTCTATTGAAATGAAGCAGTGCGCCTAAGGTTACGCACTTACGTATACATGTAAAGCTACATTGCTTAAGCTACGTTTATTTATAGCTTGATTTATCTATTTTCGTAAATAAGCTACTGACCTTGTACCCAATGTTTTTCCTCAGCTGTTTACCTGTATCAAAGTCTGAAGTATAACAAGTTACTACAACAATTGTTTATTGTTTTTTGTCTCAGCATGTGATACTGAGATAGCTACACATTTTTTGTTTCGTAGTGTCATTTTTAGCAGCCGACTTGCAGGTGTTATAGAGTATGACATTTAGATAATGTTTATTGAAATACAAGGCTATATCAGTATTTTTACATCTTGATTAATTGCATGTGATGCATAAATGATTCGAACCCCTGGCCTTCCATTTCGAAGGCAAACTTCATCAGTATTGAGCCTTCAAGGCAATGCTTTTAGTTTGGATATTATTTAGTGTTCTACAAAACTAGAATCGTGCCTTGTTGCCCCTTCATATAATACATCGTCCATTGATTTTTTGTTTCTTTTAACACTACAATGTACATTGTAAATATAAAACACTTCAGTCTGGACAATCTACTTTCCTCAAGATCAACCTATCCATTTTAAAGACAGAACAAATTGATGGTTTGCGTCGTGCGTGTTAAACTCATCAGCAACCACATTTGAGAATATGTCAGTTAAAATGCCATAAGTGTTAAATCAAGCTCTGGGTTGTGCTTTATATTATATTTTGCATTTTTTGTGCCGTGTTTTGTAACAGTCTGGCGTTAAGAAGAATTCAACAAAATCTGTGAATTTTGAGTAGGTCTTGTAGGCTTGCTGCGACGAAATTCAGTTATTTTTAGATATGAAAGCATCATTTCTTTACTGTAGAATTTTGATTGAATACAAAATACGCGAACATTTAAAAGGGAGGATGGGTCAGCACTATCCAAACGACACCACTTCGCTCAATTATCTAGAAACATATCTGGCGACAGCTTGGAAAAGATCGTGGTCAGAGATTTGGTTCTTATCTACATCACACTCTCTAGCCATAACAGATGTGGTTGAACGCATTTATCTAGCTTTCAATTCAGACAGAATAATTTATTGCTCATACTGTTGAGCTATGAAAAGTTACAAAATGAAGGAGGAGAAAAGTCACAAAATGAAGGGGGAGAAAAGTCACAAACTAAAGAAGCAAGAGAAAAGTCACAAACTGAAGATGGAGGAAAAAGTCACAAAAAGGAGAAAAATCGCAAATTGAAGAAGAAGGAAAACAATCATAAACTGAAGAAGGAGATAGGTCACAAAGTGATGAAGGACGAGAAAAGAAACAAAATGAAGGAGGAGCACAAACTGAAGGAGGAGGAAAAAGTCGCAAACTGAAGAAAGAGGAAGAAGTCACAAAAAGGAGAAAAATCGCGAATTGAAGGAGAAGAAAAGTCACAAACTGAAGGAGGAGGATAAAAGTTACAAACTTAAGAAGATGGAGAAAAGTCACAGACTGAAGACGGAAAAAAGTCATAAGCTGAAGATAAGGTGAAAAAGTCACAAACTGAATGAGGAGGAGAAAAGTCACAAACTGAAGGAAGAACACGTTCATCAACTGAAAAAGGAGGGAAAAGTCGCAAGAAGGAGAAACACGTTCATAATTTGAAGGAGGAGAATTGTCACAAACTGTAGAAGGAGAAGAAAAGTTACAAAATGAAGGGAAAAGTCACAAACTGAATGAGGAGGAGAAAAGTCACAAACTAAAGATGGAAAACAGTCACAAACTGAAGAAGAAAAATCACAAACTGAAGGAGGAGGAGAAAAGCCGCAAACTGAGGGTGAAAAGTCGAAAAGTCACAAACTGAAGGAGGAGAAAAGTAACAAACCGAAGGAGGGGAAAAGTCACAATCTGAAGGAGCAAAATATAAAACACTGAAGGAGGAAAAAGTCCAAAACTAAAGGAGGAAAGCAGTCGCATACTGAAGAAAAAGGAGAAAAGTTACAATCTAAAGAACCAGGAGAAAATTTACAAACTGAAGAAGGAGAACGGTCACGAGACTTGAAGAACGAAGGACAGGATAAGGTTAGCAAAGTGAAGAAGGAGAATTCTGTAGCAATCAAGGTCTTTCAGAAACGTCACAAAATAAAGGAGAAACACGTTGCATCAACTGAAAAAGAGGGAATACGAGTCGATAAGTAAACGGAGAAACGTTATCATAATTTTAAGGAGTTGAGAAAAGTCACAAACTGTTGAAGGAGAAGTTAAATTGGAGTCACCAAAATTGTAAGGAAAAAGGCACAAACTGAAATGATTAGGAGAAAGGTCTAAAAACTGAATATAAGGAGAAAAGTCACAAACAATAAGAAGTTTTGAACACAGTCACCTATGTAAAACTGAAGGAGAAAAGTCACAAAATGAAGGAGGTTCATCAGAAAAATCACAAATCTTGAAGGAGGAGACAAAGTAACGCAACCTAAGGAAGATTGAGAAAGTCACAATCTAAGGGCAAAATATAAAACACTGGGAAGGAGGAATTAAAGTATAAACTAAGGATGAAAGTTTTGTCATACTCTGTTCAAAAGAAACAAAGCAGAAAAGTTACTTTTCAATCTTGTTTTAAAGGTCATTTACCTAGGAAAGCTATAAAATTACAATTCATGATTAGAAGAAGGATTGAACTTGCGGTCACAGACACCGTGAAGTACCAAGGTAGGAAAGTTCAAACTGTAGGTAGGAGGAAAAGTCACAAACTGAAGGAGCGAGAAAAGTAACAAAACAAAGGAGGGGAAAAGTCACTTTTTAATCCACTAAAGGAACAATAATATAAAAAACTGAAGGAGGAAAAAGTCCAAAACTGAAGGAGGAAAGCAGTCGCATACTGAAGAAAAAGGAGAAAAGTTACAATCTAAAGAACCAGGAGAAAATTTACAAACTGAAGAAGAAGGAGAACGGTCACAGACTGAAGAACGAGGAGGAAAGTTACAAACTGAAGAACGAGGATTGTAGACCAAGGTCTGTCGGCGTAGATGCACCTGTTAGTCATTGTGATAAAGATGTCAATATCTGGTATCTGCAATGCAAGGCTTTAATTCCAAATTTACTCAAAACTTACACATACTGATTGCTTCAATCAACAATTATATGTTTTTATGATTATTTGAGTCAGATTTATGTAAACAGCTAACCGTTATCATTATTTTTAGATTGTTTGTGCAAATAAGCCTGTTTAAAGAGATGCTTGATATTAGGTAGTGGTCACCAGAAAGTTGTGGGATTGTAAGTATTATATTTTTGATACGCAATAAATAGTGTTTTGGATCCGTGGTGTAGTCTAATCAAACACTCATATAATGTACCAATTAAGACCCCCTGCATAACGATTTTATGGGACCTTTTTGTTCCCTTGTGTGTCTGCTATATAAAAAAATTAAAATACGAAGTACAGTTACATAATTCGGTATTGCGTTCATCAGACAAACAAAATCTTGAGAGAGACTAAAGTTATCGCGTATGTACAAGTGACAGATTGATTGATGAAATCGTACCAACACATCGGTTTAATTATAACTTTGGGAAGGAGCACTTAGAATTATGAATATAGCTTGTCAAACATGTTTTTGTTTCTATCTCTGTTCAAACCAAATCAATCATGCAGACAAAAAAATTGTTCATTCTTCCTTGTTTTATAGGTCATTTACCTTAGAAAACGCTATAAAAATTAAGCAATTGCCTTTGATGATATATGGACTCTTTTACAAGACTTTGGAGGTATTGTTGAATGTGTTAGTCACGCATGACCATCGACACCCGAGACTACACATTAGCAATGTTCTTGTAAATGATTTCATTGATGCAAGTTTTCTGGGTCAATCTTCGAGTTATACGCGCTAGCGCCCCTCAGTCAAATAAAAAGACATAATCGGTAAATGCACTTATTTAAGCCACTAATTTTACATTTAGCCAGATCTAATATTTGAACATTGGTCAAAACTTCCATTACATTTGTTGTATGTTAAGGTGGTCACCTGGGCAAGATCTCATGAGATTACATTTTATTGCTCTAAGAGAACATTGTAATAACCGAATTGACTGCAATAGTGATGTTCTACGGATATGATGAAGATCGAATTATCCTGGACAGGTATAGTGAGTCACATTGACTTTGACCATATTGTGAATTTGATCTATAGAGCAATCTGCTTATAGATACCCCAACATAGCTATTAGTACGGTTTGCAGTTTCCTTAGTCAGTGAGGAAAATGCAGTCGTTTTAATAACATTGACCTTAATTTGCACAATGGAATATCGTGTTCCAAGGATAATACAGTATGTGTTGTAATCCAAGTCATAATCATTGAACGTTATGAACGATATCTAGTTGATAACAATGGGTGTACAACAAAGAAGGAGCTTTTAACTATTTTCATATTGATATCGTGAAATACTAAAGCTATTGTCATTGGCAGAAATATCTTTTATCTCTCATGCACACTGAAATGATTATTGATACATGATAAAATTAGATGCATGTGAGTAAATAACTTCTCAGAAAGAGATACTTACGTTAGAAACAAAGATAAATTATTTAGTCCTGACTTGAAATACATGTGTATGATCAATTTTATGTTTTTTTACTATATAATACTATTTATAGTATTTAGATTATTGTACTGGTCTGGACATATAGAAGTCAATAAAAGGCTATTTCGTCTTTTATTTCTGCGAAAAGACCGTTGTGCTCATAACTTTTTTAAAAATTTTGCTGGTAGATTAAACTCTTAAATTAGATTCTGAAATTATTTTGTAATGTTTGTGTTTAGTGATACGTAGATCATTTCAAAGGTTAGTTGCACCTGCCAAATTTTCGCTGTAATTCTAAATTATATTAAATAAATGCCTCTTAATTTAAGGTATTTGGGCGGTTCAGTATAGACTTATAATTGTTAATGCCAACTGTAATAAAGACATTAAGCTCTTGAATTTATTAAACCATATAATGTATTTTGCTGAAATGAAATGCGCAAAACCAGGTAAAAAATATACATTTGAAAAATCATCTTGGCATGTTACCATAACCATTGCCTTAATATCGCATTTTGAAAATAAATAACAATATGGTATAATAAATGTGAGTGAATAAATAAATATCAGATTTTAATAATTGAAACTATTTTCAAAATATAAGTCTGATTAATAAAGTTATTTATATTGATTTCTGTTGATACTCTAAAGTAGTTTTATTTTTATGCCTTTAAACTGTTTGGTTTGCCAAATACATTGTATCTATATGTACTTCGTATGTATTGTTTTTATTGCAATGATTTGAGCAACAGACAGTTCTACTAAAAAATAATATGAAACTAAATACATGGGACATAGGTCAAATAGTTCAGATGGCTTACATACAAATCGAAATAGTTTCTTGTAGTACGCCTTTGCCAATTGTTTAAATATACCAGGTGACGATTATTTGTACATACTTATCCTATTATCTTTGTCCCGTAATTTCGGTACTTTAACGAGAACATGTATTTTACAGGTGTAAATGGCGAGTGAGTAGTGTCATAAATAACATCATCAATATCTTTTATATCTGCATTATGTAAATCTATTGTACTAATCGCACTATACTCATAAACACATACCAACGTAAATATACATTTTACTTTGAAAACTCCATCCTTACGACCGTAAATGATAACACATGTAGCAGACATATTGTTCCAGAAAAATGATTAAAAAATTATCAATTATTTCTCTTGCGCAAGAAGGTTACATTTATATGCTATACTACACTCGAGTCTTCTTCCCTCGCCCTAAGTGAAAACGTAATACTGTGGTAATTTTCGAATTATTATAACTTAGGGTATAACTTGCTAATAGTCTTGTCTGCTAAGTAGTTGTATAACATCAAGTTCGTGTTTGACAAGTTGGAACAAGATGCTGTCTCGAAAATAAAACGAAAACAAAGTTGAACGAACGGTCAGGAAAACTCGCTTGAAGGTAAATCACAGGAAAAAGAAATTGACTTTTTCATTGTTATTCATTCTAAGTAAGAGACGTCAGGAAAGTTCTATTTGCGCTAATCGTCTCAAACATTAGTGCGCGAATCGTCTAAACATTAAACTTTTAACGTAAGATTTTATTGATACTAATATTTCACTTTACCATGAATCTTCATTTTCCCGAGATTAAGTAAAGTGTTTTGCCTCTGATACAAACTCTATTGATATTTTAAACGCATTTGAGAAGATTTGTGTGACTTTTTATAAAAAATATTTTCTTAGCCAGTTCCCACGAAACCTCTCAAAGAAAAGAACCTCTCTTTGCAAGTAAAGTTTGCAATCACATTTTACTTGCTTAATCTTTAGATTGCTAAGTTTGTAATGGGAACTCGTCCAAATAATAGTTTTGAATGTGCCATTAAAACAAATAATAGTTTTCAGGCATACGTAACAAATTTGATAATTTTATGTGGCAATGTTGACATGGATATTGTGTTATGTAGATACGAATACATTAATTTTTCTTAGTTCTCTTTCTTTGAGCTTAATATTTTTATAGCTCACCGTCATTGAACTTTTCCCAACAACTTACCTTTTAAATAGTCATTACAGTTGGCAGACACTTAAAACGTGTCTTTACATTGCATTTTTCAGTAGGCAATAATACATGTTTCACGTTCCGCATATTTGCACATAACATATCTTTCTTGATATGACTAAATTAGAAATCCCGTCTTTCATTTCGAAAATAACGGGAAGAAAATACAACATTGACTATATGATAGTTTTCTTAATGATATAATAATAATAATAATAATAATAATAATAATAATAATAATAATAATAATTTGATGATGATGATGATGATGATAATAATTCGACTTGTAAGGCGTGTATTCTGATCTTGCTTTTGAGTAAACGTTGTCAAACCAAAATTGCTTGTAGGCTTACGTTGACAATACTATGCTGTAAAATTACTGATTATATAAATTTATATTTTCATATTGTGTCTTGATATGAAAGCAAAACAAAAAGGTATTCTATTTTTCTTTAACCAGAGTATTAACCAGTAGCACAATACTACGTAAAATTTTGAATTTATTTGAAGTGTCTTACTTTAAACTTTGAAAAGGTTCGATCCCTACCAGTGCCACTGCAGTTGTGTCTTAAGGCAAGACATTATCTCGCTTTCGCTCTTCGAGATTGATTTCATCTGGAATGGGTCTCCAGAGCGATTAATCTAAGTTGCAATGAAATGTTTCGCAATCGAGAATAGATAAATTAGTTTAAAGATCAGACTCAGGGTAAAGCAATTTTCACTGAGTCATTTAAAATTTAAGTCTAAGCAACCAAAAAAGTATTTATCAATAGTTTTTTACATTTTTTTATATATTTGCAAAATATAGCCAATCTCCTCTACATTAGCCTTAAAACGTAAATAACTTAACCGCGTTACCAGAATAAACCATTTTTGCTGCAACAAAAAATTGTTTTTATTTCGTAGGACTTTTTCTAAAGGGCTTTTTAGGTTTTTAGATATTACTTACCTCGGCTGTAACGTTCCAATCGGAAAATTCCGAAAATTAAAGACAAATTAGAAAAAAAGGGAAAAACTGCAAGTGGATCGAAAAGGCTAAAGGAAAAACATTAAAAACTTCTGTTTTAGACAAAGATCATAGATTTTCAATTTATAAAGATGAGATCACGCTAAAATTAATTGATCTCTTTGTTGGTTGGACAAAATCTAGATAAGTTATCGCTTTAACGTTTTCCTCGACATTTCGTTTTAAATAATAAGGTTAAAGACGTTATAAATCATACGATGACGTTTAAGATAGGAGCTGATAATCTGAGATGCCAGACATTGACATATATCAACAGAAGAATAATTTACAAAAACAAAACGATAAACTATGTCAAGTCGTAAAATTCCGGTAGTTCAATTGACAGAATCACTATCGAAATGGCAGAACTATAATTTTCCATTCCTTATTTACGAGATAAACAGACTACTTCTGGCCAGTAAAATGTCAAAACATTAACCGAATAAATGTGTTAAAAGTTAACAAACATCCTGACCCTACACCAATGTCTAAATATAGACGAACTTGGAAAATTTCGTTTCTATTTTAGTGCATGACCTTCTAGCTGATTTTCTGAAAATAAGACCATGATATATATATTCTATATTTAGATCAGACTTTCCCAGCTGATTAATACGCACTCGCGCACAAAGTAGCTATTTGTTATGTACAACAATGATTATTGTTTGTTTATTAATGTACATTAGTTTTGAAAATAAAGTTTAAAAATTAAAGTTTTTACATCAAACTGATTAAACATGAAAAGAGTGTTTAGAATATTTTACTTTGATTTTAACGCACTATATTAATTAAAGTAGGAAAGAGGTTCCAATGGTTGTTGTAGGGCACAATCCGATTCTGGTGCAAAGACTATGGAAAGTAATCACCTTCCAAAAATTTGAGCTCATTTAAAGAAAACACTGGCAAAAGGTCTCTCCAAAAACGAGGAATGAACAATGCCCTTTAGATATTCAAATAAAAGTTAAAGCCTGTAATACATGTATTGTATTGGCGAACTTTCCCTCCAAGCACCTTACAAGTCAAATAAATCTACCAGTTTCTTAAGTTGTAAATAAATCTTCACGGCAACAGTTTCAAATTACAGAGTCTTCAGAAAGGTATGATTTAACAGATATCTCCCGGCGAAAAGAATGGCTACACCAAAATATTTACTTAGTGTTATTCTAACTTTTTGATTTGAAATGGTCCTTTACTACAGTAAACGAAAGGAAAATAATTTTCTTCCCCTGATTACCAACGCATGTACATGTATGTCTAAGCCAAAACATTAGGCTTTTAAATACAAAGTGAACTTCTTTTGTGCTTCTATGTGCCAAGAGGTTATTAAGATAGTGCCAAAGCTGATTGATTAATCTAAAGCTGTGTCTGTTTAGATATTTAAAGTTCCTTAAAACTGCTAATTTCTAAATAAATAAATATAAATCACCGCGGTGCTTCCATAACATATAAGGGAAAAGCCTGTATTTTATTTACGAAAAATACAGCACGTTTTTCCAAGGACGACGTGCCTTAAAGACGTAACGACGTGACTATTTAAACAAGCGCGTCTAATCGATCCACGTTTTGATTACAATGAGGTACTACTACGCGTTAAATCAAGTTCGGGTTGTTTTCAAAGAAACTAACGTGTTAGAATCGAAATAATAAATTGTTCCCTATTTTATCGTTGAATAAAATACAGTCAGTCGATGCGGAAAATAAATCACGGTGGGCTGTGGTTTTAATTTTAAGGATCCAAATTCCTGACTATATTTTATTCAACGATAAAATACAGGGAGGCATTTATTATTTCTTAAATAAATTATATTAAGCTTGGTTAACTTATTGTTCTTTAAGTCAACCCTTCTTGATTTTAACTTTATGTTAACAGGTTCCAGTTAAAGAGCGCAATACATTTGCACTTACAAGTGATCAATATAACTAGGCAGCAGCTAGTCTCCGTGCACATATTGACAAGGTCCTGAGAGACATTCAGACAAATCAGACAAATCAGACTTATTTTGCAGCCATCTACTCGAAGTGTCGTTTTGTCCGTTTTTTTCGTTGAATTTTAATACGTTTTTGGAACTATCAAATCTTTTAACGTGCTCCTCTTTTCAAATGGATATGTCGCAGACATACTGAAACCTTATGGGGATGAAAGCATCAATTTTGTTGCAGACAGAGGGAAATTAATCCTGCTGTACTTTACACATTCCTTATTCGAGGATAGGCTAATACGCTAAAGTCAAAATGTATAAAATATCTCTCTGCGAAATTGAGTTACTTTAAGTTAATGCATTTCCTTCAGACACTTATTAATGTATTATTTAACATTTTCTGAATCTTTAATCAAAGGGTTTCATCATTTATTCTGTTTGAAATGGACAATTAATCGCGTATGTCCAAAGACAGAAGCCGATTAGAGGCTTCACCACATTTACCCCTCCGCCTTTAATCCTAGAGTTTTCATCTAATGTTATTTGGACAGGATAAAAAGTCTCCTGTGTCAAAGTAGAGAAGTAAATGAGAGACTTTTCAACATTTAGCTTTCAGTTTATATGGGATGGATCTGGTAGTTTTGCAAATGATAGAACAATACGTGGTGGTAGTAGTTTCCTAATTCTTGCACACTATAATAGCTTGAAATTGTCTGCCAGTTTCTTAGAAGTTTTAACTGATGAATAAGATAATTGTTAGTGATAAGACCCACATCAAGGAATTCTGGAGAACTCCTCATGCATCATTTCTTCCTACTCGTCCAGAACTACAAACCTCTTAAGCAATGAATCTGTATAAATCAAACACATTATACCGGGATCCACACAGATCATTATTGTTAATGTCAAATATCATGCATTCAAAATGTATAGATAATGGCATGTTATATAAATATTGTACTCAAATTATTATGATACTGGAATTTATATTAATGTCTGTTTCTTGCGATAATGACAGTTTTGTCTAAAATGACTAATATAGAATATAGCATAAACTATACTTTGACAACGTCATTTTGATAAGTAAAACTAATTCAACTCAGTAATTATTATTTAACTAGACTTTCTTTTCACATCGACTATGTACTATAACTTCTTTGATTTTCCATATAAAATGTTAAGCAAGACAGTATGCAGACTTCCCAGTGTCGTATGAGTTATAAGATTAAACCGTTAAAACTACAGGAACGCCTAGTCTAAGAGCGTTTTTAGGTTGATAGAAAAGGTCCGTTAAATAACAGCATTTACTCCGAATTTGAACCTAAGCCCCAAGTCGTTGCTTGACATTCAGTTTCAAGTATTAAATAACTGGTAATCAAATATTAAATGACAACTTGTATTTACAACCAGAATGTGAACATGTGCTTTGTTTCTAAAAGTCCAGTTTCTTTAGTAAGAGCCTCATTTTCTCTGAAAACAACAACCTAGTATAAATAAGAAAAGAAAATGGAATTAAATGCTTGATGATTTATTTTAGAAATGACATATTGCACGTTTTATGAAGGAAATTTTCTTGATCAAAACGCTAGGGATTAACGGTATGACTTTTTATTAAAATAATACCTCATGCTTCAACGAAACTCCTAGTCAAATAAAAGATAGATATAGCAGATTCCGGTGATTGTCTTACTCTGTAATATTCTGTCATGAAACTGTAAAAGTAAGTAATATTTTGACTTTACAAACTTGGAAATTTTTTTATAAAGTGTCATTTCTTGGACATTTCTATCATTTTCGTATCATTGTTACACTATGTTATTCCTCACTTGAATGTTTATTATCTTCACCAGTCCAATGGATCATGCAGATAAAAGGCAGTCTATTGAGAAATCTTTGATGCATATGTTTTACACACAGAAATGGAGCAAATGCTGCATCGCGTGCTTTACATATGTGCTTGCATTTTATCCTGTTCACACGACATGTCTTAGCACGCACGCTCAAACGACTTGTGCTTTATTATGCATTATGCCGTTTTACGCCCTGCCCCTGCCCCTGCCCCCACCCTTAAAGAAAGCTTAGTCAGATGTAGTAGATAACCACTGCCTCTAAAAATTATCTTTCAGTTCGAAATAATCACTATCGTCATTAAGAGTTGATCACATGATGAATGCTTGCCTTTACTGAATCTTACATTTAAAGATATTGTAATTATCAAAGTTATCTGCTAGAGTGTTTATGATATGAATCGGCTAGTTAAAAATATTCTTATCAGACAACTAGTCGGATTTCAACTTGTCCTGATTATATTTACGCATTTTATTTTATGGCGTCTCTATATGAACGCAACATACAGTGTTCTTCTATAAACTGCGAAAGAGCTAAAACTTAAGTTCAAAGCTAAAAAATCTAATGCAAAACGTAATTAGTTGTGCATGTTTTTATCTTAAATCTGACATCACTGATATATCATCACTTTACACAGCTTATGTTTCTAATTCAAGAGCAATATCTATATTTCTGCGTGACTTTGTGTACAGCAAAATCACGTCTTTTTGTTAAAATGTACAAGATTTTGTAATGCAAATACGACATAATGTATGATTTAATAGTCTTTGTTACGTAAGACCTTGCGGACGCGCCAGAGAAAATGTATTAAAGTGATGGAAAACGTAATCGTATTAAGTATTTCCATAAATTTCCCGTAAACATATTTGTATTTTTTCGGTCCAAAAAAAACAACAACACCAAGTGCTTATGAACTGATTAATATATTCTTATCCATTTTGTTTATGAAGGGTTATAGTTACAAAACCAAACAAGTTATTAGTGGGTACAAAAGTGTACCCGTTGCCTGACCGCAATGTACATTCTAGCCCGTAATGTACATCTCTATGAAATCAGTTAGAAATTCGTACATTGTCGTGACACATGGCTTATTCCTGGGATACATGTTAGTTTAGCACAACTGTTGCAATGATTTAATTTCTATATTTTCGTAAACATTTCGCTTCTCTTATCTATACAGATTCTTTTGGAAGGGAAGATTGATGAGCAGTTTACAGTTGTTCAAATCATGCGTAGGTATAAATAGAAGACAAAACAAATTACTAATTAAAAAGAACATTTGGAACGCCCAAATGAGCGTATCAAAATATTTGAGCCTAAAACTTTGGTAGAAAGATAAGATGAAACAAGTAAAACGTTTGCTTTAAGGTAAAATCTAACCGAAACAGAGTTATTTGATACAAGACGCATGGTGCCTTTTAAAAATAGTTTTTACGACATGAATTGATAAAATAGACATATCAACAGCTAGGAATGAAGCTCAACACTGAAACAAAATCAGTAAGATCGGTTCAGTTCTGATATAGTTGATATACAACGTAACAATACTATACACAGCATGCCTGGTAACTGTTTACTACAGACAATTCCGTACCAGTATTTTTATTAACATATGACTTTCAATACAATAAAGTCACGTCATGTGTTAAATGTACACGCCTTCGTGATGCAAATGTGATTTTATTTCTTCGAGGATGGCCTTTGTTATGGAAGATCATTGAGGTTGATGTGATTTCGTAAGATTTGTACTGTACGGGCTATTTGTAAGAAAAAGTCAAATATCAAGGAACTGATTATATTGTGATCCTTTTAATTTTATGAGAAGTCTTACTTCCAGATTTAAACAGACTGATTTGTTACTTTAGTAGCCTAGCGGAACTGTACATTATAGGTTCTACAGTAACTATACTTTTTTATGAAAATATTAAGAAATTCGTACATCATCGTGACTTATGGCTCAGCTTCAGAAAAACTCCTTTTAGCACAGTTAATTTATTGTAAAATATTTTTATTTTACAAAACTTTAATTTTCGTAAACATATCAAATGCCTTATCTAATGTATACAGATTCATTTTGATAGAAGGATTAACGAGCTGTTTACTGATGTTCATATCATGCATATGAATAATGTGAAGAGAAGAAAACGAAATTCACACTAGAAACAACATTTGGAACGCCCACATGAGCATATTAAAATTAGTTCAGCCCAACTATTTTCGAGAAAGATGATATGGAAAAGTTAAAACGTGTTTTAACATCAATTGTAGGTCTCACTTATTCTAACTTAAATCAATCATCTGTTTCCTGGAGTTCTCCCTGATACGCACAATAAGTTTGGGATTTGTGGAGGTTCTGTTCCAATTCCACAAACTGGATATGAACTGGTGATCTCTGAGTTTTAGATGTTTTAGATATATACAACACATAAGAACGAAGTTTAAGAAATGCGCTTTCAGACAATTATTGCTGGTAACAGCTTTAGACAGCCGTCTTTTGAACATTTTTCTTGGCGGCAAGCTTAACGTAATGAGAAATGAAACTAACTCCTCGAAAAATAAGTTACAAAAGACAATTTAAAAACCCGTGAGCATAATTCAAACACTTTATACTAGAAGAAACATTTCTTTCCCTTTTTGAGTTATTTTCGGATTTTGTTTTATGTACCTTATCCGGTATTTAAGATAAAAAAGTTTTTAAAAAATGGACAAAAGCTACAATCGGCATGTAAGTTTTGCTACATTTTTCGTATAGACTTTATGTTTACAGTACAGCGGAATGTTCGGTCCAGTTTCACTACATTAAAGTTGAGAAGACAGAAGCAAGGAAAAGATTTTGAAATCAGACTCCTTTCGCAACAAAAACAATCATATCCAAGATAAATAATCCAGTTTTCATAATTATTTGTTGGCAGTGAAACAAGTTCTTTGTAATTTTCTTCAGACACAATGTCAAAATATAAAGCATTAATTTTGTTAATTTTTATTTTCATATAGTTTCCCTGTAAAACATTAGGATAGACTAGAGATATTCAATCGGTCATACATACACCTGGGAACCTCCTAACAGTCAGGATGCCAAAGGTATCGATAACAGGCCATCGGATTTTGTCCCTCCTGTTTAAAATCCCAGGATCACATTTAAAAGTAGCTCACATTAATATATCAAGAAATATTTCTTACTACATGTAACTGAAATGACCTTCATTTGTATCAAAAACATCCCTAAGTATGCTTTTTAAATCGATTATCGACATACAAGAAACATAGAGCAGTATTTCGTTCGATTACATTGCAAAAAATATGAAAACAACTTGAATACAAAAGAAAGGCACATGTCAACATTGTTTTAGAGTGAATAGAACATTGTTCTATCATAATTATCCTATCAATATATTTTTGGTAATATATCAATAAGTTTAAAGTGATCATGTGACTTTTTTAGGTTGTAAAAATGTCTGTCTTTAAGTACATTAATTTCTTCTTCAATACACATCTCGATAAAGCATTTAAGTAGTTCCATTTATTTTTATATACTATGATCTTTATTTCTTACACACCCTTATTAAGCCTGCTCAAATAAAAGCTAAGTATAGAGTCTATAAGACTCGTTTTATGGTTCTGATGCTTCAGAAATAAGCAAATAAGTATGTAAAATTGTCTATTTATTACTTAAACCTGCTTATAAACTCATATTAATATTGTCGACATTCAGCCATAAGCTTTCCAAAATTAACCATAGTTACTGCAAGAGAAAACGCAGGAGAAACACACATAAGAAACATCAAATCGAAACAATTAATCTAACTGTCGAATGGCCATTCAGTAAGCTCATCCAAAAGGGAAATCACAATACGTACTTTGAATATATGTTAGCGCTAAGCTAGTTTTGTCGGTTAAGCATTTGCTCCGAAAGCGAATGATTCTTCCTTCTCAGCATGTAGCCTTAATATATCAGTTAATCTAATTTTATATGTTTTACGATTCAGATATAAGGTCAGAAGGAGAATGAACCCTATGACATGACAATTTATTTAAGCAGGGGTCTTTCACTGTCCTCTATAATAATTGCATTAATTTAGAAATTCATTGAAGCATCAATCTAATTAAGCTATCATCTATCTTATTATATCCAGGATGTTTAGAGACTTTTAAGCTTGTTTCGAGAAATACGTCAGGCCAGTTATACGTCTTAAGTAATGACTTTAATGGACTTTACTCGTAGATGATAACAAATTTATAAACTCTTATGTCTGAGCTGAATTGTCCATCTTAATTTGGACCGAATTTTTTATTGTTCACTGCGGTGAAAAACGAACTTTGAAATCCGACTTAAGTACGTCCACTACAAGAATGAACATTTTTAGACCAAAAATATACTGCATTAATTAGTCTGAAATTAAAACAAAGGAAAACATCATGTCTCTGGTCACTCTGGTGGAAAGCAGTGTTAGAGTTTAAATGTCAGTTTCCACATAACCCTTGTACTGTATATTAATACAATGCAAATATGCATTACATTTGAATATATGTTTATTTCAATTTAATTAACCATTTAATACTCCATTTTATAAGTTTTTTGTAAGAATCTGCGTGAACCATTACTAACATTACTTTGTTTAATTTAGAAATAGAGTTATGCGAAAGGTTGGTGGTTCAAGGCATGTAGGAATATATAGTGTAAATTGATCTTTCCTTAATTCCCTTAAGTGGATCTAATTACTTATAATTGCTTGTTTTAGCAATCCTACTGAAATCGCATATGTACCATCTCCATACAAAAGTTCCTGATACGGATATTACAGGACTATTCGCTTGAAGCGGCGAAATGCTGACCTTGTTATAACGTATAGCAATATGATGCCTTGTCACCATATATGGTCTGTAGAGTCCTTGTGAAATCCTGAACTTAACAAAATAACAATTATTGCTCTATTGTACACACGAGCAACCGTAACTAAAACAGAATTTCTTCATTTTACTTGTCATGGAGATCAGATATAGTATGCCGCCTTGATGCAAACTTTGCCAGGTGCTCGCACTATTTTTCGATGCATCTCGATAGTATCAGTATTTGCGCTTACTTTAATTTAATATGCTATCATTTTGTTTACTTGTCTGTTTGCCTCTTTGTACAACATGCGGTAGAAATTGTGAACTTTTTTGCCCCTATCAATATTAGGAATCATTCAATATTATCACCGTTAGACCGTTAAAGGTATAGCTGCATCTCAAATGAAAATTGTTTTTCGTGGTTTTCTCGACAGATAGGGGAAGATAATGGATTTTAAAATTAATCGCTTACAAAGACGCGGCTATTGCTCTTGGAAAATGTAGCAAACTATTTAGTAAGTATGTAATTGCCAATGTCTAAAGGCTTTATAAGGTTTCTATCCCTATAAGATATAGTATGTCTGTGAAATCTATTTTTAAATACCAACCATATATTAAATATTTGTTTTAACAAAGAAGAAGGCATTAGGTTATTACCAAGGAAGTCTAAATTATTTTTTGAAATTAACAAATGTGAATCATGTTATAATGACCGAATTGCAATGATAAGAATAAGAAGTACAAATGTAGGAACATCAAGTGCATTTGTTGTTTTTGCAGATTGTACATTGTATTACATATAGTACTAACAACATTGTCAATGACTTTTACAATACATGTAATTGAATGATACTCGAATGCTTTGGATTTTAGTTTGTAATCAAAATGTCTATAAAATGTAATCCAAGTCTGATATTGGCATTCAATTCTGCAATAAAGAGAATGCACAATTGGTCTTGTATGAACAATACATCCAGACGCGATGTTTCCGGGCTGTCCAATCTTTTGGTATGTGCTTGACATTCCTCGAATTTAATGATTTACATTTTTCTATGTATTTTTGAGACACATAATGTTAACGCAAATACTGTCAGTGGGTGTTTTGTGTAAAAGAATTCCAAACTTTGTTACGATAATCTTCCTTTAACCATTAAATGATGTGGCTTTTATTTTTATAGTAATATTAATACATAATTCCAAACGAAACTTCAAGTATGCCATAATAATTTAAAAGAAGACAAGACCGAGAATGCTTGTGTTTTAGAGCAACTTACAAATATAAATTCATCGGGTCAAGTTAGCGATAAATATTTATTACAACAATCTAACGAAAAGTTTTGAATAAAACGTATTATACCATTGTGTTAAACGAAAAGCTTTAAAATAACTAAAACAGACTTGCGACTAAACAATGTCGGTACACACGTACTATCATTTCCTACGAATTCTGCTTGGCATAGTGTTGTGTCATTTCAAAAATGATATGTATATTTTAGTTATCAGTCAGTTATATATCAGTTATACATATATATTCGTTATCAGTCTGTTTATAGAATTTTGAAACATAACAAGGCTTGTACTAGTATCAATTTGGAAGCAACTTTCAAAATAAGCATACAAATTGTTTGAAGTGACATTTGAAAAGACATTTCATCACTACTAAAGCAATACTATAAAAGGAAAGGAACTTCAAATTGTAAAGAAAATCTAATAAGACATATATAACACTAAAATTACACCATGTAAAAAGTCCATAATTAGAAACTTAATGCATTTGTAGATGAACAGCACCCATATTGTTTGCTTTTAAAGTTTCCGAAATCCGATATAGATCCGGCAGCATAGTCTTTGATTTAATTACAATGTACATAACGCAATAACGGTATTCAGTTAACTAACAATTTTAACTTGCTCAAATATGGATTTCAAAATTAATCAATTATCTTCTATCTTCTTATTTTTATTTTACTTTATTGTTTAGCATGTCAACAAATATTTTTGAATTTGTGTCTTTTAATAATTATAATATCTGTAATTCATTGGGCGATTTACTATTGCAGCTTTCTAACAAAATGTATCTCTTTTTAAAACAGAACTGCAAAATTGTCAAATTAATGGCTGCCTCGACGGTTATTTGAAGACTGGAATAAGACTCTCTATGCTTAGAAGAGGACAGGGCTGATTAAGCCAATATCTACAATAGAAAGACCACAACACTAGATTATATGGCAATTTAGCTCGGTACTCACCTTTTTAGAAACAATGTACTAATACAAATCGTAACGGAATTTATTAATTGATTGACGAAGTGTATCATAGATAGAAAGGTTAGTAAGGCGATATATCCAGGACAGGAAAATCTGTGTGGTTATAAAACGTGACAAAAGTATTTCTGGCAAGATTTGGTGATGAATTATTGAGAGCTATTCAGATTAAGGAACGGGTGTCTTTTTTGGACGCAGCCCTACGCCCCTCCCACCCGCCGCTCCGCCCTGCAGACGAACACAGGATAACTGATTTATGTCGGCAATAATTTTTGTAGAAACCAATGAACATTAAATGGAGTCATTTCTTTTGTCTATAAATTTTAATTAGAGATAAAGTTTGCTACCACGTTGTTCGAAAATGCTGCTTTTAAAGTAATGTACAGTACACTTCGAACACCGTTGGAGAAAATAAACAGTATTCATAGGACATAAGGTATGACCTCACAATATAAGCCTGATTTTGTTATACTTGCAAACAAGATGTATCCGATATTTTCATCTTGAGGAATACCTTACATAAATAGTGTTAATAACATTTTGTCTTGACAAAGGCTATACTCGAGACTGTAACTTTTACAAACGCATACATGCCATTTACGAGTCATTTATTTTGATCACATGGATGTCCGAGTACACGTACTGTCGTATATACATATGTAAGTGTTCAAATTTAAAAACAAATCCCGGGGGTTATAAACATTTGCACTAATCTGTTGTGATTATTGCATCACGTTTAAAGACATAATAGCACCAAAAAATAAAAGAAAATGATATGACAATGCTCTTTGAGTTCGGTCGGTAAAAGTTGTCCAATAATTAATACAAGGTAAGTAAAGTTGCATTTGTACAGAGTTGAATGACAGGGACGCGTAGGTCTATACAGAGTGATAAATATCTGTCAAAATCATTACATTGCAGTATCTCAATCACAAATTCATAACACTCTTTGCCAATAAATACATCATAGCAGTCGTAAATGACAACACATGATGTTGAAAATTTTCTCCAAAATAAAACGGTTGTAAAATTATTAATAATTAGACTTAACAAAATTTGTTACAGCTGTTCTGTACATCTTAAGTCTTTCTTAGTTGTAATTAAGAGTCCTTGTGTGTGGTTGCAGCTGTGGCTAGGCAATTCTAGTGTGGTTGATAAATCATATGTATATTCAATCTAGTCTGCTATTATATTTAATGAGAATGATAACAAAGTAAGTTAGTGCTTACAAATTGTAAGACGTTAAAGGCTCGAAAATACAACTTAGATAACACTTCAACACAAGGTTCAATGTTTCATCAAACTTTGAATAACGGCTGGATGCTTTTGACTGTAAAACTTGAAATTAATTAGGCCTGCTCAACAGAATTTAGCGACCGATTAGTTACAAGCGTAGGCTACTACATAAATTTTAGTTTAGATCACATCGTTGCTGGAATGTAGGCGTTCTTGACTTACTACATTACTTTGTTCTGCGTGCTCAGCTTCGCCTAGGCAAATGATAACATTATCATCTATATCTATAATTTATTCTTTCAGGTACCATTGAGCCTGCAAATTGTAGTTCATTATACGAACCTTTATGGTGCTCGTCCTGGTATGTTCTCGAAAATTTATAGAAATTATGATTGAAGTAGAAAATTGTAGTTAAGACTTATTGGGTGTTTATGTACTTATGTTATGATAAAACAACTCAACTATTTTATTTTGATTTATTGTTACCAAAGGTTGCTGTCGTTTTCTTTGATGCCTATCTATATAACAGTGTAATGACTAAAAGTACTTTATCCTATGCACGTGTTACATTTTCGTATCAACATGCCTTATAACGATATACGTCCAACGTGTACATCATCAATTAAGTTCAAATATAAATGTGTATAAGTAACAAGACAAAATCAGACAAAATCAATGAATACTGCTATAAAAGCGACTGAATCATTCACAACAACTGATCTTGCTCAAATAACGTCCATATCAAAAGTGGCAAAATATAATCCAAAGAGCTCCCAATCTCCATCATCCTTGCCTCTGGAGTACAGTTAGCTTGTTGCGACGTTCTGTTTTCATCTGCAACATTTACTACCAACTTTTTCCAAGCGCATATTACCAATCTTTGTCTCGAATCCAGGTCAAAGAGAAGTTCTTCGTGGAGTATGAAAAAGACCCAAACTAATTGTCTGTCGTGTCATAAATTGCTGAGCATACATAATAAATAATAACCTATTAGCTTAAAACTGCTTGTAGGCTTATTTTAACTAAACTTTGTTAATAACTTTCCAAATATACCTTTTAAATATGTATTCAATTATTATGAAAGCAAGTTATTGATATAAACTCTTTATTTTGCACGTGTATTATCGTAAAAAGTGTAGGATGAAACAATAGTTTACGTACCTGTTGTCAAGACTTTAAATAAATGTTGCTTAAGATTTTACAGAATTTAATAAGACATTAATCATGAAAAGATTCTGGTTTTCAAATAGTTGTAAACTAAAGTGAGACTTTTGTTATTTTCTAATAATTATTTATATTAATTTCTTAACTTTTGAATCAGGTTCTAACAACTCATATTAATCGCCCTCGAGACTTAATCCAGATTGACACTACCACTACAAGGGCACTGGTGAGGATCGAACCTGGACCTTCCTATTCTGATTCAAACGCGCTTCCGCTGTACCAAGGCGGCTTCACAAAGAGACTTTGTTAAACGTACAAACACTACGGATGTTCGACGCATGCCTTTTTCGAGAACAAATTCTCCATCCATAACGATTTCGTATGAACAAATTTGTATTGTCATTTAATTAGGACAAGACAATTCATTTCACTACGGGCCTTTATATTTTCCTCTAGAATAATTGTATTATACGGCAATTCTTTGAATGCTAATCTAATAATCGTACATCTTATTTCTTTCTAGTTCCAGAATGTTTACAGTTATTTAATCTTGTTCGAGAAAACGAAATAAAATTATATCTATGTCAGCCAAATTGTGATATAATGGACGTTAATGGATTTGCGATATCTACAAACTGCTCTTTTTCTTCACTTCTAGAATTGATTTGTCCAATTTTGATTTGGACTGAATCATCAATTGTCAACAGGGGTGTTCAATAAAAGTTAACAAAGCGCGAACAGCATGTAGAGGATTGATTTCGGTGTAATATCATGTTATAATTTCACCGAGTGGGCACCAAAAGCGATATTTTCACGATGATATTACATCGTAACTAATAATTTTTCTGTTTATTTTATGTTTAAAGACTTTTTGAGTTAGCTACAATATAATGTCAAAATTCGCGGGAAAAATCATCAGAAAGCATAGCACAATTGACGTCATTTTAACGACGTCATCGTCGTACGGGTTTAGCATTCATTACTCTCGGTATTCTTTTTGACGTTAATCCGGGTAACAGATTTGATAAAAACACCGAGAGACAAAAACATCAAATGACTTTATAGAAAAAATGTCTCATGTGCTCACATTAAAATTCAATAAATATTGATAGCTCGGTGTGATATGATTGTATGTGCATGAGTATCAGAAATAAAAGAAAAACATTTCACTGAGTGAACATTGAGTTTATCGTGGATATGATACACCATACATTCGATAAACCACCGAAAAGCATAAAATAAAATGTTATAAATATATTTCAGAGACGCGATTTCTCTTCCTAAGGCAGTCAAAGGTTCAAGAAGCCACATATGAACGGAAATTGGTACATTTAATCGCGAGATGTCATTTAACGATAGTGGGTGATTTTAGACTGTTCACATTTCTACTATCGTAATAAAATATACTAATTCATTCTGATTTTAATAATATACGAGTATTTCATATTTTCTTAAATCCTTCTCTGTTCCCTTTGTTGGATTAAAGACAGCTTATTGTAATAACTTTGTATTGAAATCTGTAAAAAATACTTAGTAACGCTTAAACGAATAGCACATAAATATATTTTTAAAGTGTTACGTTATATGATAATCCATCTCTAATTACAAAAGCTTTTTTTTTATAAAAGTGAAGTCGCGCACGGATATTTGAACAGTAAAATGAACATGACATTTATCAAGACATTATCATACTTTGAATAAGATTATTAAAACAAATACCATAGTGTACGCTCCTTGCAAGTATTGAAGCGCATCGTTATTTGTTTAATTTACAGACTGAGGTACCTTATACGATGCATTACGATCCTTCCAGAATTCCCCAGTGCAGATCTTATGGCAAGCAATACATTTGGTTATAAAACGGACAGACAATGCAAACCATAATATGCCAAAAGTCTACGGAAATTCTTCTGTGGCACAGGCTTGAGTTTGATGATCATAACCGAATAATTTAATCACAAATTGAAATAGGTTTTAACTGCAAGTTCTATGTCATCATTGTGGTAAAGCTTAAAACATGTACAGGATGTGTACAGGAATGCCCTTTTACAAATTGTCCAATTTGATATTAAAGATGGTATTTTTAGTTCCAGCGTTTCACTCTGTTATACAGACTCCAACAAAATGTCCAAATAATCATATATATTGTAATCTTAATAAGTTCAAATAAACCACATGTTTTCACATAAAGTTCTTGAAAAGGAATTACTCATGCCATTTCATTCTGTTCCTTTGACCTACAGATAATAATAACCCAAAATAATTTCAGAAATAGGGTTTGAATGTTGTTAGCCAAAAGCTCGAAAACAAAAGCCACGAAAACTCTAAACTCCCTTAAATCTCAACTCCAACTACCGAATGTCTGTGTTCCCTTGCTTTTATACCCTTCCCTCTAAACATGGGAAGAAGCACCATATACCTCTTATTACTTTGCAAAATCAAATATATAGCATTTCAATGCTACATGGTAGCCTACCACTATAATCACTGGTAGCAAATGCTACTTCTTTGTTCCCGTAGAAACAGACACACTGGAAAAATTAGCAAGGAGTGAAGTGAGTGCAAAAGTCACGGCCCATTTATAATCTTACTCTATGAAACTAATATATGACACTCTACTATACTGCAAGAAAAATACATATACTTTTACCCTGAAATCACAAAAGTACATATAAATGCAGTCTTGGGATAATGTCTAATTTCTTAAATCTAAGTTCTCAAAGATTGTATCTTGTGTGGACATGTACAATTGAAAAAAGATGATCTCCGAGGACAGTATTTTGAACATGAAATGAAAGTCTGTTCTACATAATTATGTTCTTACGAGATACCTTTTAAAACTATTTTAATTCTATTTCAAACATACTTTTTTCAGTGTAGTAACTGATCTATAATCTCTTTGTGTCATATTTATTGATTAAAGATGTGCTTTGGTCCGGAAATAATCTATGAACAATATCACAAAATGTTGATGGAACCAAAACATGTTTCAAAAACTAATTAGTAGATACTTTACCAAAGGTAAAGTGTACACGTTGCCATAGTATTTTATTAGCATAATAATACAGAGAAATAGGATATCATTTCACAATGCGATATGTTAGTGTTTGACTGATATAAGCATTGTTTAACTGTTAAAGCATTTAATGTAACATAACATACTATTCATATTTTCATATTACATGACTGTATAAGACTTATTTAGTTAAAATTATATTTTACTTGCACATTGTCTACTAAGCTCTGTTTCATATAAGTTTGAATATTCAACAAATTTCATTTCTTATCTATTCAAATCCAATTTTCACACAATTTACAAAATGATCCAAGAATTCAATTTTGTTCAAAGATATATTACCTAATTAACTGCAAGGTAATTTGGAATGTTGCTACATAACTATATGTTACTAACATATGTCTAATTGAAACGAATTACGTTTTAGGAAAGAGGTTTACGTCAACTATTAGCTTTTCTTCTAAATCCTCACATATCTTACAAAATAATTAGTACCGTTAATATTGTTTAAGCCTATCATACATATGGACGATTATCCTCGTTAATTATTTCGTAGTATAATTTAAGACATGATGAAAATAGAAAAGAAGTATTTAAAACATAAACCAAAAATATATAAATAAAATGAAGCGGTAAAAGATAACGTAATTTTATTGCAGGTCAAAAATGGTCTTGATGCAGTATAAAAATTCAAACTCTATTTCTTTGTCTTACATTTAATTTAATATCTAATATTTAGAATTTATTTACAACCTCGCTAACATCACAGGGTGTCTTGTTACTAGAAAGTTTTAGAACATCCTAGATAGAAAGGTATGCGGTATTTCCTGAAATTCTGCGATACATTTAATGGGTATTCTACAGAGATTTACATATACTAAATGTACCTAAAAGACATTAAAGTAAATAAGTCTGCTAAGGCTTACTTTAACCCTTCGCCACACTTTGACACTATCCTGCAGCTATTTAGATATAAATAGAAATTAATTAAGTTACAGCTTAATTGTCTAAGTAAGGTTAAATCTCTAGAGAATAACTACATCACGAAATTCAGACCGTCACTAAAAGGTTATTCTCAGGTATGCAAGAAAAGCTTATATTTAAGTAAATAATCCTCTTCCCATTGCGAAACAAACAACTCGGCTTTAGATTTTTACCGAAGCTTTGTTAATTGTTTTCACCTGGAACCAATGTTTCTATACCTTTAGTTTTCAAGTCGGCGTTTTTTACATATTCAAGTTGCATTGAAGTTTATGTCAAGCATTTCTTCGAAAAACGCTAGTAAAAACAATGAATAGTTAACTGATATATATAAGTACACGTGTATGAAAAGAAATGTGAAACAGTTTCAACAGCTATAGTGTTGTATTAAAATAAATAATTTGATTATGATAAACATACTTGTGTCATACAATTAATCTTTAAACAACCGAAGTACAAAAGTATTCCAACAAAACCGAAAGAGTTGACCTAATTAACGTACAAAAATGGTAAGCCTACGTATAGATTAAAATTTATAATCACGTTTTTTCACGTTCCATTCCCAGTTTCATGTTGATCCCAGTATGTCTTTTAATTGGTATTTCACTCGCTGCATTTTGAAAATTCGCATGAAAGCCTGCATGCAAATTGTATCATGCAGCCTTTTCCAACAGTTTCAGATCGTTTGTTCTAGTGCGCTGCGTTTTGGAGCTGTTTTGCTTAGAGCTATCAGGAAAATTATTCTTTGAATACATAAAGGGTTTAGAATACTTGTAAGCATACAGTTATTCTTAACTATTACAATTCGCTAAATCATACACATTTTCAACTGGAAACATATGAGAGAAATTTAAGTGGGTGGAACAAAAACAGTCTCCACATATGTCAGATGTAACCTTCATTTTAAAAAACAGAACAATTATAGACAAACAGTTATAGGAAGGAGCAGTCTCAGGTATTTGTTTTGAAACTAATATATACAACATCTGGTACTATAAAAGTGAATGGCAGGTAGATAATTAATTTTACACATTTAATAATGCACTTACGACAACATATGTTTGAAGCAAAGTGAAGTTAATTAACCGCGATACTAATGCGTATGGTAATATTTTGGCAATATTTATTTCAAATGTCAGTTTTAATGTAATGACCCTATTTAATTGTCATGTAAATGAGATAGTGAATGACTACAGCTGCTTAATGGTCGGCTGTCATATTTACAAGTCTTACCTCTGTGTTCTTACTATAAATACTTTTGCACATTTTTTGGTACCCTTGTTCGAAATGAAGAATGAAGATTTACTCTTTGTCTCTTTGCGAATATATTTGACCAGAACTGTTAACTTGTATAAATGTAACAAATAATATTAAGTTACATAAATCTTATAAAAACAATTATTAATAAACACTAAAAAGCTTAAAAAGTCTTGAAGAATACGCCATGAAATTTGAAAACACCTTACTGCTTTATGTAGTTAAATGTCTATTATATATAAAAGCATCCGACACAAATCGTCAGAAAGACATTTTAAAATTAGAGCCTGTAATATTCTTATTTACGGGATATACAAATAAAGCTGCCACTGCAAATGTAATTATCGTGTTTGAAATCACAGAGCAAATGGGCTTGCATGTTGCATTCTCAGATCAATTTCTCTGACTTTCAGAATATTTAAATGTCATATGTTATTAGAGAATAACTTGGTGAAAATTGATCGTGCATCATGAGACAGAATGACCTTCTCACACGAAAGTCATACTTTTCATTTTATCCTCACTGCACATTGAGTTACGTTCCTCATTCTCTCTCATATGACTGAAACGTACAGCAGGACAATTCTTCAAATCTAACACCAATTCACAATTCAATTCAACTTCGTAGTATATCGCTATAAAGTAAGAAACGCTATTTATTTTTACAAAGTCACTTAAGGGAATAAGAAAGAACTTAAGCTGTTGTTAATGTCGTTTACCCAACATTTTAATGTAGCCGTACATGTTTTATAAATTCATAGTATGCAGTAAGTTGCAGCCATGCTTTTAAATGTTTTGTTGATGTTCTTTCTCCTAAAACTACTTCATTTTAGACATCTCCAAATTATAATCATAATGACAATCATTACAACTGGAAACGTCAGTTTTGTGTTTTAAAAGTTTATTGCCTCATCGGCCACCATAAAAATTCACCATGTATGTATTCTTTTCCATACTAAACCAGTACAGTAGTCTTTCGCTGAAGCTTTAAGGATATGCCCGGTACATATTTGTACGATTGCTAAGCTGCGTGCTTGATCATATAACATGTCTTCGCTGATTTCAATGTGTGTTCGTTGTTCTACTGTCCCGACTCCATAACGATGGTCACCAACAAACCTACCGAGTTTCAAAATACCAAATTGTGCACCTATATGCATTTAACTGATAAGACTATGTACAAACAGCGTTCCGTTTTGTAGGTGTACTGAATATTTTACCTAGTCGTGTGTTGACACATCTTTGCATTTTTCCTGTCTCCAGTCTTTTGCGGGCTCCTTTGTCATTCCCTTTAAACAAGGTGATTCATAAAGCCGAGCATTTAAATCATTTTTATTAATTTCTTAGTTGAAATTTTGACTTGGACATACGGTGGTTCTTCATCATGGTGACTGTTATCACTCTGGACTACTTATGAACGAACTTACCTACCTTAACATTATCTTCTAACGGAACTTATGTTATCTTATTTAAAGTGCAAATATTATTGGAAGATAGTAATATGATTACGAGAAGCAATAAAAATCTTAGAACGTATATTTGATCTAGGTAACAGTTGAGATAAGTTTGAGGATTGCAATGTTATCTTCCAGACAAATGATTTACATACCTTATTTTCTTTGATTCAATATGATTTGTTTATTGAAATAGATTAGCATATACTAGAAGTTGTAAAACGTAAATACGATTGAAATAACATTCCGAAATTATTTCGTTTATTGAAAATTCGCTCATGTTACCCGAGAACTGATATTCAGTTACTTGTGTAACTGTTGGAAAACAGTTTTGTAATACTAACGATATACAATCTAGGTTTAACTTCAGTTACACGCGTAAAGGCAAAAGCAACGCGAACATACAGCTATGCTCAAGTGTAACAATTTCACAGTATTCATCCATAACTTAATTATCCATCACACAAATTGTTGGTGCTCCCTTAAGAATGTTGTTGCTATGATTAATTGGGCAGTGTTTATACCCCGAAACGAAGTTTGGGGGGGGGGGGGGGTATATAGGAGTCACCCGGTGGTTGGTCGGTCGGTCGGTCGGTCGGGCGATCGGTCCGTTGCATTTTCCTTGTCCGGAGCATAACTTGAAAACTACTAGTTGGAATTCAATACAACTTCATACAATGGTCAAGCACATTAAGAGGAAGGCAGTGCACAAGAACCATAACTCCATCTTGACTTCTTACAGAGTATTGCCCTTTGTTACTTTTCCTTGTCCGGAGCATAACTTGAAAACTACTAGTTGGAATTCAATACAACTTCTCAATGGTCAAGTACATTGAGAGGAAGTGCAGTGCACAAGAACCATAACTCCATCTTGACTTATTACAGAGTTATTGCCCTTTGTTACTTTTCCTTGTCCGGAGCATAACTTGAAAACTACTGGTTGGAATTCAATACAACTTCATACAATGGTCAAGCACATCGAGAGGAAGTGCAGTGCACAAGAACCATAACTCCATCTAGGCTTATTACAGAGTTATTGCCCTTTGTTACTTTTCCTTGTCCGGAGCATAACTTGAAAACTACTAGTTGGAATTCAATACAACTTCATACAATGGTCAAGTACATTGAGAGGAAGTGCAGTGCACAAGAACCATAACTCTATCTTGACTAATTATAGAGTTATTGCCCTTTGTTACTTTTCCTTGTCCGGAGCATAACTTGAAAACTACTAGTTGGAATTCAATACAACTTCATACAATGGTGAAGTACATTGACAGGAAGTGCAGTGCACAAGAACCATAACTCCATCTTGACTTATTACAGAGTTATTGCCCTTTGTTACTTTTCCTTGTCCGGAGCATAACTTGAAAACTACTAGTTGGAATTCAATACAACTTCCTACAATGGTCAAGCACAATGAGAGAAAGTGCAGTGCACAAGAACCATAACTCTATCTTGACTAATTTCAGAGTTATTCCAAGGACTATATCTCTATTTCAATTTTTTTCTACAAGGTATCATGTTACTACGAACTTCCTCAGTTTATAAAGCAGTCTTTCGGGGGTATTAATCACATTTAGTGATAGCTCTAGTTCTAATTAATTTGTCATCAATTATCGAGGTTTTACATGACATTATGCGCACAAAATTGTATTGATATGTTCTGACGCTACACTACTAATCAGCTACAAAGTGGAATAATTCCTTGTACCATAAGCAGCAAATGGCAAATAACAACTGACGCTTAAAGTCTGTCATCACTCTTACAGTTTGACCAAATTGCATGCATTTAATTCGTACAGTAATGCATACGGATGGAATGTTTTTTGTCTGAGCAAACAGATATAGTAAAATGGGGATTTTATATGAAAAACATTAAATTCAAATGTGTGGAGGTTTTTAAACATATCAGTTAGCACAGAAAGGTTTTTGAATCATCGGTATTACACCTTTGTTATTATATATATAAGTTGCATATATGCATATTTATTTTATATAAGTGATTTATTACAGTGCTTTGCTCTGTACTCTTGTTATTTTTTCCTTTAAACAAATGTTTAAATCCTTAATATATCTTACAATTTCCAGCTTGTTTAACGAAGAAGGGGATATACAGCTATTTCATCTTAATAGATGAAGTCAAAGATTTAATATTTACGCTTTTAACCATACAGAACACTATTTGTATATAGATCACTTTGAACATGTCAGTAAGACATTATGACCATGAGCTTTAGTGTTGTCATGAATAGGGTGTACGTCTGACCATCCTTTGCTTGGATACTTCTTATGGTACATGTATCCAGTGAGTGCAAGACCAGACGGAAATGCACATAAACAGCTGGTCCACTATTATGAAAGAAAACAATATACCGTTTACATATAAACAAATCGAAGACATTATGCGCAAAGAAAGTTTTGTACAAGAGTTCCTGAGGAAGAAAGCAAAACTGTAAACACTGAAAATCTATTTTTTGCAATACGTCGTAAGACTGGTTTCAAGTATGCATGCCTTTTTCATGCTATTTCTGCACCACTGTTTCTTACATTATGAATTAAAAGATACTGTTAGACAAGAATATGCTGCAGCTTTACCCCTTACCTGAATTTTCCAGCTTTTGTTATTCTGTGACGTCGTTTTGTTTTAAACTTTGAAGAAATTCCTCGTTGGGCGCCATTTCCGCTCTTTACTCAGCTATAGTCTAGTATTTTCGAGTTTTACCTGAGTGAGCCTTCCATAACACGTTTCAGAAATAGATTCGCAGGCTAAAACTTCTGAGTAAATTTTGAAAGACGGAAAATATTGTTTTTATATTTTATCTTTTGGTTAAAAAGTTGCACCCAGGAAAGAATTACTTTGCAAATATTTCTGGTTTATAATCTTGATATCATGTAACACGAATGTAACTGTCTAATGCATATATTTATGTTTTCCAGTGAATTATAGAGTTTTCTCAGTGAAATAAAAGTGATAATCCACAGTTTTGAAACAGTGGATTACCATTTTTATTTTCACTGTTTTGCAATCTTTAACCCGGTTTACGTCAAAAAGTATACCGAGCGTAATTAATGCTGGAAACCATGCGACGAGACGTCGTTTAAAGACGTCATTTGCGCTATGTTTCATGTGGTGAGTTCCCGCGACTTTCGATATTTTGGTAAAAAAAAACTAAATAAAAGAAGAGAGTTTAACCATAAAATAAACAGGAAAATTGTTGGTGTCGGTGTAAAGTTAATCTGGAAACTGCACCCCAAAAGCTGTTATTTTCACCGTGGCTGCGCCACTCGTGAAAATATCACTTTGCCCCCACTCGGTGAAATTATAACGTGATCTTACACCGAAACCAACAATTATCCTCTATATCTTTAGACGTACGATGAGATGTTTTTAAGTCAATTCCAAAGGATTCATTCCTGACATAAGTAAAAGTGTTTGATGAATCTGTACAGCTTGGAGGTCTTGAACGCTTTCCACGACTTTACTTAGTGATGACGAGATAATCTATGTAAGTGGTAATACTACAATGCAAATAATGTTAGAAAGCGTAGAGTTGGAGTTATGTCTGAGTTATTTCCGGTCGTTCGGTGCCATTTCATTAGCTGGTCTCTTTACTGTCTGACTTATCAATCACAATATAACACTTTCTTATGTAATAAAAGTTATATTGATTAAGTAGTCGGGAAGTGGGGAAACTACATAATGTCAATGATTTCCAGATATCTATCGGACACAAAGTGAACATGTTCTACTTAATTTGTCTTGTACTTACACGCACATTTCAAAACGTTAATATATACTAATTTGCGAAACAAGTTGACTTTTTACAACTTAGATTAAACTCTCTCGAGACCCATTCCTGATGGAATCAACCTCGAAGAGAGAGGCAATGTGGAATTATTTGTGTCTTGCCTAAGGACACTATCGACATGTGTCATGTATTTTTGAAAATATTATTTGTTACACTTTTATGACCATTATTGTATGGTTAGTGGGGCATAACCTTCTATCACAGCACATGTAAGGGCATAAAATCAATTTGAATAAAGATATCAGAAATATGGGACACTGTTCCGTCAAGCAGGGAATGGTGTTGTTTAAAGTGAAAAAAAAAAATTGGGTAGTAGGTAGAAGCAAGCAATCAGTAGATGCAAGCAATGTACAAAATTGATAAAAAGTATAGTTTTACATACTTTCTACATGCGATAAAATAAGATAAAGCGTTTGAAGATTGTGGCAAATGATAAAATAGTTATGTCGGTGGTTTTAAAAAAAGGTTTTAATATTTGGGGGTGGAAAAATTTTGTTATTTTTTTTACATACAAATTTTCTGTAATTATGTAAAATTTTTTTCAATTGTAAGTTAAATTTTTAATCAGAAGTTAAATAAACAAAACTGAAATAGATCTTTATTTTTCTAAATGAATGTTACTATGAATATGTATTTAACTAAAAGAAAACAGGCTCGATAGTCTTAAAGAGTAAAACAGATTGTCTTCAATAACTACGAAATCTTTAGCCGGAATGATTTTGCAACTTCTTCTTAGGGATAGCAATCATCGATGTTACGCTGTATGTAAATGTACTGGGACAAAAAGTAAACCAACACTTTCTTATTTGTAATCTTTTTGGCTACTTTTAAGTGACAACAAAACACTCTTAAAGTCCAGTTAGCATTTTAGATACACGTGTATTAAATCAAAAATTTAAGTACAGAAAAAAAGTAAAACTGAGCACTACTCACTACAATCTAAAACAATGTAACCACTGACGTTTATAATTGTGTCATAGTATTGCTGTTTCTTCATGATAAAAGCGGTGTAAGACAGTGTTTCATATTTTTTGCAATATCTTTGAAATAAATAATACGCTATATTAAAGCATATATTTGTTATTTAAAAACCGTTGTTGAGAAAAATGTTGTGAAGAGATAAGAGTCAGCTTAACCGGTAATTTTTTTTGTTAGTAGCTCAACTACATGTACAAGTAATTTTACATCTGAAATGCTAATTGGACGTTAAGCGTTTTCCACTTAAACATCAAACATACAGACCAAAATATTTGTAAATGTGTTTAAGCGTAGTAAACAAGAACAAGCCACTTTTATGCTAAACCAGAAACAAGTGCTTTTACTTTTTGAAAGGCAATACTTTCTACGAATGTGATGGAAATGATGCAGGACTGGAATGTTCAGGTGCTCACATCTGGGCGCTCTTTCCGTTGATCTCGTATAGTTTTTTACAACCGTACGTCCACATTATATGATATTTTTTGGGGGGGGGTTTTTTTTTTTATTAGGGGTTTGGGGGGTTTTTTTTTTTTTTTGGGGGGAAGAGGAGAATTTATTTTTGGTGGGCTGGGGGTTGGGCTCGATCCTTTTGGGGGCTCCACATGGAGAAGTAGCCTCCGTAATATATTTCATTTTTCAATTTTTTTGTTTTTTTTCAACAGGGCATGATCTTACATTTTTGGAAGCGAAGGGAGTTAATTGAGTAAAATAATGATAAATGTAAGGATTGAATGTCACTCTAATGGAGAAGAAATCATATTTTTAGATACATTCAAAGAACTATATAACTGTAAAATAACTAGGTTAAAACCAGTCCTGTGTGCTTTAAAACACCTATCAAAATTAATAACTAAATTTTTCTTATAGCAAAACACGCTTCACTCTCAAGTAAATTATCACGGTGTAATCATTTCAAGACTAGCACTCACTAAATATTAAGAATCCCGACAGAGGGTATTATACATTACATAACTGATAAAAAGCGAAGAAGGAACATCATTTTTAGCAGCATGGTAAAAGCAACTTCCGCAAAAATATTTTGACAATTCCATGTATGCAGTTCACGTTCGCCTATAAGTTGTCTGTTCTGCATACCACCTGCTGAACTCCACGTGTTTTGAATATAGTTGTGATTACTCTCATTATCTGAAAGGTGCATCTGGAATATTAAGGTCATGTGGTACATCTCGTTCAATCAGTATTGTTAGATTGTTTATACATTGTACGAAGAAGATTCTTTAACATTAACAAACATAGACAGGCATATAATCAAACTTAACTGTACTGACCAGCTGTTAACAGACACCACTTTTTGTTTTATTTTTTATCGACAAATAAAAGGTTTTCTATCTTAAACATTGTTGTACGGAACTAGATTAAATGCTCAGGGCAAAGCTTATATTCACATTCAAAAATCAAAACTTCTGGGTGTAAAAATTCTTGAAAATGCAATTATACAATTTCAACTGTTATAATGCAGGGTTGGTACAAATGTACCTAGAATATGAAAGTGATCATATATTCAAAGGTAAAGTTTATTGTGTACATCTCATCTTTATTTCCACTTCATACATTGGAGCGGTATAAAAATAAAATAAAATAAACTTTTCTTGGAGGTACATCAAAGAATTGAAAAATCTACAAGAATAATAAAACCTATGAAATCGTTTAAAGACCCAATTAATGTTTAATCATTTATGAAGTTTGGAAATTAACAATTGTAGTTACATGTTTTATGATAGAAGTTTATTGAAACATTTAAAATTATTAGTCCTCTTACTTTCATTAAAAATACCAACTTAGGAAATTCTGTTTATTTTTTTTATTAAAATGACTTATTCCAGCATTTTGCTTTAAATAGTATGTCTAAACTCTCAATTATGACTTTTTCAGTGTTGCACGTGTCAATATTATCATTATTGAGAACGATCGCAGATACGTTGTTTGTTTAAAAAATATATAAAATAAATAATTTATTCAAAGACAAAATATAAGGAACAATTTATTATTTTGATTCTAACACTTTATTTTCTTTGAAAACTATCCTGAACTTTGTTTAGCGCGTAGTAGTAGTACACCATTGTAACCTTAAATCGCGAAATACCATTGGACGCGCTTGTTTACATACGTCACGTAGTTACGTCATTTACGGCACAGTGTCCTCGAAAAAACGTGCTGTATTTTATCGTAAAATACAATGCAGGCCTTTCCCTATCTGTTTATATAGGAAAAGCAGCTGTTTGTGTTAGAATTATCAGTAAAGACGGGCGGTTATTGTCCTTGATAACATCAAATAAGGTGTTCCCTTCAGTCTCTGATACCCCAGTCCACCAGTACCACCGGTGAGACTGAAAAGTTATAGATCCTTCAAATATTTAAAACAATGCATAACTTGACATAACATTAAAAACTTATAACTTATTCAAATTAATCGGTACTTGCTAACAATAGATACAAAATACATTGTATATGTGAATTAGTTTCTACTAATAGTTTGATTTGGTTTGTTACAGTGCCATGTTTGGAAAAATATAAGACATGATAACAGCTGAAGTACGGAATCCTATCGTGACATAAACCTACAACGTATGACATAAATTGAGTTCCTATCATCTTTAGCGCATGGTGACATTATCAATATAATTTTATTGAATATAAATTTAAAAGCACATATCAAACATGCTGTTTGTTTCAAATAACATTATTTGCTACACTTTAATTTTAGCAGTAGGAGCAACATTAATTTTCATAGTTAAACATAGATTAATCTCTGCCTTCACTTCACGGTGAAAACTAGGCTGATAGTCAAAACTCATAATTCGAAATTATTCATGAATCTTCGATGTTTCCGTCAGTTACGAACAGGGTGTCCGGTATTCATAAAGATGTGACAATTATAGCATGAGCACATAATACAATTCAAAGACCTAGTAAGTTTGAGATTTAAGGATATGCAGCAAGAACAGTAATTTCAAATACATACATGTATCACAAATATACCTTAAATTTGAAATTATGTAACTCTTTGTTACTGCTTTGCATTATCAATAGTTGGCCGTTTTAGGTCACTAGCTTTCTATATGTGATAACTGTTTTAGACGTTATTACAAAAAAACAAAAATAATATCAAACAGGGAATGCCACGTACCAAAAACGCAGCCTCCCCAAAACGAGCCCCACAGCACCCAGAACACACACACACAACACAACACACACACACACACACACACACACACACACACACACACACACACACACACACACACACACACACACACACACACACACACACACACACACAATCATGTACACACACAAACATACACTACCAACACACACTAGCATACAAAGCAAACACACGAGGACAAAACAAATAATTAAAGGAACATAGTGGGGCACCGCCTTGGAACGGTCAGTGGCAAAAACACCACTGGGGAGCTTAATCTGGATTTGGATTTCACTGATTATGCCTGTTCAGTTGTCATGAGTGCAGAAAACACTACCGTCTAATATGTTGAACAAAGTACAAATTTGCAAAAGATATAAAACTGTTTCGATAGATAAACATCATACTATTGTTTGGAAAGATCTGGTTTTTTAAGGAGAACCTTTTAATAAAATTCGGTCTGCCTTTTCTGATCTGAAATATGCTGTTTAGACATATTATTGTTTGAACAACATTTCATTGAAACATCCCAAATAGAAAAATAGTATTCTGTATACATGTATTCATGTATTCACTACAATTTAAATAATTATGTACTTTTAAGATATTTAATCAGTGCTCTTAAAAGGTTTTAAGGTGTCTACAACATAAACACTTTCGAAGAGTACGTTAACGATTTTCAAGAATTAGCCACTAGTGAATTTCTAGAGAATAATTTGTATATTAATCGAATTAGTTAGAGATTAATTATCTAAACACTCTTAAGTCTCAAGTGAATAACTCCATCCCGAATATCGCACTTTCACTAATAGGTTAACCTCTCGTATTACTAGAAGTGTTTGAATCCTCCTCTAAACAGTCCAGAAACAGGCGTAAACAACGCTTTTTACAAAAGTTATTCAAATTCCTTCACCTTTACTGTTTCTATTGCCCCTATATAACCACAATATAATTAAAAACAAGTAGGCGCCTTTAAGACATATAGAAGTTCTATTGTTGATTATGCAGAACATACAAACACCTAATGTACATGTATGTTCCAATGTATACAAAACGATATGCACTTCTTATGCTTACATTAATAATTCTAATCTTCCATTTTATTAAATATTGCATCATTGGTTTCTTCTAATTTTAATAAAAATATATGTCTTACATATACAATAAATACTCTTATGGAACATGAACATGATATCGGTTCACACGATTTACCAGATTTTAACACATATAGCGGCCTCTGCAAATATAATTGTCCCTTGTAATCACAGCGCAAAAATGTTGCATGTTGCATGAGACATAGCTAGTCTGGGTGATCAATTTCTCCGACTTTCAGACTATTCGAATGTCATTGGAAATCAACACTTATGATTGCTAGAAAAATGATCTTTTATCACGAGACATCATGACCTTCTAACACAGCATGACCAGCCATCATGTAGCTCTAAGGCATCATGACCTTTCACGCTGGTATAAGTCAGTATGGTCTTCTCGAGTAACTCTAAGGCATCATGACCGAAGGCATCGTGACCTTCTTACGTAGCTATAAGGCACCAGGACCTTTTCACGCAGCACTAAGGCACAATGAACTCATGTAGCGCTAAGGCAGAATGGCTTTCTCGTGTAGCTCTTATCCTATTGACCATCTCTTGTAGCTCTAAGGCATCATGACCTTTTCACGCAGTTGTAATGCACTACGATCTTCTCTTGGAACTCTTAAGCACTTTGATCTTCTCACGTAACTCTAAACCATCAAAACCTTTTCATGTAGTTCTAAGGTATCATGACCTCATGTAGCCTTAAGGCATATTGACCTTTTAACACAGATCTAAGGCATCATGACCTTTTTACGCAACTGTAATGCACTTACGACCTTCTCATGCAGCGCTAAGGCAACATGACCTTCTCACGCAGCTCTAGGGCATCAAGACCTTCTCACGCAGCTCTAGGGCATTATGACCTTTACACGCAACTCTAGGGCATCATGACCTTTTCACGCAGCTCTAGGGCATCATGACCTTTTCATGCAACTTTAAGGCATCAGGGCCTTTTCACGCAGCTCTAGGGAATTACGACCTTCTAATGTAGCCTTAAGATATCTTGACCTTTTCACGCAGTGCTAAAGCATCATGACCTTCTCACGCAGCGCTAAGGCATCATGACTTCCTCACGCAGCTCTAGGACATCACGACCGTCTCACGCAACTCTAAGGCATCGCGACCTTCTCATGCAGCTCTAGGGCATCATGACCTTTTCTTGCAGCTCTAGGGCATCATGACCTTTTCACGCAGCTCTAAGGCATCATGGCCTTCTCACGCAGCACTAGGGCATCAAGACTTTCTCACGCATCTCTAGGGCATCATGGCCTTCTCACGCAGCACTAGGGCATTACGACCTTCTCACGCTGCTCTAGGGCATTATGACCTTCTCACACAGCTCTAGGGCATTTTATGACCTTCTTACGCAGATTTAGTGCATCATGATCTTGTCACGCAGCGCTAAAGCATTATTGCCTCACGCAACTTTAAGGCATCATGACCAGGCAGCTTTAGGATATCATGACCTTCTCATGTAGCCTCAAGGCATCTTGACTTTTTCACGCAGCTCTATTGCTTTTTGACCATTTCACGCAGCGTAAGGCATCATGGCCTTCTCACGTAGCGCTAAGGCATCATGACATTTTCATGCAGCATAAGGCATCATGACCTTCTCACGCAGCGCTAAGGCATCATGACCTTTTCACGCAGCATAAGGCATCATGACCTTCTCACGCAGCGCTAAGGCATCATGACATTTTCATGCAGCACCTAAGCATCGTGACCTTCTCACGCAGCTGTAGGGCATCATGACCTTTTCACGCAGTTGTAAAACATCACGACCTTCTCCCGTAGCTCTTAAGAGATACTGCATTTTGTTTCCTTACCTAATTGTAAATATAGTGTTAAGCAAAGTTCTCCGTTTCTCACATCTGATGGAATATACTGATAGTATTATTCCTCTTGCTTGATAAATCCTTATATTTCTTTAAACTGAAATAACAGTAGTAAACATATAATAGAACTGTTCAATAATGTACTTTAAACAGCAAGTGTTTTGAGTGCATCTACATTAAAGATGGAATCTCTCTTTAACATTCAAAAAATTCAAACTGTTTTGTAAACTCACTGACCTTCAAGATTGTTGGTAAAATCTTTATCATTTTATCTTATCGTGATTCAAGTAGTATAGTAGATAGAGAGTGAACCGATCACGGGAAGCAAAAAGCTATCTTGGAAAATTTGTTTAAATGCTTGAGCAGTATTTGTACCTGCATTACTTGTTTTTTTTTTTCTAATATACATATTAATAAATAAAACAAGAAACATGGCAATGCCACGAAACCAGGTTTTCAAAAATGTTGTTCTGATTCAAGTTACAAAGTAGACATGAAATAATATATCATATCTTTTTTAAATTACCTCCAAAGATGATATGACCTTTGACTGCCAAATCAAGTTAAAATCATGTAAACAGGATTTTCAATGTTAATGTCACTGTGACCTTGACCTTGGAGCCAGCCATGCGGAACATGCGTTCTGCACGTCATCTTGATGTGGTAAACATTTGTCTGAAGTTTCATCAAAATTCTTCAAAGGGTTGAAGAGTTACAGAGCGGACAGGATTTTCAATGTTAATGTCACTGTGACCTTGACCTTGGAGCCAGCCATGCGGAACATGCGTTCTGCACGTCATCTTGATGTGGTAAACATTTGTCTGAAGTTTCATCAAAATTCTTCAAAGGGTTGAAGAGTTACAGAGCGGACAGGATTTTCAATGTTAATGTCACTGTGACCTTGACCTTGGAGCCAGCCATGCGGAACATGCGTTCTGCACGTCATCTTGATGTGGTAAACATTTGTCTGAAGTTTCATCAAAATTCTTCAAAGGGTTGAAGAGTTACAGAGCGGACAGGATTTTCAATGTTAATGTCACTGTGACCTTGACCTTGGAGCCAGCCATGCGGAACATGCGTTCTGCACGTCATCTTGATGTGGTAAACATTTGTCTGAAGTTTCATCAAAATTCTTCAAAGGGTTGAAGAGTTACAGAGCGGACACAATTTCGTTTGACGCCCGCCCATCCGCCCATCCGCCCATCCGCCCGCCATACCCCAATCTAATAACCAGGATTTTCAAAATTGAAAACCTGGTTAATAAAGCACAAATGGTACGCTATATGCGTTATGTGATGCGGTGAAAATGCCTTCAGGTATCTTGATCGCCTGGCTCATTTCCCGAGTGTGACAATCTAATTGTTCTCAATCGTATTCATGCTTTATAACTTACAACTACTCTGATGGAATAAACGAATCCAACTCTATCAAAGAAAATAATATATTATTGCGATCATTACAGCTATTAAATAAATTAATTAACCGCAATTTAATTACGAAACACGCTTTTTCTCTTTGGTATAAAGTCAAAAGGTATATTTTGACGTTGAAACAATTGACAGTGCTGGTAGTTTGTCATCCAGAGTCTCGATTGTTTATTAAGTTGGCGGTTTTTTCACGACAATGGACGCTGAAATATGGACTTAGATAAATGTTGAACACGCCCACGAATTATAGTCATTGCCAATGTAATAGTGCCTGATTTTAGATGATGCCACCGGCAAATGCCAACTGATACTGACAGCACTCCTGCAGTTTGATCAAACAAACTGACGGACGATGAAGCTTTGAACGCATAATTCCAGTCATCATTGCTTTTATTTCATACATTAATCCGTAGGAGTGAAATGTACTGTTGTTTTAACAAACGCAAGAACGGTAGACAAGGTTATTTCATTTAAATGCAATTAAATCAAGCACGCACCTAAGGATTATGCTTTACGAACCATTCTTTGGTATCGATCATTCTGTGTAACCTGAATGTTTCTTTATTTCTTTAGTATAAACGATTCCATGAATATTACAAGCATTAATATAAAGAGTAAAAAAAGTCCCAATTGCTTTGGGTAGTATGTTTCTTATCAGGAATCTTAATTACAGTATGAGATAACTTCTACTTCAGATAGTAAAATATAACGAAATGAAATACAGGAAATCGGCTGTTTTGATTCATTTTATTTCAAAAGGTTGCAAATTGGAAAAGGTTTAGTACTTAGAAGCGTTTTGTAAGCATTTTATACAACTTTTCTCCTGTTTTTGACTCTGTTGAGTCTGTTATTGCGAATTTGTTTCAGATGATCACTGCATATTTGGAGACTCACGAATCAAGTGTTGAGCTATCAAAGTCACAATCATTCAAACAGTTTATGCCTTAAAACAGAAGTAACACGACATTGAACCTCGATTACCAGCGAAGCAGGAACAAAAGAAGGTCAGCATGAATCTAAGTAAGTCAAAGGTCGTGGTAAGAGTGACTAAGAATAATCTGAAACGCATGGAATTATATATCTAAGTTATGATGACCTTCCATTTTATTAATTTCTTATTGTCCTGAGAAAGCTGTCATTTATTTACATGTCATCGTGTCAAGTTTACCTCCTTTAATGAAACGGTTTCCCTTTCTTTGAAGGAAAACTCGCAATAGACTTACTTACTTACTGTAATCTAAGCTTACAGCAAGTATTGTATCTTGCTGTTTGTTATAAACTCCAAAGCGTTTATAGAAATTTGTCGTAGATAAATTTCATACGTAAGAAGAGGATATATTTAATAAAATGTAAAAGAATCTGTGCTTAACAATCAAGTTATTCTACATTTGCAAGAACTAGCCTTGGCTCTGCAGCACCAGAGTACGCGTTAACTTGTATTTCATTAAAAATAAACCATGTGATAATTACACTACACGTATTGCAAAACTGGTTTGAAATAGTTCTAGCTGAATGTCAAGTTTTCTTACAAGTACAAGTAAATGTGGATTGCCTTTTAAATATAATTGTAAATGTGTTGCAAATGATCACGTCATATGATCACTGTAGATTTGTCCTAGTATATTTACCACACGTACTGTTATATTTCAGAATTTGGTGAGGAAATGTTTTTGAAATTCAAGATGTTAAGTGAAACAATAAAATATACCAATACAGGTATTGGGTTTTTCTGAAATGAAGTGTTAATTTAAGCGGTATATTACATGTGTAATCTCACACGTCTACATTCAAAACTTCGCAGCTCATGTATTTGTTGCAAGCACATATATGTATATTATAATATTCGTATTACAAAAGAAATGCATTGACATGCCAAATATACTTTCATAACAGCCGAATTTAACAACAAATTAAGTATTAATTTAATGACTATGTACTCGTAAATACAAAAGGTTAAGTTTAAAACAAACATCATTTGAGACAGAATGTGTCTCCCATCTAAACGATGTGAGAGTCTGGGTCGGAGCATTGTTGCCCTGTTATAGCGTGTATTGACAAAATGACATTACCACTTGATGCAATAACGTGAAACTGAAGCGAAGAAATTGTTCGACAGTCGGTTACCGCAACTTGATTCTGTGACTTTTGCGTATTGGTCGAATTCTGAAAGTTAACTCCAAATTATTAAATTTTCCTACAAGTCTTTGTTGTTTTCTCCAGAAACGAACCGACAGCATGGCAGCAATCTGTTTCTGTTATATACTCTCTGAGTCGGAGCATTGTTGCATGGTTATAGCGTGTATTGACAAAATGAAATAACCAATTTAACCATTGATGCAATAACATGAAACTGAAGCGAAGACATTTTTCGACAGTCGGTTACCGCAACTTGATTCTGTGACTTTTGCGTATGGGTCGAATTCTGAAAGTTAACTCCAAGTCATTAAATTTTCCTACAAATCTTTGTTGTTTTCTCCAGAAACGAAACGACAGCATAGCAGCAACAAATATTTTTCTGTAATATAATCTCTATATAAGTATACCTGTTATGAAACTGCCAGGTGCATTATCTAAGTATGGCAAAATGCGTTGGTTCCAAACTAGAATGTTATATGTAATTCCTGGCATAAGGTATATCAAGTAACATGTTAGATGTAGATCTACAAAACACTAGAGGTCTTACAAGATTTCCACGAGTTTACTTACTGATGACAAGATAATCTATTTAAGTGGAAACATTTCAATGCAAATAACGATAGCACGCAATTTGAAATAATGTCTAGGCTACTGCTGGTCGATTAGTGCTATTCATTACTATTAGTTTGCATGTTTACTATCTGCATTATCAATCACAATGTTGCACTTGAGTATGTTATAAAAGTTTTATTGATCAATTAGACAGAACGTATGTAAATCATTTATATGCCACTTTCTCCAAGACACCTATCGGGCATTGAGCTAGACTACGTTTTGTGTGAAGAACTCACAACGTTTCAAAGGTTTGAAGAAAATTGCCAACTTGGTTTAACAGTACAAGATAGTTCAAAAGTACTCTTTTTGAATTTTTCGTATGTCTAAATCCCTATGTTAATAGAAAAACAGTGTAAAGGACTAACCAATATCATAGCCTACATAATCTCAAATCATTTACCTCTCTACGCAGGAAAACATGTACTATACAAAGAGAATTGGAGCTGAATATTTATATTTACATATTGTGTTTGTTAACCGATATTTGTTTACATATTTCTTTAATAATTACCGGTCATTAAATAACTGAAGTTATGCACAGATCTTTATAAAATGATGAAAGTACATTGTAAAATCGACAGGAAAAAGAGAGAAGAATGTATACTATGTTTTCATACAATGAAAAGTATGATAAAATCAGTTTTATCATCATTTCTTCAGATGTATTCAAATGTATTCATGATGTATTCAATTGTATTCAGATGTATTCAAATGTATTCATCAAAACCTAATAACAGTGCTCATTGGATTGATTGTATAGCTTACAGTATAACAGATGTTACCGCACATTTGTTACAGTTATCTCTTTAATGAATTAACGTATCTATACAAAAAAATTATATGCTCAAGAAAATTATTTGCAAAGAAGTTATCTGTACTGCTCATCTGGAATATATAAGTCACATAGTACATAGTTCAGTCAGCATTGGATGAGTGTTTATCGGGAGAAGTTTTTTCAACAATCATAAAACATATATATTTATAGTGAAGGTACTGACCAGCTGCTTCGTTTCTTTTCGAATTATATTTCACAGAGGAAGGCAAACTCAAAACCTATCTTGCAGTTTTGAGAACTGCCGTGTTTACAAAGAGGTATAATAAGATAAACAAAAAATGTCATAGGTAATTAGAAATCAAAAGTGGTTATACAATTTTCAATCATGGATGCTGTTTCAAGTGTTTTCTTGCAGATGGTTGGAAAGTTGGAATGTGAGATTGATCATATATCCTTAATCACAGCAACTTTGTAATTTAACTATCTGACGTTGTTGAAACTGGAAGTGGTTTAATTTTACCTTGGTACAGGGGCGTGCGTATGGCGAGTCGTTTTACTATTTCTTAAGTGACTATGTGACTATGTATTTTATAGAGATATCTCATAAATTATGAGTTTAAGACAAAGAGATATATTTAAAATATGTAGAGCTGTAAATTTTGTATATCTCCTTATGTTTGAAAGAAAGCACTTTAAGATAAGGAGCTATATCTCTTGTTTAATGAGATATCGGTCATTTATGCCACTGCAAATTGGGGGATATAGATTTGCTCTTGTCCGTCTGTCCGCACATACGTTCCGAAATTATTGTGGCCATCACTGTTCCATTCCTGATTGAACTAGAGTCACCAAACTCTATACAAATGTGTATTACGATGAGATGATGTGCACCTGGGTTTTAGTTTTTATATTGGACCAGAAACGCAAAAGTCATGACCCTTGACTTAGTGAAAATCAAGCATATACTGCTCCTTTACTAATCTACCTAAATTCTTACTGAACTAAGATGTTGTACACCTAGGTCTAGTTTCAACATAGGACCGAAAACGATCAAACACTTTTTTTGGATAACCTACCGTTGGGGTCTCAAAAATCAAATCATACCCACTGGGTCCAAGTTGGCCCAGCCTGAGATCAACTGACCTACATGTACTGACGTACTTTTTGTTTCTGTAGCTTACCTGAGCAAGTCAGGTCAGTTAGAGCAAAGTTATGGGTATCTGCTCTTATTTTCTGAGAAATGTGGAAAATGGGGGCATCCGTGTTCTGTGGACATAGTTCTAGTTCAGCGTTGTATGCAAAAGTTCTAGCACAAATTCATTGAGATAAAGCTCTATAACGTAATAATTAAAGCTATGCATTTGTGTTTGTTTCGTCGAAGTATAGATCTGCTTTGTATATGACGTTCCTTCGTGTATATCTGTAAAAGTATCCCATAGTTTGTTATATAACATGTAAATCATGTGTATTAGTGTATGTTTTATATTTTTATGTCTTAAAGCACAGCTTGAGAGATGAATCGCATAGAACCATTAGTATTTGGCTACTACCCTTTTTCCTTGAATTCTGCATATATTCATTAAAACGCGAAGTAATGAATCGGCAAATATTAATATTGCTGAATGAGTGACAACAAACAGGACATTCATCAAAGTTTTAGGAGATCAAGTATGTCTATCTCGTTTTGTGAATGGGCCTAAGCAAATGATGCATAAATAGTTCTATTATTTTGTGTGTGTCTTAATTCCATATTTTTCACAGCGTATCCACCGAAAGCGTCATGAGTTAACCATTTGAAATATCAAAAGAATAATATTGTTACTATTTGATTAAATCTATTAATCTATGTACAAATCAAAACTTCTGTATTCTCAAGTTAATCCTCCCTGCATAATATCAATACAACACGTTTGGTAAACTAGGATTTACTTCAATAAGCTGATATGAGCCCTTCATGAAACGAACCATACACTCATTTGAGACGAGAGAGGAAGAGTCTGTAGTTGCAGGATAGATTATATAAAACTAACATACAATGTATTTACATATTTTCTAAAGGGACAACAGTCCGTTGTGTGTGCACCAGCATCAAATGATATTACCATTCAAAATGGTCACATTTTTTTAAAAATGATGCTGAAACACAGTTGATGCTTTTAAAACATATAAAAAATAAGTTTTACAAATTTATTTCTATTATTGACAAATAAAATAAAGATATATGTCACAGGGACAATATGTCTGTGCCAGAGTGTATGTTATTGTCTATGTGTAGTGTTGTCGTTTGTGTCTCTTATGTGTATGTACATGTTCGTGTCTTCTTTTTCTTCTCATTATTCATATCATTAGTCATATCATTTTCCATCTCATAACTAAGGTGACGGGCCTCACTCACTTTCATCTGACGATAATCACGTGCACCTATGCGCCTGCGCACTGATAATAGAGATTCTAAAGGCGAGAGCCGTGTTTTTCTTTTCTCTCTGAGAATTGCCATTGTTTTAGTGCCTGCGTGTATTTACAGGTAAAATATGGTTGTCAGTAACCCATTTATATTCATTGCATTCATGTCTATGTCGTATTATACACTTCGTGTGGATTGTTTTTGCATTATTTTGATGCGCACTGATAATAGAGATTCTAAAGGCGAGAGCCGTGTTTTTCTTTTCTCTCTGAGAATTGCCATTGTTTTAGTGCCTGCGTGTATTTACAGGTATCATCCTCACTCTCCTTCTCCCTAAATGAGAACTCACGAGTATCCGTGACATTTGGTGGCCAGTGTAACATTTGGGGCTACAAGAACGAGTCAGCTTGAGGACGAATGCGGGCCGTTCCGGGATTTATCTCCCGCTACAAGATTCTTCGAATCTACCAATGAGAATTGGGAAACCCTGTGGTTACGTCACAGATTGTACTGTCAACAAGGATTTCCGTATACATGTGTTGTATTATGATTTTCACTTTGGTTGAAAACTTATCAAAATGAAAGCTTTCTTTAGTAATTAAAGGCCTTAAACTTTTAAACAATAGTATATTGGAATGAATTAGTGGCATGCCAACACCAACAATAAGGATTATCTTCGTTCGTCGTTGGATTTCTGCACCGGACAGTTTGTTTATACATGTTGTGCCCTGGAATGAGCATAAACATTGAGTGACATATGTCAAATTTGTGATATATTAGTGAATATATAAATAAGTGACAATACAGTTAAATACTTTAATTTGTAGTGAATTTAGTTTTCATTTGAAGTGAATTTAGTTTTCATTTATTGCATAATTCTGCTATTACTTTGACAATTTTCATCTGTTTATATTTTTTGTTGTGACAGGTTGTTTTGAGAAATTTGAGGTCCAGTGTGGACTTCACAGTAACAGAGATCATCTGCAGTAACACCAAAGAATCAGCAAGTCATTGCATGTCTAACCGCTAATTGGTATGGTGATTGGTGAGCTAACATTTTCATTGTCATCATAAATCTCTCTCTCTCTCTGTGAAGGTCTTTGTGTGTCTTCAATGGTTTAATGGTTATTGTGACACTTTAAAAAAAAAAAAAAAAAAAAAAGTCTGATGTTCCATCATTTCTCTTCTCGGTAAATGAAAGAGAAGTTCTTGGTATCAAAAGATATAAATAAATAGTGACCGGGAATCTGTGAGCTGTTAGAGTGTGAAAGCTGGCAATCAGTTTCTGAAAAGTGTAGTATACATGTAGTTAGTAAAGGCTATAAGTAGTAGGACTTGTAAACAACTTGAGCCCTAACATTGTGTACTGTTTACTGGTATTGTGGTATCATATTATCACTAGTGTTTGAAAATACTTTTGATAATTTATATGTAAATGCATAGACCAGTGTGACTATACTGCATAGACTAGCTGATAGAAGTGGTTGTACAATTAGAAGATTGTATTATAACAGAATACATTTACAGTGATATTTCAGTGTAAACTGTACTCTGTTCATTTAAACGCGCCATTTTGAAGAATTTTGTGTGGCAGAAGAAGATTTCTGGTGTTATCAACAAGATTTTAGCTGAAATCTGGTGTTAACAGGTATTCTTAAGTGTAAGAATTACAGTGAAAAGTATTTTTTTTTTGAGACTGTTGCATTAAAAGTTCTCTTATATACCAGAAAGAATTGTCAGATGTTGAGAAATTCCTTTGTCTGAGAACAACCGTTGCACAGAGCATTGAGTTGTTTGCAACCGGCTGTTGTGTTATACTGAGACTAGCAGTAAGGCAGTTCATTGAAAAGTATGGTGTGCTTTTGTCGCCACTAGGTCTTTTCTAGGAAATAGAAATATCAGTGAAGTTTGCATTTACTGATTTCATTTCTGGTAGCTTTGCATATCAAGTGGAAATTATATTTGTGATTTTTGTTCACTCCATCATTCATGTATGGTGGGCATTAAATGCCATCATTAAGAACTAGATAAATTAAATTTTGCAATTTTTTGTTTGAATTTTTGCACGTAAAAGCTGCAATCACTAGTTTATTATACTAGGGTGTGTTTGTTTAGTTCTTCTGACTATTTCTATGGTGTACATTTGTGGACATAACACAAGTTCATAGAATTTAGGTATTGCTCATTGCACAGACTGTTTAGTCAACTATTTTGAGCTGTGGTCTTAAGTGATATTGTTTAGTTGACATTGTGCTTTGATAGTACAGTTCTATGGTGTACTGAAAGTGCCATCTTTCAGAAATTCTAGTGTTTATCTTTGACAGCACAGTTGTATGGTATACTGAAAGTGCCGTCTTTCATTAAAATCTAGTTATATAGTTTCGTATGTGTTCATTACACACTGGAATAGTGTGATCACATACATACATTGTGTAATAGAGCTGTATTGTGACTTTTACTTGCCAAGTTTGCTTTTGATATGTCAGTGTATATTAGTATGGAGCAAGATAACGCAACATCGCAAACTGTTGAGAGACGTGATGAAGTAGATCTTGATTATTGTATACAGCGTGTACTTATGTCTGGGTATACGATTGACACCGCTCGTAATACTCCAGATAGGGCTCCAGTCCATTCTGACAGTAGGTTTGGTACACCAACTCCAGATAGAGAGCTCCGTAGCTTGTATGACCGTCCTCCGCCTGTATTGTCCCCTTACAATGCACGCACTTCCCTTGAAGGTGGCCCTTCACAAAATATTGATAGACGTGTTAGTCATGATTTTTTAGACCAGGGTATGACACTACACCAAACTATTCACCACCTATTGACCGAAGTCGCAGGCGTGTTTCCTTTAGTACTGCACTTCAGGATACACCTTCATATTCTAAGCATCCAGCAAAGCAGACCAGTGACATCCCATATCGGTCTTGTGGTCCAGATACTCCAATGGGCACTCGGTCTTCTGACAACATACCTCCCCCTGTTTATTCACCACATACATTTTCCAGTCCTGCTTATGGTGCACCTCCACATAGACTTCCTAAACTTCCACAGTTTTCTGGAGAACTTAAGAAAGAGGATGTAGAGTTTGTAGTCTGGAAATATGAAGTGAATTGTCTCCTTAAAAGTGGAATTTACTCGGAATACTGCATTCTTGAGTCCATAAGAAACAGTCTGAAGGGTAAAGCAAGGTCTGTATTGCTTCATTTGGGTGAATGGGCAACAGTTCCTGAGATCATGAGGGAAATGGATGCCACTTATGGTAATGTTGCAACTACTGAGAGACTTAAGGAGCAGTTCTATTCAGCTAGCCAAGGAGAGGGTGAGTCACTTGTAGACTATAGCCTGAGATTAGAACATCTCCTCTGCAATTCCCAGATGGATCTAGATAGGAAGACTCGAGAAGATATGTTGCGTAACCGTCTTTGGTCTGGTTTACGAAACCAGGATTTGAAGAATGCGACTCGCTATAAGTTTGAGTCTGTGCAGGATTACACCAGGTTGAGAAGGGAATTGAGGCAGGTAGAAGAAGACATGAAGGGTGTACAGACAGTAAGGGCTGATAAAGGTAAAGTTGTTTCTGATACAGGAAGAAGTGATTCCAGCAGGTATAAGGAGCCAGATGCCAGACAATGTAGTGCAGCATATGACTCCAGGCTTTTGAAAGAAATGCAGGAACTGACTGCACAGATGAAAACTCTCAATACCAGAGTTAGTAGCATTGAGAAGGAATTAGAAGAGGCCAAGAAGAGTAGAAAAGGTCTGGTTGGGGAAACAGAGGCTCTGGAAACAGGAACCATGATAAGGGTAATGAAACAGGAACCGCCAAGACAGAACCCACCTCTCAAGACACCAAAGCTTTAAACAAGCAAGATCCTCCCACGAAGGGCCAGTAGGAGGATTGCCTAGACAAGAAAGGCCCACCAGTTGTTCCTTTGGTCGGACACTCCAATGAAACTAATGTTGTTGTTAACGGGTGCCCTGCCGTTGCACTTCTTGACTCTGGATCTATGGTTACCACTCTTTCTCAGTCTTTCTTTCAGTCTTTAGATCCTCTTCCAGAGTTGTTTAGTGTTTCTGACTTTTGTGTTAAAGGTGCGAATGACTCCACTGTACCATATGTTGGATATGCAGTCCTTGATATCACTGCTCATTGTCTGTCATCTCAGTCAGTTTCTGTCCCAGTCTTAATTGTACCGGACACTTCTTATTCACAAACAGTCCCCCTTATTATTGGAACCAACGTTACCAATTACTTCAGAAAATGTGTTGAAGAGTCTCAGCAAGTTCCTTCTCCATGGCGTGAGGTCTTTTCTTCCATGACAGACATTCATTCTGTTCCAGTGAAAGCTTTTCTGAATAAGCCAATGATTCTGCAGCCATTTCAGAGTTGCACAGTTCCAGGTATTGTTCGTCGTGTTCAGACCATGACACATGGTGTTACCGAGGATGATGAAAACACTCATTCTTTCAATGTTTGTCCTCGTCTTGTTAAAGTTCAGCCAGATCGGACCTTTTCTAAAGTTCCAGTCCGTATTTGCAACATGACTGTAAAACCTGTCCGTGTCATGCCCAAGTCTTTACTTTGTTCTTTGCAAGAGGTTGACGTTGTTCGCTCTGTTGACCCTCTTGAATGTGCTTCTTCTGACCAGTCTGCTAAGACCAAATCTCTAGAAGAATTAGGGATCAAAGTACCACAGGACTCTGTACTTGGAAATCGCCGTGAAGATGCTGTTAACTTCCTTGAAAAGTGGAAGGGTCTATTCTCCACTGGTATCACTGACTTGGGTTGCACCAATCTTGTTGAACACGAGATCAACCTTACAGATCCCAAACCATTTAAGGATCCTTACCGGCGTATACCACCCGGAATGTATGAAGAAGTTAGGGAACATTTGCAGGATATGCTTGCTGCCGGGGCCATTAGGGAGTCCAAAAGTCCATTCTCGAGCAACATCGTCCTTGTAAGGAAGAAAGACAATTCGCTCAGATTCTGTATTGACTTCCGGAAGTTGAATAATCGTACAGTTACTGATGCCTATTCCCTTCCAAGGATAGACGAGACCATTGATTCCCTTGCAGGTTCGAAAATCTTCAGTAAGCTAGACTTACGATCAGGTTACTGGCAAGTGGCTATGAAGGAGTCTGATAAGGAAAAGACCGCCTTTTCAGTGGGTCCACTCGGGTTCTATGAATGTGAACGGATGGCTTTCGGGTTGACTAACGCCCCGGCTACGTTTCAGCGCTTAATGGAGAGGTGCATGGGAGAGCTACATCTCAAGGAGTGCTTGATTTACCTTGACGACATTATCGTATATTCATGCACCGTAGATGAACACTTTGAACGCCTTGATGCTGTTTTCAGGCGCCTACAGCAGGCTGGTTTGAAGCTCAAGGGTAGTAAATGCGAGTTCTTTCTCTCCAGTGTCACTTATCTAGGCCATGTTGTCAACGCTAAGGGTGTTGAAACGGACCCTGAAAAGATAAAAGCCTTGAAGGAATGGCCTGTACCCACTTGCATCAAGCAACTGAGGAGTTTCTTGGGCTTTGCGGGGTATTATCGAAGATTTGTGGCTGGTTATGCTAGTATCGCCAAACCTTTGAATGATCTGCTTGTAGGACACCCTACTAATGTCAAAGGTAAGAGCAGTAAGAGTGCCGCACCTTGGACCTGGGGTCTAGCCCAGCAACAGGCTTTTGACCAGCTTATTGAAAAGTTGACCACACCTCCAATCCTTGCATATGCTGACTTTTCTAAGCCTTTCATCCTGAATATAGATGCAAGTCAATCAGGTTTGGGTGCAGTGCTTTACCAAGAGCAGGATGGTCACGAGAGGGTAATTGCGTTTGCCAGCAGAGGCCTACGCCAGAATGAACGCAATTACCCGGCACACAAACTTGAATTTTTGGCATTGAAATGGTCTGTTGTGGACAAATTCAGTGATTACTTGTATGGTAACTCTTTCAAGGTCCGTACAGACAACAACCCACTGACCTATGTTCTGTCTTCAGCGAAGTTAGATGCGGCTTCTCATAGATGGCTTGCTGCATTAGCCACATACAACTTTAGCCTGCAGTATCGCTCAGGACGCTCGAATGTAGACGCCGACTTCCTTTCTCGAGTTCCTGATCAACAAGAAACTGTTGTTTTCAATGAAGCTGTGAAAGCTGTGTTCCAAGGATGTCTCCATACTGTTAGCTCTCCAGCTGTTGAATGTATTTCCATGAGCCAGAAGGTTGTAGACTTGAGCACCCAAGGCCCTTCTGACTACCTTAGTGACATAGACTGGAAGCAGGAACAGTCCAAGGATCCAACTATTTGTAGGACGATACAAATTCTCTCTACAGGTCATAAGCCAACCAGAAAATTATGTTCTCTCGAGACGGAACCTGTTCGCAGGTATTTAAGAGAATGGCAGAATCTCTTTTTAAAGGATGGAATCCTTTACCGTCATGGTTATGTCTGTAGTCATGAAGTGGATCAGCTTATCCTTCCAGAAGCATTTTTTGACATAGTTTTTACGGGACTCCATGACAATGCAGGTCACCAGGGCATCGACAGGACTGGATCACTTATCAAATCTCGCTTCTTTTGGCCAGGGGTAGACAGTTTTGTAGAGACACGTGTAAGGAAATGTCCCCGTTGCATACGCCGCAAAACACCAGTATCCACTGCTGCTGGACTTGTGCCCATACATTCTTCTTACCCACTAGAATTAGTGTGTATGGACTTCCTGACATTGGAGATGTCTGCTGGTGGATATGAAAATGTGTTAGTTATCACTGACCATTTTACCCATTATGCACAGGCTGTGCCCACTAAGAACCAGACGGCCCGAACAACCGCGAAAGTTCTCTTCGAGAATTTCATATGTCATTATGGGTTCCCGAGCCGTCTCCACAGCGATCAAGGTCGAAACTTTGACGGGTCTGTCATAAAGGAACTATGTCGCTTGGCAAACATTTCCAAGTCCAGGACTACGCCTTACCATCCCCAGGGTAATGGCATGGCAGAAAGGTTTAACCAGACCCTTTTAAACATGCTCGGCACCTTGGAAGACAAGCAGAAGGCCAATTGGAAGTCTCATATTCCAGCACTTGTTCATGCCTATAATTCTACACGCCACGAGACTACTGGTTTGACACCCCATTACCTCATGTTTGGTCGTCATCCTAGATTGGCGGTAGATGCATTTCTTGGTATAGAGCCAGACAGCACAACACGTACTAAGAAACAAACAGAGTATGTTGACGGACTCAGGAAGCGCCTACACTTTGCCTACAAGGTTGCTAGCAAAGAGGCAAAGCGTCAAGCTAAACGCCACAAGAAACGTTATGACCTCCGAGTTCGACACGTACGTATTGCACCAGGTGACCGCGTGTTAGTCAAAAATGTTGGTCAGAGAGGTAAGTGTAAGTTAGCTGATAGGTGGAGTAAAGACATTCATGTTGTCGTTGATCAGCCTAACCCAGATTTACCTATTTTTCAGGTTAGAACAGAGTATAGTGATGATATGCCCAAGTTGCTGCATAGGAACATGCTACTCCCCTTCATGGGTCTTCCCCTTCAAGAACCGCGAAGCCTTGTTCCTCCTGCTCCTTCAGATGCTCTTGTCGCAGACGGTAGCCATCAGGTTGATTCTCAGAGTTCTAGTTCCCAAGATATCCCTCCAATGGTTTCAGATGTCCCAGTAGGAGACTCTTCGAGCCAAGATATCCCTCCAGTGGTTTCAGATGTCCCAGTTCTCCCGCCAGTTTCAGATGTCCCAGTACGAGACTCTTCGAGATCAGACAAGTATGTCATTCCTGCCAGACGCCCAAGTAACAGCAGTCTTAGACCTGAAGCTTCACCTTTCATTCCTAGACAGACTACTAGGACTAGAGCCAAGCCTCATTGGATGACATCCGATTGGCAGTTAGATAGAAGGTAACACAGATGTACAGGTATTTTACTGGTATTTTACAGGTATTACAGTGTGACAGATGTACATATTATTTTTTTAGACAGTTGTTAATGTACTCAGAATTCTTTGATATAACAGTGCTGTAATTTGTAAATAAACTCACAGCTCATTGTATTTTTGTGCGTATGTTTTATTCACCAGTACAAGTATGTACTTCGCTGGTTCTAAAGAATTAGAACGTGTAAGTACAAATTCAGGGTTTCGATTTTGTGCCAGTATGGGTTGTTTACACTTCCCTTTTGTTAGATTTCAATTGTCAAGAAATCCAACAAATTAGATATTTGCTTAAAGCAGTTGTATTTGTTATTTGTGTCATGCGAGGGCATTACACAAGTTCCATTATGTGGTGCGAAAAACAACGTACTTAAGGTACATGTTTTACTTACTTTATGAACGCGTTCACCATACATCACAGTGTATGTACCATTTTCCTGTTTACAAATGCTTTGCAGTATTTTTAAACATATAGTTGCACTTTCCCAGTGTACTCAATGTTAGGGCAAGAGTACTTTCATGAGTCCTGAGCCTTTTAGTAGTATTGTATTGCTACATAGTGTAGTTTAGTTATGTAACTTGGTGTACATACATAGGAGCCAGCTTTTGCCTCTTAAGATGTTTGAATTTTATATGCCTCAATGCAGTAAAATTTTGGGTTGATTGAAAATGTCGGGACGCCATTTTACTCTTGGCGGGGAAGTATGTCACAGGGACAATATGTCTGTGCCAGAGTGTATGTTATTGTCTATGTGTAGTGTTGTCGTTTGTGTCTCTTATGTGTATGTACATGTTCGTGTCTTCTTTTTCTTCTCATTATTCATATCATTAGTCATATCATTTTCCATCTCATAACTAAGGTGACGGGCCTCACTCACTTTCATCTGACGATAATCACGTGCACCTATGCGCCTGCGCACTGATAATAGAGATTCTAAAGGCGAGAGCCGTGTTTTTCTTTTCTCTCTGAGAATTGCCATTGTTTTAGTGCCTGCGTGTATTTACAGGTAAAATATGGTTGTCAGTAACCCATTTATATTCATTGCATTCATGTCTATGTCGTATTATACACTTCGTGTGGATTGTTTTTGCATTATTTTGATGCGCACTGATAATAGAGATTCTAAAGGCGATAACCGTGTTTTTCTTTTCTCTCTGAGAATTGCCATTGTTTTAGTGCCTGCGTGTATTTACAGGTATCATCCTCACTCTCCTTCTCCCTAAATGAGAACTCACGAGTATCCGTGACATATACATAACAGAAAGGGTTCATTTTTTATTTTTGACTAGGATAGACATAAAGATTTTTACATATTTCGTCTATATTCAATGTGAATGAAACTGTTATACAGATCGTAATTTTTGGGTTATAACTATGGCAATGTTTATTATTCTGGGAGTATAAATCACTGATTAATGTTTCATTTAAAAGTATGATGGTTCTTTTGAAGGGTAATATCACTTTAAGTATGTTCTTCTTTTGTAAAAATTCATGTCAAACTAGGAATACTTTCGGCTCTTTGAAAACAATCATATTTGCAGTCTTTTGACAAGTATAATTTGGAACAACACTCCTGTCACGAAGTTGACAGACGGGCCTCTATTTCCATATAAAGATAGTGACAGAAATTTTATCATGGTTTTTGTAAAGATTACATTATTGTGATAATTGCTAGACTTTTCCTATAAAAGTAAGAGCATTGTTTCTAGTATTGAGTTTTGTATATTTTCATTCATTTTTTTTTTATTAAATTCGATTAAGTAATAAAAAAGTTATATGTTCGTATTTCTGGTTGTTGTATAACAATTTTACTGAGACCACTATGACGGACCTTAATTTATAACTTTTTTTGACCGACATAAATTGTGTTCGTGCATTTCATGTCTGCACGGAGGTTATGATTTCCCTGTGAATTTTATAGACAGGCGGGAAGATTTATTATTTAAGAAAGCCTTACTAATAGAAAGTTGCATATATATAGTATTTTGAGTTAACTTGCGAGATGTTGTAGAGTTTCTACTTTAGCTTGATCAAGCTTTCTCCCCCAGAAGATACAATGCCCGGATTGGCTAAGACGTGTATAGCCTCCAGTTGATGACTTTCCTGGAGAAAACCGACCTGTTACGTCGTAAAACTACGAGATTCGCCCGGATGCATTTATTTTCCAGCACAGGCTTGTCCACGTGGTGCCCCATTTACACAGGTGCAGACAACATAAGGTATACTTATATCCAACCCCGTTATTCCGGAGCCTTTATGGAGATGTTTATCCAAATGGCGTGGACAGTCTTTTTGTTATAGTTAAACGAGTGTTTCTTATCGTTTAAAAAAATGTAACGTGTTGAATAGGACTTTCAAGAAAAGTGTAACGTGTTTGAGATAGGACTTTCATTCAGACATCTCCATTTAATAATCTTATATACTGTTTATATTTGTATTCATCTTGTAAATGTGTATCACTGTAATTAAAGTTATAAATTTTAGAACATGTATAAAAGAGCTATCAAATGATTAAATATACAATCGGATATCATGGTAATATGTCATTACATAAATAATGACGCCAGGATTTGGAATTACAAGCGTATGTCTGTGCTACTGTATTTTCGTTAGTCGGGCTTGACTGTCTGGATTATCAATCACGCTTTTTCTCGCTAAGTCTTTTGACTGTCAGAATTATCAATGACGGTATTGCTTGCTAATGTTATCAACGCTTTAGTGATTACAAACGGTTCGAAGAAAGGAAACGGTAGATGTCGTTGCCTCCAAGCTATCCATTGAAGAGTAAAATTGAATTGTCTTTGAGTCTAACGAACCATATGATCAAACTGGTCGTTAGCTCTATCTTGTTGAACAACACACAATGCTTTAGATTTAACATTTTGACTGCCTTTTATTTAAGCTGGCCGAAAGATCAAACCATAATATTTTCTTTTAATGTTAGTTTCTTCTTTTATTATTATTTTCTAAATATCTTGTGACTTTTTTCTCTGCAATTCTTTAAGTAGGTCATGGGGGTATGTGTGATATGCCGAAATCCGTCACAGTCATCTTTGCGATGACTATATTTTATGGCCCTGCAAGTAGGACCTATATTTGATAATACATCCTCACAGTCTGAAACATTGACAACAGTAGCAATGATCCCTACTTGTTCAAGTGTACAATTATGCTTTGTGTGCCATTTCTCGTGCCACTTGATAAAAAAATGTGTTATGCTTACAAATATCAAACATCATTTAACAATAAATACAGAATAATTATGATACAACAGTAAACTTACCTTTTTTATGCAATAATTATTTTTCCACGAGACAACGTTTTTTAAGATGGCTTTTTGCGTGTTTGGTACGTGGCATTCCCTGTTTGATATTATTTTTGTTTTAAATACTTGAACACCATGAACATTGACCGATTAAAAGCAACGTTCTCCCGATGTAGTGCTTTCTGATTGGTCACTTTGAACACACCCCATGCAAGAAACTGACATGCTGTAAAACTGATAAAATAGTGAACTAGGTTAAGTACCCCTAAATCTTATTATTTCTCTCTATTCTTGATGTGGTTGCATTATGTTACAAGCAATGTAACATCATCTGCGCATATGAAAACTCTATCTCTTCATATTTGAGTAGGCACTCCATACATTCTTGCTGCCTTAACTTTCATATTTTTTTCTTTTACAGCTAAGTAGGCTTGAATTAACTTTTCTGATGAATAGGACCGTATATTTTGCTTTTAGTTCAGATGTTTGTAGAAGAAACAAACAGACATACATTAGTAACGGACAGTCATATGACCTGATTACGTACTAAGATGATGCAGAAAATCGTATATGGTTGTCAAACCTAAGCTGACATTTTAAGTATTTACATAATTTACATTTATAAACAATTTGGAAATGCATGTTTTTACCAATAAAATTTAAGAATTAATGGCTTAATTGGGGAAAATTAATCGAGATACACGTCTTTTGCCATGTATGTAGTGTTTAACCTTAAATTACCCGTTTTATTCGCATTTTGATTGCTTTGAGTAACCGGTGTCGATGTATATTTTTGACCGGATGAAATGTCATCGCATTCCGACATTCTTTTTTTTCACAATAACGTCATATTTAAAAGCACGACCTCGCGAAAAGAACGAGTTACGGAGAACAAACCATACAGGATGTTTTAAGAAATAAACAGTTTCTCATGTCACATTGATTAAGACAATCTGTTTATACATTATGTTTAAATTTAAGTAAAACCTGTATCTTGGATTTAGAAAATTCTTTGCAACCCCTTATTTTTAAAATGCTAGCGTGTATGCCTTGAAAACAAAATCGGAAATCAGTTTACACTTTATATGCCTATAAGACTCAAATATTTACGAGCACTTTCAATCACTTTAAGGTCTTAATCTCAAAGCTTAACTTAGAGACGTGTGAAAAGAATTATCTTCGTCCATAAAAACAGAGCGTCAATAAGATCACATGCTATGACTGACATGTACTTCATATTATATAAAATGAAACTTTGCCTCATTATGTAGGCACATTTATATTGAATTTCCGATTAAAAGTTTAATTTATATTGATCTTTTTGTTGCGATATGTGTTGTTTGACATCGGTTTATATTCACGGCAAATTCAGACCAAAGTTACTGTTTTAGTTCTTGTCTTCAATAAATTGTCAATAGATACCGGCATACTAGTATTAGTATTATAGTTGTATATGTACTATTATTGCACATTTCTAAAATAAGCCTAAATAAAAGGACGTTGCCATCAACGAAAAGTTTACTGAATCAAAGTCCTTTGTACTGAACAAATTACAACTCTTCATAGAAAATACAATTTTTGAAAAAATATTTTCGCGATTCCATGTATGTAAACCACGCTCATATGCTGGTTTCTGTTTGGCATGCCACCTGCTAATCTCCACATGTTTTGAATATAATTGCGATTACCATTATTATCTACCTGCGCATCTGGAATATAAAGGTCACGTGGTACATTGCTTCTATTAATTACTGGCACATTGTTTATAGTTAGCTTTAATGATAACAAAATATAGACAGTATACAATCAGAGTTAATAAAATAGGTTAGTTGTTGGAGACAACCTCGTGGTCTTGGAGATTTCGATTAATATGTTGTGAATAATAGCTTTTTTCTTACACAAGCGTAGAAAAAGCGAAACTACTTAGTTAACATGCTACATAATATAAAAACCGGTAAAGGTGCTACAAGTTTTTGTTAATCTTATTAAGTCGTATGACAACGAATTACGTTTAGATTCTCTGTTTGTCATGTTTTCTAACTGCTTGTTAAAAATATTGTTCCTTCTTGCAATGAAAATATTTCCTGAACAACCGTTTATCTGAATCAAGGTATATCACTTTCTTACAAGATTAACAATAAAGATATATTGTTTTAAAATTACATTAACTTTCCATTTTATATTTTTCTAACAGCTGAATCAGAACAGAACATGTAAAAGAGGTAATTATATTCTTTGAAACAAACATTTGTAACTAGTCTCAATTTAATACAAGGAATGAATCTCTGAGACGTGTAAATAGAATGTTAGATTCGACTCAGTTTTCAGGTTATGTATCAAAGGCATGCTTTATTGGCCTGTTTGCCAAATGCTTTCAGAAGATATTCAGCTTGTCAGCTGCTCCAAAGTTTTAATTGAGAAGTTAAGTGCATCTAGCATTTTCCATTTATCTTATAAATATCGTTTATTTACATCTCACCTTGAAACCGTTTGAACTCGAATGAACTTTTGTTAATAGTTATATGGCTGTGCACGATTTAATTTAAAAACACCTGTGAGCACAAAAACTGCACTTTAGTTAATAAATTGTAATCTAAAATTTGATGATCAAAAGTGAAAGTTTGAATTTTAAAAAAAAAATGGATCAGAATTATTTGTTTGTTTAAACAGTGCGTAATATCCGGGGAGAAATGGTCCGTCAGCTATTTAACATGATTCAGTGTTATCATGCTGCCAAACGCTGTAAAGTGCATCAGCGTTACTCCCTATCGTAAATCAACGTAACAGGAACTAATATTATAACTATTATGATTAGAATTTCATGTGGTAGTTCTGATTAATACTTGTTTGTAACACGCACATTTAGTAAATGTAGTTTTAACTCGGCATGTTTTGCACACTAATGAGTAATGTATTCTAAAATTCTGTTTTACATGTTATAAGGATTTGCTTACGTCTTTCATTTTGGAATCTTTTATGTTACTGCAAACATACCCATGTGTCTGCCGTTGGCTGAATGCTAAGTAGTAGTATTAGTATATATAATACGTGATATTCTGAGATATATAGCGTTTGGAAAAAAAGCAATCCAAAATATATACCTTAAAGTAAAGCGATTGCCAATAAGTGTAAGTTATCATTCAAAATACTGAAACGAAAGTAAATATAAAGTGAATTAAAAAAATGAAATGCATATATCGTTAATGTATTGTTTATATCGTATAAATAATATCAACTTAATAAATGAAGTGTAGAACCGTTATTTTCATATTGTTGAAACGTATTAAAACAATTAAACATATTTTTCCATATTATATAAACACCAGACCCCAGACGTATCATTTCAATTTCAATAATACACCGATAAATGAAGTGTAGAACCGTTATCTTTATATTGTTGAAACGTATTACTGTAGAATATTGTTTAGATAATACATCGATATTCCATGCAGCATGTCTGCACGTAATTCACGCTAAAGCAATAAACTAGCTGTCATTGCCAATTACAATCCATTCAATGATATATATAAGGCATATCTCTACATCTGTAGGCATATCTCTGTAATAATATTTATGTAACGTAAATTCCTAAAATAAAATTGTATTCTACACGATCTATATATAGATGTTTTATTCGTCAAATTGTTATATGTATCATGTATTCCAAATATTTTGACGGCGATATATTGTGTTATTTTGAAAATGCTGTAAATCAAATAAAAAATGTAGGTAGGGGTAATATTTCGTGTATCAAAACAAAACTGCCTCATCGTTCCCATATGGGTTTTGCAATTATTCAAAATGAATTACGACGACAAATTACTGTTTACAATAAGAATGACGAGATATATGGATAATGAATAAATTCTATTATCATTAGAGATGTGAAATGTGGTTACATGGTTCTTGAATTCATCAAATGTTTAACGGAACTTTTCGATGCTGGAATTAAATTAACTTACCAATCTGATTATAGTTTTTACACCTTTTGCTTTTCAGTTTGTAAATTGATATTAAAATCTCCAATGAATATTAAATGGATAAGCATAAGCTAAAGAATGAGCATGTCTATTTCAGCATTTTAGCACTAAAAGGATAATAAATCACTAGTTACATCTTACGCCCTGGGAAATACGAAAGTTTTTCCTGAACATATATTATTAAATGGTAAGCAATAATCTGATGACCTAATGGATAGTCATTCTGTCAGTTTAAAAAAAAAACAAAATAATGAAGCAATTCCTTCTTAGTTGGATGTTTCGTTTTTTGTTTTACATTCAGAGACTAGGTGGCTATTGCTATGACCAAGATCAGCTAGTATATATTTCTAATTTGTAAATGTTCCCTTATTATTTGAGGGGGGGGAGGTGAGGTTATCCGCTATTATACCGCTTACATCTCCAGATACGACGCAAACAGTTCAGGTACTTGACCGTTCCAAAGCAAAGTAATCGAATTCAAACTGTTCCCTGTGTTTGTTATGTCTCCACATGCAACTTTGAAGTTAACTTTAATAAAAATTTAACCTTATTTTAACACAAACTACTTAACTTTGTAGAGAAAACATCTGACAACACTACATTTGTAAATATTTATGTTCTTTTCGATAGGCAGTATTTGTTCAATATATTAATTTGTTCCTCATCAAAGGTAACACTAGGTTGAACACTAAATTGACATAAAGTAGAATAATTATGGCGTGAGAGATAATTGATTGTTCTTAAATCCATAGTCCTGTGTTGAACAACTCAACGGCCTATTGCGGTTTGTACTTCAATTAGTCTAAGAGCTTTTGTAAGTGTGATGACCTTAAGCTGAGTATTGCTTAACATGAAATGTTTATTTGGACTTCAACTGTGGTGTTATTGTATGTATTATCAAACTGTTCTTGATTAAGAGCAAATACAGAAAATGTCTTATGTTTACGTGGTAAATGGAGAAAGTTTCCTTCCAGCAGTGAAGTTGTAAACTGCGTGAAAACGAGACTTACATATTTATTTTTTTTACATACTGATATGACAGCATTCAGTATGATAAGATATTTAATTTCCTCCTGAGTTATTCCTATCAACACTGTTTCATGACAGTTTAGTAATACACATTTCGTAAACGTTGTTTTTTTCTGACCATTGAAAACACGAAAGACGACTTTTGTAGAAATAAATATTTTTTAGCTTAACTGAGGTTAAAATTCGACTACAGCGATTGTATTCTCTTTTTCATAATATGATAAAAAAAACGACGGATGAAATTGGCTGAAAACTACTCAAATATTTGGAATTCCTTCACTTTTAAACCGTTTCTGTAACCATTTGCCAAACTATTTTCACTTTCAACACACTTTTCCAGTAATAGACGTTTACGTACTGCAAGCTTTAAATGAAGATGACCCGAACAAACAGTATATTATTTATGCACCAAACGTTAGGTTTCCCTGTCTAACTTGAAAACCTGAAAAATGAGTGTGTTGGTTGCTTAAACATATTTCTCGCTATGTGTATAGCAAAGCTAAAAGTACTGTTAAATTATAATACAACGAATACTCTTATATATACATGATTAATGACTGATCACGCTAGCACTGTTTGAATATGTATCTACAGGAGTTATGATTTGCTGCGTATTTTAAGCCAATAAAGCATTTGGCACAAAGTCGCTGTGTGATACAAATTATTATACACCGTGGGCAGTCAAAGTAAAAATGTAAAAAATATATTAAGAATATACATCTGGGTCTGAGTATTGGAAAATTTCCCTGCGTGAAATATTTTTCTGTCGTGAAAGACTAATCTAATGATATGACAGTATTCAGTTTGATAAGACATTTAATTTCCTCCCGGTAGATTACTGTCAACATTTACTTCTTTCTGTGTCAGCTAGATGCATCTAATTGATAACTATTTTGTATTGATATTTCATAAACGTCTTTTCTAATAAAGGACAACATGAAAGACAACTTTTGCACAAATTTTAATAGTTATAGCTAGTAGTTTTATTTTTCAAAATAATACTTAAAACATTGATACTTATTTAATCGATTTATAGGACAACTGCACAGGCGCATAGACCATCAAATGACAGTTCATGTAAGCTGTACAATGTATGTTTTAGTACAACAGGTGAAAAATTCGACACTTTACAAATAAAAAATTGAAAGTTTCTTTACATAATACTGGCAAATTAAGTGTCTGCACATGTGAAAAGGAATTAAATGTTAGAAATACAGGGGCGTACCTTTGTACTTGGGTGCCTGTTTGAATGTATGAAATGTACACACTTTGGATATTGACATTTATATCGGAATACTGCAAAGTTTTGATAATTTGCAATTGAGTAAGGACTCTTAGACTAGCGTATGTCGTATTAAATTGTAACTGTAATCTTTAAAGTAGAGGGAAACAGAGAAGATCTTTTTAAATAGCATTAATTTACCGCGTAAAAAAGAGAACAGATAGGGATAACTACACTCCTCAGTTTTCTGTAATAACAATGTCTGAGAGATGTACATTAGGAGTCAGCATCCCAAACCAGAAAAGGTCAAGTAATTTTGTGTTTAGTGAATGTAAAGCAGTCTGAATAAATTACCCAACCAAACCAAATTCACGTATAATCTTACTAGATAAATCTGAATCATGTGACAAGCCATGTCGGAACAATATTGATTGCAAGTAGACCTGAAAGACTCTTCAGCGTCAGTAAATACCTTACCAACAGTGAAAACAAAAGCTAACAACCAGTTGACAATTTAACGATCATGTACTAACTACTTACGTGTAGTCCATTTATATTCATTGACAAGGATTCACCAAAGACCTAGATAACCGGCATATCTGCATAAATGGCGTTATAAGCTCGTCTTCTTGACGTGATAGGGCTTTGATATATGCCTGTATGGTGTGAACATATTTAGAATTCTTAGAAGGGAACTAAGGAGTCTTCAGTCTTCATTACAGGTTGCTCACTGAATAAACGATTATCTTTTCGAAATGCAGAGCAAACACACACAGAAATTATTAATATCAGTTATTCATCTGCTCGTTGAACTAAATTGAGGTTTTTTAACATGATGCCTTCACAAAAAGATATGTCTGTTGCGACATATTCAGTAAAAACATCCTAAATACTTCTTGTAACAACTTTAACAGACATAGCATTGAACAAGTTTTAAACAGTGAACAAAATATTTAATAAATCACTCTTTTTTTGCGTGATTATATGGTCAGTGTGAAAATCTATCCTTATACTGAAAAATCAATTCAAGGCACTGGAACCCAGTGTAAGTCCTTCGACTACGGTCTTGTAAAAATGACTTAGGTCAGTCAGACAAATTGCTTAATGAATGATGTGTATAAAGCATAAACATAAGGTAACACATGCATGATCACTCTAAGATGCATTTGGCATCATTGCACGTTGTCATCAAGTGACAAGTCATATAAATATGACTTGTACAATTAGCCAATTTCTACACAGATATTTTCATTGAAGTTGTTTCCGTCAGTTTATGTCCATTTAATACATTCATATTATTTGATATTTCTGTGTTGAGAATTCAATCAAGTCTTCTGAACCATTGAGCTAGAGGGAAAAAATGATCATTTTGTCATATATGCGAATTTTTGTTAAGTGAAACAGTTTGTCTCCATTTATTTTTTAGTTTTCGTCTTGAATTCATGTACTCTAACTTGTGTCTCAATCATCACAAGTAAAATGGATTACACCCGAGAGAGCCATGTCTTCTCCAAGTTATTGTCAAGATGTGCTGGTGTTATGTTAGAGTATCGGTTGACATCATTATTTATATTTCAGAATTTGAAAATTATTTCATAGTATTTAGATAAATTGTACTTATATTGGATGGATATATAACCTATGCTTGTATTATAGAAGAGTAATCAGCTTTGCTGTGGCTTATTTGACAGAGTAACGACATTTTTAATAAATGAGAACATGAAAATAAGAAACCCAACACATACTAAGGCACGTTGAAGTTGGATCCACCACGTGTCAAATATTTTGGCAAGAAATGTGCAAAAGAAATAGTGTGTGTTCCCTACTGAAAAAAATGAATCATGTTTTTACTTTTAATTTGTATCCAAGTAACAAGTATTGTAAAAGCATTGCCATTTTATACCATTTTAGGTCAGATACTCCTATTGTTTTCCCCATTGACTTACATTATAACTCTAGTCAAAAGGTGACCCTGTATCATACTCACCTATAGAGTGTTGACCAATGAAATTGCATTTTTCGAACAGATTAGTCTCTCAGACACCAGAAAATGCTGTTTTTATATGGGGTTGACCAACCCAGTTTTTTACAATTTGGCAAGGGAGACAACCACCCCACTCAGTCAGGTGAGATTTAGGGGTCTAAACCGCATGTGTACACCTTCTATTCATATGGCGATTTCAGTGTTATTTACTATGATAACCAGTCCTAAAATATTCATTCGCGTGCAGAAGACATTGCATTTTATTTTTCAAATGAGTTTTTTGCATTTGTAAACACAACCTTTTCTACCAATCAGGTAATGTCTCATTTAATCTTACGGTTTTCCCTGTACTTTTTTCAGCCAATCCCTGAGCCGGACTGCAATAGGATCATCTGACCTTTATCTTGTACAATGTATACAGTATCATGTGAGCATATCATGTACTCTATTTAAGGCCTTCTACACTAATATCTTTTATGTCCAACTGTAAACAATCTTCAAAAATTGTATTTGAATCAGTTAAAGGGTATAGTTAATGAAAATGACAACTCTTGGAGCATTTGATACATTGCTTATTATGGGTCTAATAACTTAACATGATATCGACTTAACTAGTAGCATACTGAATTTACCTGCTAAAACATTCAACAATAAATACTTTCAATATTCCTCAGGGAATAATAATTATAACTGTTTTTCTATTTAAAACAACTCTTTAATTCAAATTTTCGGCAATAATGCCTTTTCAAGAAATTTGTCTACACTTTTAAATTCACATGTTGATCATATTCATGACAAGCTCAAAAATGAAAAAAATCAACAAAACGTCAGGAAATGACGTCACGTCCTAATGACGTCATATACACTAAGCCGAAAATGACGTTCTCCGACCTTTCTGGTAGAGCAATGACATGAAGAATACACTTAAAAACTAGAATTCAGTTGAAATTAAACCTAAATCTATTTTTAGCTGATAAATAGTCCTGTCATAATGCACTTATAAATCATATTATTATACATTAATTTAAGCCATAAGTTGTCCCATTATTTAACCCAAATTTACGAGTCCTCTCTGCAGCATTTCCCAGGTTTTCTTAGTATTTAATCTTCTGCAGGTTGATAATTATGGTCTCAATATTTGCATGAAAAATAAAAATATAGATTTTTTTAGATAAATAGATATACCATGTATTTATATAATAATACAACAAGTGAAATTGGAAAAGAATTGTAGAAAGTTTTTTCTTAAATAATTTTAAAGGAAATACTAAAAGATTATTATGTCCATGAAATATCAAACTTTACATATGGGTAAGACCTAATTCTTAACATATATCCTCCTTACCATGAGATTAAAAGTCAATAATTCACCATGTTATGGAAGTACATCCCTTTTGTTACGGTGACACAGGTTTCTCTCATTAGCAGTTCCAAAACAAGCAGGAATATCAAGTCAGATGAAAAAAACAACAACAAAGAAACAACTCTTAATTACCATTATCAGTTCAGCATTATGATGTTGTATTATAAGTAGAAAAACTATTACCATAGGTAAAATTTGAAATGTGCTAACCATTACATTTATATAACAGTAACTATTTGTAAATCCTATTACATTCATCATCCCCGTAATCATCAGTTCAACACATTATAATTATTCCAAAATGATTTTGTCATTCCCATATCATTAATGTTTCCATAACTATTTGTAATATAATCATTATATTACCCATATGTAAAGTTTGATAATAATAATATGATTTATAAGTGCATTCATTTTGGAATAATTATAATGTGTTGAACTGATGATTATAGGGTTTGATGAATTTTATATATGTATTTTAAATAAATCGTGACTGATTTATATTTGTAATGGTTAGCACAATTCAGATCTTTAACTGCGGTAATAGTTTTTGTACTTATTATGGAAAAACATAATGCTGAACTGATAACGGTAATTAATAGTTGTTTGTTTGTTGTTGTATTTTTCACATCCTACTTGATATTCCTGCTTGTTTTGGAACTGCTAATGAGAGAAAACTTGTACCTTTAGAGTTAGATGGGAGTACTTCCATTACATGGTGAAGTATCTTTTAATTGATGGTAGGAGGATATATTGTAAAACTAGGTCTTACCCATATGTAAAGTTTGATAATTATGGAAATAAAAGCTTTTAGTATTTCCTTTTAAAATATATAAGAAAAACTTTTATACAATTCCTTATTATGTTTTTATTTGTTGTATTATTATATAAATACATGGTATATCTATTTATCTAAAAAAGCTATATTTCTTATTTTTCATGCAAAAATTGAGACCACAATTATCAACTGCAGAAGATTAAATACTAAGAAAACCTGGGAAATGCTAGGGCAAAGAGGCGTCTAATTTAAGTTAAATAATAGGACAACTTGTGGCTTAAATTAATGTGTGTAATATGATTTATAAGTGCATTCAAGACAGGACTATGTATCAACTAAAATAAATATTGGTCATTTGAATATAAACTGACTTCTATTTTTTGTTTAATCGCACAGGAAGATTACATTATCGGGAAAGTCATTTAGTGGATATTTGTATATGACGTCATTAGGACGTGACGTCATTTCCTGTACGTTTTGTTGTTTTTTTAATTTGTTAGCTTTGTCAAGAATATGAGCAACATGTGAATTAAAAGGTAGACAAATTTCTTGAAAAAGGCATTATTGCCGAAAATTTGAATTAAAGAGTTGTTTTAAATAGAAAAACAGTTAAAACATTCAAGTTTTAACAATCTACGAGCTTAAACATTTCATTCCCTCAGATCTATTTTTCATCTACTTAAACAAAGACATCTGAATTAGGAACATCTGTTTATTCATTTCTGCTTACTTTTGCAAGGTATTAATTTGCTGCGACTGGATTTGTAATGTCATAATGCTTGGAGCTCTGTTTCCTGTCTTCATTTTATTTCCCAGAACTGTCTCATTTTTTCCTTCTGGTACATGTAGTAGAATATTGTTTTGTTTTATTTTTAGACTTTTAAAAGCATTCTGTCTCTGACGATGTATTACTGTTAATTAGATCCTTTTTTTGCAATCATATAAATGCCTGCCTAAAGCATATGTTTTTAAAAGACTTTTCCATATATGTATTTTAAATGAAATCTTGATTTGATTTAGATTTTGTCGCTAGTGAACACAAATAGGATCTGATTAATGCTGAAATATCGAATGGATATTGCCATGGAAAAAATGGCAATAAGATTAAACTGTGGATTGTAGTTGTTGTGTATGATTGTGGTATAATTTACACATGTTCAACTTTTTTCTGAAAAGTTTAGTTTGTACCCATTAGTGTAAATTTTTACATTTAGAGTTACATGATTTCCAGTGCTAATAAGAATCATACAGATTGATTCTGTTGTTTTATTGTTCAAAATTGGATATATCATTTTATGCCCCTTTCATTTCTATAAAAATAAAGAGGCTTTGTTGTCATATCATTGTATGACAAGCAAATTTTAACAATTACCATAGATTATGTTTTTGCCTTTGTTGTTTATTCCTGCTTTAATACAAGTTGTGTCGTTTGCCAAATTAGCTGAATGCCGTTAGTTAATGAAAGTCACTGCGTCACAACCATATGACATAAGCAATCTATCTATACAGATAAGAGCCTGTCTAGTTTATGTTAAATATAAGACACTTTGTTTTTTGTTTGTTCTGTTTATTCCTTTCCTTGTACATGTAGCTATCGTCAGCAAATGAATATTGGTCATTTGCGTACCATAAACACTATATTTTGTTTAAAAAGCACAGGAAGATTACATTATCAATTATTTCAGTGGATATTTGTATATGCCAACAGACACAGACCAAGCTCTGCTACTCCTAATTAGTTAAGGATTAACGTTGTTGACTTTGTAAAAATGAGAATGTTAATAAAGATTTACCTAATTTGCAGTCCATATACTAAACACTAGACATATTAATGAGTGCTAAAATACACAGATAAAATGCATTAAGGACTTCGACTTCAACACTTTATGCTAAGACAATTCAGCATTATTTTTTCTATGGCTTGCAAAAACATTTAGCTATTTTGTTTTTCTGCAGGTTGGCATTTTAATCGACCTTTGTAGCCTATATCTAATCGCCGCTCGGTTTGATTGCTATGAGATGTTCTCTAAATATCATTTTAGAAAGCTTGACAGGGAGAACTTTTGAATCGTCATATTGTTATTTAGTCGCTCTAGGGTATTATTTGATCAGAGATAAATGCAACGCGCTTTTTAGGAAATGTTCTTTGGTGATATTAAAATAATCTTAATTCATTGTCTCGAGAAACGCAATACACTGTATAAATGTATCTTGAGTAATTAATAGTTCCCCTGTTGCAATATGTTTCTGTAACAGCTGAATTTGAACAGAACATGTGTAAAACAATGTATCTAAATTGTTTAGCATTACCGTTAAATTTAATTGAAACAGACATGTTTCACTAATATTTGAGAGCAAATGTATTTTTATACACAGGAATCTATATGTTATTAGAAACAGAACACAACATTTGATTTACTTTTCAGGTAAGACTTCACTACTTAGGAGCGAAATGATGTTGTCCGGACCTGTTTGCAAATGATTCCAATGAATATTCAACTTGACAGCTGCAGCTCTGAAATAAACATTAAGTTAAGTGTGTGTAACATATTCCTTTTACCGTATAAATCTATAAAATTTAATTCGTTAACAGTGCGCCTAGGAGCCGTTTGAACCCGATTGCGCTATTGTTAAAATCGAAATGGCAGTACCCGAAACAAGCAAAAAGTGACATAAGTTGGTGCATTTTAATGTGGCCAACAGTTAAATATTGAATAAAATGCAGGATTCTTAAAGGATTTAGAAAAATATTTGTTTTGATTATAATGTGTAACAAATTATTGAATTTGCGTTCTGAAACATGGCTGAATGTAACCATCCTGCCAAAGGTGTGATTATCATCGTAAATCAGTCATTTTTCAATCCTGCACATACGTCTTCAAAGTATAACGCTAGGACATTGACACGAAACCAATACCGTTTCAATATCGACAGAATCGGTTTCTTTCTGAGAATCTAATCGTAAAAGCAAGTACTGTAATATACAGAAATGCTGAAATAAACTTAGTTCAATGCAGAAGAGGTGATAAAAATTTATTCCTTGTACCTTGCATACTCATAAAACCATACTTTAATTGCGAAAATCGTTTGCTTACTTTTCATACAACTTTATTTCAGGGACATTTATATCTTTATTCAGATAACTTTCTTGCGGTACCATATATTTCACTTGCTGTACCTTTACAACTGTCACAAAAGGTATATCAACATTTCTAGGTGAAATACTGAATCTCATGATTCACGGGACATTATCATATGAATCAAGGAAAAAATATTGCACTTGCGTTTACGTATCATAAATGACTGTTCATCGCATTTAAGCAGAATTTAACAAATCATTTTTAGGAATTCTATTGTTTTATTGTTTGAAAAAGAGAGAAGGATTTACTAAGTATAATACAATATAATAACAAAACTCTGTTTCCATCTTCGGATTGGAAAGAACTGATAGTGTTTACTTTGATCACTTTTAATTTGTGCTCGAAAGTGAGGTTTTGTGATCGCTTGGTCGTCTGTCTGCCACACTTGCCTCGTGTAAACTCTAGAGGCCATATTTTAAGTCCAATCATCATTGAAATTTGCAAAAATGTTTATCTCGATGATCTCTATGCCAAGTTCGAAACATGATTACGTAGGGTCAAAAGCTAGATCACCCGGTTAAATTATAGAAAACCCTTATGAACACTCTAAAGGCAACATTTGACACCAGTCATCATGAACAATTGTCAGGATGTTCAAGGAGGGGTGGGGGTTATAATCTATAGGCCAAGTCTGAATATGGATCACGTAGGGTCGAAAACTAGGTCAATCGGTCAAATAATAGAAACCTCTGTGAACACTATAGAAGCCGCTTTTTGTAACCAATTGTCTTATACATTTTTCAGAATATATGTTTTGAGGAGCATTAGGTCAAGTTTGAAACGCACGGTTAAACACTAAGACATCACGTCAAATCATAAAAAAACTTGTGAACACTCTTAACTCTTTTGAAGCCGATCATCATTAAAGTGACAGTATGCGCATCTTACTGAACATAGTGTATTTTAGTGACAGTTTTATAAAAGCAATTTTCAGTTGCTGTGCATTTAAATGTGTTAAACTAATGATAATGCCGCATTAGTATTTGAAGCTTTAGAAATAATAAAATTGGACAAATAAAATAATAATTCCTTTCTTGGCAGTGATCTCCCTTGTGTTATAAGTGTTTGTGCCATAGAGATTTCGGCAGTGGAAGGGAAGCAACTCCTGCATGCAGTTGTTTATTTCTTAAATTGACTCTCCCAGTCAAAATAGGAAAAGTAATATTTGGAAAGTTATTATTTCGTACTGGTAGCAGGAAGAGTTTGTTGTATTGGGTTAAAAGCTATTATTTCCTCTACCCTTTGTGCACACACCTATTTCAGCTGGATTTTTACGTGAAAAAATGTGCATAATTCCACTTTAAATTGTGTCAAAATGTGTGTTTGGATGAGCACTAGGTCCGATTCGAAACTTGGTCACATGTTAAATCAAAGCGCTGAAGACGCTGGATTTATTTGTGTATTCAAAATATTTGTCCTTTGTTTTGTTGCCGGCTATTTCAGTCTGTACTCTTCATAAGTGAAGTCTTTACCAGTTGGTAATAAGATATGAACAGAATGCAACAGTTATAAGTCGTATTTTGGATCGAATTGTCTCTGTTCTATTCCCGGTACAAATAGACAGCAGGTATTTTCACTGTACTGAACAAAGTGTTTTCACCTACAGTTCTACTGTCTAAAATCAGACACTGATCGAGCAGCTAGTTAGTAGTTACCGCGCTTCGATAACACAAATGAGCAGGCAATAGCACCGATCAATAAGGGGATCAATTTATTGTGCGGACCGACAAAGTAATAATGCGTATCTATAATGCCAAAATATACACTTATAGAACGAATATGGTTGAGACCAGGAAGAAACGATGTTCAAATGTTTTTCTGCAGTCATTGATATGTATTTTAACAAAATAGCTCATTCGATGCGTTTCAAGATAACGAGGCCTACAGTCGAATATAGTGTAAATTGCCTTCTTAAACAATCACCACCTATGCAATATAGCATCGACATTAACGTATCCTAACACGTGTTTTCTTCTTAAACTCTAATACATGTAGGAGCGCAGACTAGCTCGCGCTAGGTCCTCAGAATAAACATATCAGCAATACGGAAAGTTTTAATTACGTCCCTTGCCGCGCACTGAATAAAATTTATAAATGGAAGGATTTAATCCTAAAAAGAGAATGTTTTAACATGCGCGTAAATATTCCTGGCTGTTCAAAATATTTCATTCTTTAAAATGACGATCAGGGTTAGACATTTTGTTGTCACAGAAACTCCAAAAGATATGTTTTCTTTCAGCACAAGGTTTAAGAAATGGCCGCCGGGTTAAGAAATCGGAACTATTTCTATAGGGTATATATATAGTAAATCGTCCCTTATTTTTACGCATCATTGTAAAATGAAATACATCCGCGGTTCTTATTCGAAAACAGTTTACTTTAGTTATATTTACAAAATTTAGCCGATGCTGCATGAGTTTATAACATTATATATTTAAACAATACAACTTTCATGTCTGCAATTGGCATATGGTTTCAAATGAAGACTCATAATTTGGGATTATATGCTGAGTGACGTGCCGGAACTACTTTTAGATTTGGTACTTAAGGAGTAGGCTTCGGAAAACGGTAAGTAAATTTGTTTGTTACACAAACGAATAAAAACTAGATCAAATTATAATAAAACCTGTGAACATTCTAGAAGTCATATTTAATATCCAGTTATCTTGAAAATTAGTCAGACTGTAGTTTTGATCAACTCTAGGTCCAGTTCGAAACTAGGTCACGTGGGATCCGAAGCCACATTAATTTTAATCATCATGAAAATTTGTCAGAATGTTTGTCTTGATAAATTCTCGGTCCAAATTGAGCTGGGCTACAAGGGGCTAAAAAGAATTTTGGCTCGAGCCATTTTAGTCAATAAATATTCATAAATATTTTTGTCGTTAAAATTTTGATGGTATTCCAGTATATGCGCTTTAAAATGGTACCAACATCAAACTATCTCTGATAGTTCAAAAGTTACACATCATTTTACATATAACGGCCCTTTTGTCATGTTGCGCATTATGTAATACATCACATAGATATATGAAAAGAAATTTTAATGAATTGACTGTGCTTCTACTTAGCCGATAGATATCGTAGTTTATTACTGACTGTAGACTGTACTGAATAGGGTTCATGAATTATAAAAATTTCTCAGTGAAAAAAGTGATAATCCACATTTTGAAACATGGGTTACCATTTTTTCACTTCAATCTTAACCCGTTACTCAAAAATACCGAGGAATAATGCTGGAAACCATGCGACGATGACGTTTAAAACCATTTGAGACGTTCCGCATTTGATTGGGGGGGGGGGGGGGGGGGGGGGGGGGGGGGGGGAAAAAAAAGAAAAAGGGGACGGGGGGGGGGGGGAGGGAGAAAAAAAAAAAAAAAGGGGGGGAGTGGGGGGGGGGGGGGGGAAGGGGAAGGGAAGGGGGGAAGGGGGGGGGGGGGTATCACAAACTGAACTGAAAATTACTTTTACTGGGGCGGCCCCACTCTAAAATACACTTTTGGGCCCCGGCAAAATAACGTCGAACCAACAATTATCCTCTATAACTTTTAAAATACGCAAGAACTAACGTGCAAAGTTGAAATCAGTCAAAAGTTTAAAATTAAGCTGAAAACTTGTTTTAAAATATATTATAAGCGAGTCGCTATTCAGTGCAGATTATTGCAGTTAGCGCAGTAACTTAATTTGCAAATTTGAATATTTGAAATATAATCTGAATCTTGAATTGCATGTTATAAAATTCCTGCATTCCACTACCTGTGGAATTTCTTTCAGCACAAAAGAGACGGGTAGTGCTCCTGATTAAGATATATGACTTACTTCTGTTAGAAATTGAGATATAACAAACCTTCAAGTTTTAAGAAATTATTATCCCCCGCCAAAGGCTGAAGCATATTGTTTTGGCGTTGTCCGTCTGTATGTCAGTCTGTCCGAGTCCAAAAAGTGGGGGGGTTATGTGGCTATCGCAACAATAGGTAACAGTTAATTATTGTTGATGTCAAAAAGGGATAAAAAAAACAATATAAAGAACAAAAGAATAGTAACAAACTGCCAATTTTTAGTACGTCCATCTGTGCGTCCATCAGGAGTCATAACCGATTGATAGAATTTCATAAAACTGCTTTCGTCAATATTGACTTAGTATCTCAAGAGTGTTTGTACTTTGTTATTTTCTTCCATATTCAATACGAAAACATCAGAATTCTATTTCTCTGCAACAGGTTATCAAAATTTAATTGTAATTGACTGAAATAATTTAATGATCACTCTTTTTAATACTCACATCCTGCCCAAGGATTTATTTTAGAAATGTTTGTTTCTTTTGGCGGGGGATATAAATTCACTGAATTTGATTGTATTAATTGTAATAGCACATTTTCATTATTACATCGTTTCTTTCTGATAGTAAAAACATAAAATATCTGGGTGGTGCGGATAAAACGCATGGAAGGGACAATGAATGTTTTGAATTACGTAACTGAAAGCATGGAGGGAAACGTGCCCTTCGCATTTTAGATGAAAAATATCGAAAGCCTATCTTTTAATTGCAATAAGACCTACAAGTGGAGTTGTTTTTCTGTTAATCTGAACATTATACAGGCACAATAGTTCTTGTGTCAGATCCTCGAGCGCGTTCAGGTAAGTGCACGTTTATTTAACTAAATATATAAAGTCTTACAAAACTAAAGATCATCCTAATTGCGCACTAGCCTGACCAGACGGGCATGTTGGAGTCTAAACAAAACATAAACGGTCCTAAAACTGACGCACGAGTATTGTCTTGGCATGAATTGCCAAATTGAGTTTATTTCTTTGTGTGATGTAAACAAATGTTCCTGCACCTTTTGCTGGCGCATCATATCATCCGTACAAAATGATGTTTTGTCGACGTGATTTTTTCAGTGTTTATGTATGATTTGTGCCATTATTGGAAATTTTAAGCTTGCAAATAAATTGATTCAAGGAATCACTTGTAAGTCTATTTAATATATTATATTATCAGGCATGGTCAATTATCATATATTACGAAATAAGGCCGTCTTTTACACGTTATAAGATGTTGTTATATGTAAATATGGAGTTTACATTTAAATTTTTTTTGTTTAACTATGGCCTTTTACCCAGCCAATTTATATTCACTTTCCACAGTTTAGTTTCAGTGCAGCTTTGCTCCTTTTTAAATCTGAGTGTGATATAATTGTTCTTTCCTTCTACTTACAACTTCATCTTTTCAGTAACCGAAGAATATTTGTGAGAACAAAAAATTGTATAGATCTTCACTAAGGTGGTTACAATCAGTTTTGTTTGAGTGAATAACTGCTCTATAGTTAAGTGGTCTCTTAGATTATAACAACTAATTTAACCCAATTAAATGTGAAGATGCGTTGAACATATGTACCTTAACATTCGAATTGTATTTTTTTTCTCAAATGTTTATTTTTTTTCTCTTTTTATCAGATACATGTGTACAGACGGGAGGCGATAGGAATAGCTGCGCTTTTCCATTATAATTAATATGTCAAAAGACGATCAATTCACTGATTATCTACTGAGTCATTACTTGTTGTCCATTTATATTCATTGACAAGGATTCGCTAAGGACACAGTCAACCCACACGGATTTAGTAACATAAATAGCGTAATAAGCTTGTTGGAATGGCGTCATAGGATTTTTGATATAGGTCAATGTGGCGTTAACATATTTCAAACATATCTAAGAGGAGGAACTATAAACGTTTTACCCTGACTTATCAATAAAAAGTCAATGACTGGTTCCAAGATTGAACATTTGAAATGCAGCGCAGTCATAAGTATTATTTATTTCAGCCAAATATATGCTGACTAAACTTACTGATGAGAAAAAACAATCTTGTTGAACTTTTGTAATATGTTACCTTCACAAAAATATGTATGTTGCGATATACTCCGTATATTACCTCGCTAATTCATCAGTTTCATGTGTGATTATTTGGTCAGTGCAAAGGTGTATGCCTATGCTTTGTTTATAGTCTGAATAATCAAAGACAATTGATCGGAATTCCCGTTGTTCAGTTGATATCTCGAATAAATGCCATATATCAAGCAGAAAATTAACATCACGAATGGCGAATAAGGTCGGGCACATGAGAAGATTCTTCTCACGCCACTTAACATACAATCTATATCACTGAAACCTAGTAATTCTTTTTGGACTATGCCAGATTGCCATCCAGTGAATAGTATATAGCTGACTTTTGCTTGAGCATATAAGTCTTGTAAACTGAGATTTTATAAGAAAGGTTGTTTTTTTTCTGTCGGTTTATAAACACACACAACTTGAAATAAGTATTTTGAAACATTCAAATAGCTGACGTTGCAATACCTCTGTAAATTATATGTGTCTTTCCTAGTAGTCTGTAGAATGTAAATATTTTATTAAAGACAGGATCTGTAGCGATTTTTCATATGCAAGTATTGAAAATTTACTTTCAGAAAGAAATTAGCAGTCGTTGCCAGTCAAAGTACCTTATAAATGATTTCTGTAAGGCATATCTTCACATCAGTAGACATACCTCTGTAATAATATTTATGTAACGCACATTTCTGAAATTTCATTCTAAACGAGGCAGAACATTATCGTTATATTTATGTTTGACGAGTTCGAAATAAATATTTTCGACAGAAATGTCTCTCACTCCTTTGAAAATGCTGTAAATAAAATCAAACGATCATGCAAAAAGTGCAGACATTGATGAAATTACGTGTATCACAAAAACTTTTACGTAACCTTATTTCTATTTTGGGCTGCCATTTGATTTTCGACATCATTCAAATCAAATCTGACAAGAAAGATACAGTAGATTTACGGGATCATAAATAAACTTTTATAATAAATGAGTGAAAATGGTTTACAGGACCCTTACATTTTAACAGAAGCTACTGTTACAGGTCATTTTAAAAAAATTAGCACGGAAAATGTTAAAATCCCCTGTGAACAATAAACCGTAAAATTCAGATTAAAAATGGGCTAGTCTATGTCAACAGTTTAGCACAAATCAATTAAAAATAAAATACATCATGCGCCCTACAAAATGTTTCTCTACGCAGAAATAATATGTAATTAGATGATAAGCCTTAAATTTAATGACCTAACAAGTAGAAATACTTAACTATCAGGCCTTTCCTTCTTAGATATATTTTTCCTATGATGTCAAAAGGTAATTAGCCCATTAATTACATTTTCGTGTGTGATTACAGGATATATTTTCAAGGATTCCCCATGATATTCCTATCCTTTATCCTGTATGGAGAACGTAGAACATCAATACTGAGTAAAGCGTTGTCTAATTAAAATTGAGGTCATTGGTGCTCTGACTATAAGAATACATTTCACAAACGCTACTTTTGTTGTCAATGCGCACTAATTTAAGGAAATACACATAGAATACTTTTGACAACCGTTACCTTCGTTGTCGTGCTCTGACTTTAGGAAAGATACATCGAATACATTTGGCTACTGCTAATCTTTGTTGTCTATGTGCTATGTTTCGTGTTGAATCTTACATGCAAACACTCCGTGGGAAATAGTTAAATGTTTATGGTTACATTTTATTTAATAATTTTTAATAATGCCTTGTACAAGAATTTGAAATGAGTTGCAAAATTGATTCTCTTTTATTTTACATATGTACAGGCTACAGGTGAAAATCATTTCACGCTCAAACTGAGTCGAGCGTAAAAAATGTTTTATAATCACCTTTTGAGCTGGAATATTGTTGTGAAAATCATTTTTATCATTGTACTTGATTCCGTAGCAGCTAGTTATGAATTTCTATAAAAGGAATCAAGTGTCTGCTTTGAACTTTATATTTCAGTTAGTTTGGTACATTTATTTTGTTATTTTCAACGCTAATGGTTCTGACAAATTGAAGCTATAAGGGCAATGCCATTGGGTGTGTCTAATTGCAATTTTAAATGTCGTCTGTTCTAAAATGTAAGTGATAGACATTTCACTTTTAGAAATGAATACGTCAAAGAGCTTAGTAAATGTCATTACCTTTAGCTTGAGAATGCCATTAAGCTGTTTGTTCAAAGTTTCCTGGGAAAAATGATTTCCCAAAAATGAAAACCTAAATCATAAACAGTAAAAGCTAGAATCAACAACACAAGTAAAAGTCTAGTAAGGAATTTGAGAACAACTGTTGAAAATGTTGTGAGCTCGGTTTGACTGCACCGCCACACTATAATTTCAATAGCGTTTGTTGTGCTTTATATGAGTGATATATCGCTTAGTATAATACCGCGAGGTGTTCAGATGCGAAGTAGGGTAATCATGAAAGTCGAAATATCTGAGTGACAAAAGAAATAAATCTGTTTTCGTTCCAACACATTTACATCGCTGTCTGTGCACGACTTTTTGTTCCATCTAATAATAAAGAGAACACATGTTTATATACAGTAACACTATACTGACAATGTTCGTGAAGATTTATACCGCTGTAGACAATTAAACTAGCTAGCAGTTTCAAAATAACTGTAAAAGTCAACTCTTTGATATCTAAAACAAATACAAATATTTTACATTTACTGCCATTTTTAAGTGACCTAATTGGAAAATGAATTAATGTTATGGGTTTAAACTGTATATTTAACATTCGTAGATATATAAGGTAAATACAGTATTCAGATATTTGAATGAAAGACGATTTATAGTTTGGTTACAGGCAGTTATAATCCAGTGAATGCATGTTTTGAATAAGGTTATATCTTTCAAACTGTATAAAAAATCTTACACCTGATCACCAGTTGAAAGTACAGTGCAATAAAGCATAACAAAGTAATGCTCCCAGACAAATCTGATTGTTTTAAATGATTTATTTAAGTATATATAAGTAGCGAGGTATGATAACATTTGAAAAGTACAACATTAAAATTCAAAATTCATTTATCATGACTATAGCAAAAAATCACTGTATGTACAATGATGCCATGTGTTCATTGTTTGCCTAATTTGAATGCAAAGCTTTCAAGAAGGCTCACTGTCAAAATAACAACTAATGTAATTTATGATTAGATGTAAAGACATGCTTTCCCCACCCCTTTGACTTATTATGCCATTTCGACTACCTATACCTGCTACGCTACTTTGGTATCTGCACTTCTTGGACTTGCTACACAAAATAGACTTGGTGCTTGGACTTGTTGCACAAAGAAAACTTGTCGTGCTTTTTGACTTGCTGCGTCACTTGTACGTGTTGCGTTACTTGGACTTGCTGCGACAATTGTACTTGTTGCGTTACTTGAACTTGCTCGTGCGTTACATTGGACTTGCTGCGACACTTATTACTTGTTGCGTTACTTGGGCTTGCTGCGACACTTATACTTGTTGCGTACTTGACTTGCTGCGACACTTGTACTTGTTGCGTGACTTGGACTTGCTGCGACACTTATACTTGTTGCGTGACTTGGACTTGCTGCGACACTTGTACTTGTTGCGTTACTTGGACTTGTTGCGACACTTGTATTTGTTGCGACACTTGGACTTGCTGCGACACTTGTACTTGTTGCGACACTTGGACTTGCTGCGACACTTCTACTTGTTGCGTGACTTGGACTTGCTGCGACACTTATACTTGTTGCGACACTTGGGCTTGCTGCGACACTTGTACTTGTTGCGACACTTGGACGTGCTGCGACACTCGTACTTGTTGCGTTACTTGAACTTGCTGCGACACTTGTACTTAAAAATAATCATAACCACGATCTAATGTAATTGTAAAAGTTAATAAAAAATTTAAGAACGAAAAGCAATTTCTTCCTTGGCTTCATTTGACAAGTATGAACATAGTTTTAAACCTTATTTAAAACGGTGTGTGTTTAGATCAGGTTATAGTAACTGTTATTCCGGAGCGAAATCTTCTTTGCATATGTTCATTTTCATTTAATTAAAGGAATTTTTTATAAAAGTACTTGCAAGTCGCAGATCTGATTTGCTTTTTTGTTTATGTCACTTAGTAAACGAAATAAAAGTGGCAGTGTATGAGAAAAACTTGAAAAAAGCATTTAATTCATTTCTGGGCTTTTGCGTGTAAATGCGTAACATAACCACAGGACATCTTCCTAAGAATGCCTCGTCATTTGCTAGGAATTGTCAAAACTATGTAATAAATATTTCCCCTTGTGCATATGTGCATAATTTGCAAGTCATGGTGTGTGCCAACGCTCTGATTTCCCGCAGATTCTTGTGTTACATCCTTTGATTAAATTAAAACAATTTACATCGCAAACAAAGTCTGCCAGGAGACAAGAATTGTTTTTTCTGTTATCATTGAGGACACAGTGTCACAATCGTTTGCAGATTATTTAAATTCATTCACAACAACAGTAATAATTCACAATTAGGATGCAAGCAAGTACCTTCACATTTCTGTACTGATTTGCTCTATATTCCGCTAATACAGACACTTAGTTAAACAAGCAGACGGTAATTTTGCTGAGGTAACTGAAATATTCATCACTTTCCAGAACTTCTTTTGCAATCTTCCCTTTTGTTAGACAGATGAAGCGTCTAGTTTTTATTACTTTCTTTCTTCCCATTGCAACTTAAGTCATTTTATCAACTTTATCTTAGGAATGAAATTACATTTTTATATTGTTTAACATAGTCATCTTGAACTGCATAATGTTGTATATATGCATATATTTATGGTATATGTATATGCACTGACAGATTTATATATCCATGATACAGATTTCAGCATATACCTCATATATTTAGGTATTCGGTGAACGGATAATACAAACAATGTATTTGACAAATTGCACTGCAGCACAAACTGAAACACACGCTTGAATCTTGCTAAAATTACATTTAATTAACGTCAGTTGACACAGTTTTACGTTTAATATAGACTTGTGTACCTCTAATTCATGCACAATGCACATAACATATGTTTCTATTTTTACTTGTATCTGTTGACTTAAGCATATATCAAAGAAAGTACAGCTTGCAAAACAAAATAAACCATCGTTTCATTGAAAGTAATATATCATTCTTAATACACTTTAAATAGTACGTTTAAACTGTTTCCAAAATATATAAATTGAGACAAAATAAAACTGGCATTTTCAAACAAGAATGTATTAGATGTATTCAAAAAAAATAAGCAAATCAAATTATACTAATACAGGCTGGAAAACTGAGACAGATTTATAAGATAAAAATAAAGACAGGAAACAGAAACACCTAAACATTATGACATTCAAAAAACAGCCGATGGAAACTGAGACAACAACGCTTGCCAGAAAAAACAATTGATCAGCAGATGTTCATGATCGCAAACTTCTTTGTTTAGAATAGATCTAAATGAATGTTTTGTCCAGAAAAAAAATAGACTCGCAGCTCATTACTTGTTGAAACTGGAACATGAAATTTAATGATAATAATTCAAATATCACTGAAGTCGGTTACAGGTTAAATGATTCTTTTACTTCTAGTTCATTAAAACTAAATGGCAATAAGTTTGGGTAAAAAAAAAATTTTTTCTGATGTATTTAAATATACCTTACGGTTAAAAACTAACCTCAATGATGCACAACGAATAAGTCAACCCACACAAACAGTATATATAATGCACGAGGTACCTACAGCATCTATTTTTAAAGTGAGCAATGACGTGAAATTCAGCCAATGAAATTGAATACAATGGTATATTCAAACATAAGATAAGGACATTTCGAAGCAGCATTCGACACAATAAAAAGACAAAAAGCGTTTGGGTGATCCTTAAAATATATACAGTGTACACGCAATATAATCTTTGGAAATTGTGCAGTGCAATCCACAAGCACCAAACAGTTAGCTGAATCCACAGTTTCGGTATTGAATAGTTAGTTACCCATTGTATGTTTTAATAAAATCTTAACAAAGGTTTTAAAGAAAAACTGATAACAATTGTGTAATATCAAATTATTGTATACACACGCCAGTTAGGTGCATATACCCAATGTTCTATATGAAAAGATTAAGTTAAATAACTTGCCACCATGATAATCATATTAAATAATGAGTTCGAAAGAGTTTTCTGTTGATATCCAGATGTCCATTTATGACAGTCCTCAATTTGATTTTACAGAATTTAAGACATTTAAAACATCAACGTACATCTACTATGATGCAATCGTTTTCTGCAATAGAACTACTTTTAACAATTCAATTATATATTTTTCAAACTGTCACTTTTGTTTTTTATATATATTTATTAAATACTTTTATAAGAAGAAACATGAGATTGATTCGACGTAAGAAAGAAAGAACGTAATACATTAAAGACAGGGAGGCGTTCTAAAGTAAAAAAAATTGAAACCATTAAAAGATGAACAAAGAAGGTAAAGAAAAAGATTTAGGACAAAGAAAGCTCTATGTCGACACACATAATTCAAGTGATGATAAAAAGTCAAAAGAAAAGGGACTCATGGAAGAAAGAAGAATTTACAATGGGACATACACATATATGCTTTTCCAAATAAGAAAGAACGCAAAGATATGGAATTATTTTAAGTGGTACATACTGATTTTTCCTTCTTGAAATAAAGCCATACTTGTATAGGTTACTTTCAGTGCATAACATATGTCCAGATATAAATTATATTGCTTTTGTCTGATATAGCGTGATAATACATTTCTGTGAATAGCCTGGCGAGACAGGAAAAGAAACACGAGAAATCCCAATAGAAAAATGCAGACAGTTTTGTGTACCATATAGGAAAGCTTTGACATGATAAATCTGTCAAAAGAAGATACACCAGACATGATCAGATTCACGGCTGAATATTATTCGTATTAGGAAAAAAATTAATTATTGAGTGAGTATATGACCAGGTGCTACACACCTAAACACTTTTGTAAACCAATTAATTTTCGCGTTTCTATTTTAGTTTATGTCATTCATATTGAATTTCATAGACATCGTAGAAATACATATCTACCAGTATTTGAAAGATATTTTACAAATGTATAAGAACTATTATTTGATTTTTACTAAGAAAGGACAATCCATTTGGACTTCCGATTATTGATTTCAGCAATAGGGAACGACATCATTCGTATTGAGAGTCGGTTTTAAATTCACTGTATTCTTGTATGATACTTTCATGTTCATGTCACATTTCTTATTGTCATTTTTATATGGTAGCACACTAAGCTACATTTTCTTTTCGCGTTTAATTTAAGCGAAATCGGCTTTTTCTATTGACAATGTAAATATTTGGACAGGACTTTTTTCAGGGGGGGGGGGAGGGGGGGACAAACTACCAGGGAAAACGTAACTGTTTATAACTTAGCGCTGTCTGTGATTTAACAGTCTTACTGATATACGAAACAAATTTCTATCCTAGTCATAAATATAAATAACTGACAATTTGAACTATACCCAATACTTGCCAATCTAAAAATATATCAGAAAATCGCGTTTTCTTTGTCAGCTTCGATTGATATTATATTCTCACACTGTTTCGTGTGTAAGGTATGAATATACATATTTCAATGATACATATTGGCTTAAGTATTGGACCTATACAAATAAAGGCTTCCGTGAAGCATAATTAAATTCTGACCATGGCGAAATTGAGAGCGCCAAAGATGTAAATATTATCAAGCCCCCGAGACTTTGACCTAGTGACCCGAAACATGGACCATGTTTAACTAGGCATGGTACTTATCACTTCTGTAAACTATCATTAAATGGTGACAAGGGGTTTTCGAGATTAAAGCGCAAAATATTTTACTATCTCGAGCCCCTGTGACCTTGAACTTTGACCTAGTGACCCGAAACATTGACCGTGCACAACTAGGCATGGTACTAATCACTTATGTGAAGTATCATCAAATTCTGACCAGCGGCTTTGGAGATTTAGCGTCCACAGATTCTATCTATAGACGGACGGATAAACAAACAAGCTGAATCCAGTATACCCCCCACCCACACTTACAATTTGTGTTGGGGGTATAAAAACGTAAATGCAAAAGAACGTGCTACTATCAACAAAACAAGTGAAAATTTAGGCAGCAATTTTAGAAAATCTGTTGAAAAGGTTCGTGAGCGTGGTACACTACATGTTTATATTGGAGTTTCAGAAGCGTTTGTAACGCTTTTTGATTATTTGAAAGAGTATGATTTCAAATATACAGATCAATTTTACAGGAATTTATACTGGAACCTTTTTATTTGGCTATTCGTTCTAAATTAAGATACACCCCTTACAACTGAAACTCAAATTTAATTACTTTAAATCACAAATAATAGAATATTCGCAAGTATCATTACTTAACCTAAAACTTACTTTACTGTGTACAAACCGTTTGTCATATGAAGATTTTTCTAACATTTATCTAGAATCGTATTGCCAAAAAGCCTCTTAGTCTATATCACGTCCATTTCGTTACATAATAGGACTCCAGAAATGATCATTTAACCTTCAAACGACACTACGCGAAATATTGCTCTCATATTACCAAGGGATATTTCCTGAACAAAATGTGCCATTAATCTCGAACACGGGCACGATCAAATTACAAATATGACAATACAAAAGACCCCCATGGCGAGCTTGCAATAATAATAAGTCTAGAATGTCACACTACATTGAAATATGAAAGGTCAAGCAAAATACCATCATACATGTGTGAAAATATAATTATTATAATGGTTTTGGCTGAAGTTGTTGAACTGAAATCGTTTAACATGAAATTGCAAGTCATTTTTATTTTACTTGCAGCAATCAAACACCGATAGCTTTTTACCATAAATTCTTAAGCGAGACAGTTGATGTATTTGTGCTTCATGACAATGTTGTGTGCATCCTGTCTCTGATTACATGCAAATAATCGCATTCTATTGGCGTTTAAATCTTTTATTAAGAAAATACATGAGCTGCGGAACTACTGTATATTTACAACGGAAAATCAAAGTCTTCTCATCAAAAAATAAAACGAAAACAACTGGGCTCGAATGGTGTAACTTTTATCGAAATCAGTTTTGTACATAGTCACGTGCTGTTTGTAAAAAAAAGACTTATCACTAAACGTATTTAAATACACTGAAAAACGTCGTTATATTGTGATGTTTATATGAAATCCGGTTTGTGATTCGGGAGTAAACATAGTGGATACGAAGTACGTATACGGACACATGTACTAATATTGCAAGAAGATGAAAGGCAAACAGTATTGAGAATAAACAGAATATTAAATAAAATATATAAGTGTTCAATAAATAACAGAACCTAGACAGACAATTGCTCTCTCGACCTTATCTTTCATACTAGATGTCATGGTGATGCCCAGACGATCAATAAAGCAAAGAGAATGACAACAACTCTAAGGTACAACGTATGTGACAGTGTTTAAGAAATATTTTGTATTTGTTGAAACTTTACTTAAAGGGGCCCTACATCTAGCAGATTATATTCGCCAAACATGAATAATGGGTTCAATGAACGTAAAATGATTAAATAAAAGTTTAAAGAAGAAAACACAGACAGGAGTATGGAGCCCCAACTTAATTGGCCGCCATGAGTGTATCACTACAGTACATCTACGGTCATACAGTAATCAGACATAAAGTTTGGTTGTTATCAAATCATGTTCTAAAATTTCAATTTTTTTCACTAAACAGCCTTATAATATACAAGATATAATTTTTTGCATCGTAAAAATCAAGACTATGCCGAGGTTATCAACTCGTATTATAGCCGTTGTGCAATAATTACACATGTTACCGGTGTCTATCAATGGAGAGGTTATTTATCTTCTAGATGATAAACACGACAACACCTTATCTTCTCTGCTGTAGGTAGAATTCCTCTTGAAAGTCTACCTAAAGCAGGAAAATTGCCACAAGGACACTTGTTTTCGAAACGTGTTTTAGTGCAGTTACCCGTTTTACAGCCTTCGTATCGACACCGCAAGGCACGTAGGAACCAAGTCTAAGATAAATCGAGTGCATCCGGTAAAATCAACTTGAATAATTTCGGATTTGGTTCCTACGCGCATTGCAGTATGGATATAAAAGGCTCCAAAACGGGTAGCCAGACGAACACGTTTCGAAATTAAGTGTCCTCGTGATAATGTTCCTGCATTCGATAGACTTTCAGGAGGAGCTTTACCGACAGCAGAGAAGATAAGGTGTTGTCATGTATATCATCATGAAGATAATTATCATCTCATTGAATGACACCGGCAACATGTGTAATTATTGCAAAACGGCTTAAATACGAGTTGATAATCTCGGCATAGTCTTGATTTTCACGATGTAAAGATTTATACCTTGTATATTGTAGGCTGTTTAGTGAAAAATTTGAAATTTTAAAAACATGCTTGGATGACAATCATACATTTTGTATGATTGCTGTATGGCCATAGATGCGCCTGGAGATAAAATATTGCCGACCAGTGGTCATTTTCAATTCTCCAAGTGTCTGTGGAACAACACTTATCGAAAAATACCTCATTTCAGCACAAATAATCAACATCGGGGCCTTCTGTAATATATCGCTATCCAGCAATTGACTTTACATTGATTATTTAAATGGTTTACGGTACGGCAACCTATTTCAAACTAGACCTATCACTAAATGTGATTAATACCCCAGAAAGACTGCTTTATAAACTGAGGAAGTTCGTAGTAACAGAATACCTTGCAAACATAAACTAAAATTGTTCTTGGCAATAACTCTGTAATTAGTCAAGATAGAGTTATGGTTCTTGTACACTGCCCTTCTTCTTATTGTGCTGGACCATTGCATAAAGTTGAATTGCATTCCAATCAGAAGTTTTCAGGTTATGCTCCGGACAAGGAAGAGTAAAAATGGGCAATAACTCTGTAATGAGTCAAGATAGAGTTATGGTTCCTAAACACTGCACTTTCTCTCATTGTGCTAGACCATTGTATGAAGTTGTATTGCATTCCAACCAGTGGTTTTCAAGGTATGATCCGGACAAGGAAAAGTAACAAAGGGCAATTACTCTGTAATAAGTCAAGAAAGAGTTATAATAGTTTTTGTGCACTGCACTTAGATTTTGTGCACTGCTCTTCCTCTTAATGTACTTGACCATTGTATGAAATTGTACTGAATTCCAACTAGTGGTTTTCAAGTTATGCTCCGGACAAGGAGAAGTAACAAAGGGCAATAACTCTGTAATGAGTCGAGATATAGTTATGGTTCCTGTGCACTGCACTTCCTCTGAATGAACTTGACCATTGTATGAAGTTGTATTGAATTCCAACTAGTAGTTTTCAAGTTACGCTCCGGACAAGAAAAGGAACAAATGGCAAAAACTGTAATGAGTCAAGATGGAGTTATGGTTCTTGTGCATTGCACTTCCTCTAAATGTGCTTGACCATTGAATGAAGTTGTATTGAATTCCAACATTGGACAACGAAAATGCAACAGACCGCCTGACCGACCGACCGACCGACCAACCACCGGGTGACTCCTATACACCCCCCCCCCCGCCCAAAACTTCGTTTCGGGGTATAAATATAGAATGTATTGATTGAACTTTTAGACTAAGTAATGATACTTTCAATTATTCTATTATTTGTGCTTTTGAAGTTATTTAATTTGACACCAGTTCTAGGGAGTGTTAACTATGCTTATATATACCAAACACAGGAATTAAATTTTGATAAAGGGCAAGTTATACTTTGAGAACATAAAGAATATAATAATATCTGGTAAATACTAAAATCTTGTAGGGCTATTAGAATATGGTGGCAAGGAAGGGCTATTTTAACTTTAATGCTGGTATAAAAAAAGGTTACTAAAGGAATTAATTCATTTTTGATTAGGACTGGAGATAAATGTCGAACCTTGTGTAAAAGTGCCACTGTATATACATGTACCACATGGCAGGGATAAACTAAGCTAATCTTAGAATATGTTTACATTATAAGTCTTGAGATGAAATAATTCCATACGCTATTCCCATTTTGAATAAAGTTTTATAGAAGAAAAAGTCGTTAATTAACTTTTCTCACTTATCCAAAAAAGGCATGTGTTTGTAAAATTAGGAGTAATATGTATTTATTACCCTTCCATGAAATTTGCGGTCTTGTGATTGGTCAACGATCCGTAAATAGATATTGATATTTACAGGCAAGCCGGTAGTATACACTTGGCATAACCCCGTTACGGTACCCCATGCTAAACGTGAGCTTGTTCGCCGCGTACAGTACGTCAACGTCCAGTCGCTGCCTACAACTTCTTTGCCGCAAAGCGACCACATGGGTTCAGCCGCAGCGAAGACCCTTTCTACCTTTCAGCCAGGACATTTCCACTTAAAAACAGTTCCGATCAGTGGTTTTTGCGCCAGAAAGTTGGCTTCAGGAAACTGTCTGGCTTCCAGAAAAATATGTGTATATCTGCTGGGTTTTAACCAAATAGAAGATTAACCAACCACTCTGCCAGAAAACACATGGTTCAAAAGTTAAGAGATCAGGGCTGCAATCCTGTAGATATTATGCAAATATCTGGGCACAAGAATGTCCAAAGCATTATTAATTACAGTAATATATCTTTGCAAAGCCAGAAGAAATGTTCAATGAAACTAGCAAACAAAAATGTCGCGAATACTAGAGACATTCGTAGTCCATTACCAAACTTTCACGGAGACTAAACTAATTAGTCCTGTCTGTTCTACTGGTTCATCTAGCAGCAACAATGAAAATTCTTCAGTTCTTTATCCTGTTGTATCTCATCCCAATGTACAGAACTTAGCACCAGCGGGGATTCCGACCAACACAAACCTCCAGTCAATGTTCTTCGGGGCTACTGCTTTCCACTAAATCTCAATGTCTATACTACGCCTTCAAACACAAATATCAACTGATACTTCGTGAGAACAGATTTACTCACCAACTTTCAAGTGCATAGTCATATTTAAGTTAAATTTCGTCGTTTGTTTACAATGGTCGTTGAATGTTGTTGAGTTGAGCCCACGCCGTCGTGTCGAAAATGACAGTGTATCACTTCGAAATTCTTGCGCATGTGTATTTGCAAAAACAGTTTGCAAAGTAAAAGATTCTTGATCATTACACATAACACTAAAGATATTTATAAATATTCTCATTTATAAATATTCTCATTAATATAACTATAAAACTATATTTATGTCGTTTTTTATCATTTTGTCCTTTAAAATGCAGAACTATTTATCGATGCGCATGTAGTAATTGCAGCCGTAATTTAAACCTTTTTTTTCAAATACCGTATTTTTATCTATTTTACTCCCCTAAAATGTAACAAAAATAAATTGTATAAAGATGTTGCATGATAAATAGAATATTAGTCAACTGTCTTTTGACAACAGGTGATATCAGGTTCGGCAGATACGGTCGGAAAAGGCTCGGCAGAGCCTCGGCGGCATCTACCTGACCTGATATCACCTGTTATCAAAGGACAGTAGCCTAATATTTTCTATATACCACTTCAAAAACCAAATAAAATATAATATTTTCGTCTACTAAACAAACATAAACAAGAGCTTTTGTTTGTAAGTGACTAAAATCGATTCTGACATATGTGTAGAGGTTAAGACAGGCTGAATGAAGCCTTCAATTAATAGCGGGTCCATAACATGAGAGTGTGTATCAGTCCCAATATGTTGACAGAAATCATCTGTTGTAAAATCAAATGTCTTGTTATTTTTCGTTGTAAGTCCAACAAATGCAGTTTGCAGCAAATGGTGACTAAATTGGTGGATCACTTTAGAATGAAGAAATAAATTATAACTACGACAGCGACGACTCCACCTGCATAACTACATGTATATTGCTGAGCAGCTGGAATATTGATCAGAAGCATAAACAAGAGGTCAAGATGGTCCTTTTATCGCTCACCTGACTATCACTTGTTATAACACAAGGTCAACAATGGTGTTGCAATAAGGGTAGCAAGATTTTTCTATGATTTGACCTGGTCACCTAGTTAATGACCTCACATTAACCTGCTTCAAAGATAATACAGAAATCATCAAGACAAAGATACTGACCAAGTCTCATGACTGAGACATAAACTGTGGCCTCTAGACTATGATCAAGGCTTTTCTTAGATTTGACCTGGTGACCTAATTTTTTAATTCATGTAACCCAGTTTCGAAATTAAGCTTAAGATCATCAAAGAAACCACTCTGACGAAGTCTTATCAGTTTCGAATAGAAAATGTGACCTCTACAGTGTTAACAAGGTTTTCTTTGATCGATGACCTTGACCCCCGCCCCCGGAAGTTTTTTGCTATTTTTACTTAAAAAATTAAAAAACTAAAAGGAAAATCTATAATAGCAACAGTGACATTGACCTTGACACCCCGCAGATTTTTTTTGTTTTTTTTTTTGTTTTTGCTATTTTTCTTAAAGTGACATTCTGCACATATTACTGCACAAAGTGTATTTTTGGTGACAGTTTTATAAAAGCAATTATTGGTTGCTGTGCATTTAAATGTGTTAAATTAATGATTATGCCGCATTAGTATTTGAAGTTGGTGCTTTAGATATAAAACAATCGGACTGATAAAATGATAGTTGAATGTGTCGTTGTTGATGTTGGTAGAGATTTCGGCAGTGGAAGGGAAGCAACTCCTGCATGCAGTTGTTCTTTTCTTAAATTGACTCTCCCAGTCAAATAAGAAAATCAATATTTTGAAAGTTGTTTTTTCATACTGGCAGAGGGAAGAGTTTGGTGTATTGGGTTAAAAGTTATTATTTCCTCTACACTTTTGTACACACACCATTTTCAGCTGGATTTTTACTTGAAAACAAATGCGCATAATGTCACTTTAAAACAATTTGAAAACAAAAAACTTAATATTTTTAGTAACAGTGAACTTGACCTTGACTCTAGTGACCCGCAATGCAGTCCCAAGTTTCCTCTCCATGCAAGCTACCTACAAATCGAGTTTCACTCCTAACTCGAGGTATTTAGTGGAAACCATTTTTCTATTTTAGTAACACTGACCTTGACCTTGAACATAGGTGGTTGTGACATGCGCTCTGCACATCGTGTAATATGGTGAACATTTGTGGTGAGTTATTCTTAAATCCTTAAAGGGATTAAAGAGATATGGAGCGGACACGAAATATAGTCATATGATCTTTGATCTCTAATTGTGACCTTGACCTTGAGCCAGCGCCGTTGGTTTACGGGTTTTGCACATTGCGTAGTTGAGGTGAACATCTGACCCAAGTTTCCTGAACATCCTTCGGGGAGTGTAGGAGACACGGAGCGGAAACGAACTGCAAGGCTCCGATCTTTGACATTGAGCTGTGTTCTTGAGCCGGCGCGGTTGGTTCACGGGTTCTGCACATCGTGTATTTGAGGTGAACATCTGACCCAAGTTTCATGAAAATGACGGGTTTAAGAGATATGGAGCGGACACGATTTTTCCGGACGGACAGACGGACACACAGACACACAGACACAAATCTATGGCAAAAACAATATTTCTCCCCAATATTGTATGCAAATGACTGCAACCAAGTCATGTCAAAGGCCCGAAAACACTAATTATTGAAATTTCTTTTAAGTTGTACTCAATGCCTACAGTGTACGAGCAGTTGTCCAGAAAACTAAAAATTGGACAAAGGGCCGAAACTGTTTCGAAAACTAGAAACAGAAAATATCTCATCAACCATTATGCTTTACACTAGGACAGTTAAAGGAATTCGAAAACAAATGTAATTAGGAACAATATGCTACATTTGGAAAAAATAGACATTTCTGGGAAATAAAAATGTAGACAGGAAACAGAACTGAACATTATGACATTTACAAAAACCACCGAAACAAATTTAGCCTTACCAGAAATAACAGAACAGATGAACACAAGTTCATGAATTTAAATATCTATGTTTAAATTAGATGAAATTGAATTCTAAAAAAATATCTTACAAATGCAAAAAGTTGAACAATTAAACAGGTGAAATTAATTTTACTACCAGTAAAGTTAATGATATATTATACAAATGTTAACCGCATAATTACTTGAATTCTTGAAAGCTGAAAGGCATTACTGCTCGAGGGAAAGAGAAAAATTACTCTCTTCTTCGGTGTTTCTCATTTCTCAAAAGTGCTGAAAAAGTATATGGAATGTTCACCGCCAAAATGAGAGATTATCACAAAATATGATCGCAGCCACTAGTAAAATCTATATAGAAAAGAACACACAATTAAGGTATATTGCAGAAACATCCGATAGGGTAAACGATATACATGTACTCATGCTAGTCTAATGTAATATATGGATACATTTTGTGCAAAATGTAGTGACTGAAATACATGAACAAAAAAGGAGGATAAAACATGTTTCAAGCGAAACACCAACAGTACATGTATGAGCTCAATAATTTTTATCCGGGTAACTTTAGAACTTTGTTTGAAAAAAGGTTAGTGTACTAGAACGATGACGTAAAAAAACATGTTTGCTTCGTTTGCCTCAACCCTCGCTCAATTTCTACAATTAACCTTATCGTCTTTCTGTATGGGAAATACCACTACTAGTTCAGATAGGTACTAACTAAATACAGTGCAGAAACATGATCAATCTACACGGTCACTCGAGTTTATAATGGCCTTTGTGTAAATAATTTAAATGGCCATGAAATTCAATAGAATGTTGCCGTCACTAAAATTAATTATATTAAACTTTAATAGTTTTAATTCAGTCTATTAATACGTGATGCATAACAGTACGCGTTTTACTCATATTTATGACGTCATCGACATTTTAAACATTGTTATATGTTTAAGTCGGCTGAGTATGAGGTAAGTGTTGATGAATTCATTGAAAAGCAATGAGTTGATATTGATATGCTCTTCCGTTGCAAACTATGAAATAAAGCATTCATGTTTTTGTAAAGAATGGTTTCATTAAGGTATCGAACATTTTTTTCAGTGGGTGGGTTGCATGTTTTATTATTTTTCATTTCTTCTTTTTACATCAAACGTTTTTATCCTGGTTGGGATGTCATTATGTTGTAGTATACTTACATTATTAGTTTATGTAAAGAAATATTTTTATTAGTGAATTATAATGAAGAACATATACATTTTGACATATCATCTTGCTCGTTGACAAGCAAAGACCATGTAAAAGAATCAGTGGAAATAAAGTTAATTAAACATATTTAACATGACTGTCAACACACTCTTGTTTCGTTTTACTGTATCAAATACATACTTTGAAATATATCGGGAAAGACATAAGGAGTGTCTAGCAGTAAATCACTGGGTTTTTTTATTTCTTAACATTGGCTTGGTGAAAAGACATATTTTACAATAAGAGTTTGATTGTGGTGTAAACCATGTTTTAGCTCCTTTATTTCCACTGATTCTGTCACACAGTCTTTATTCGTCAATGAGCTTTGAAAAATGTATCCGTTCTTCATAATAATTGACTAATTTATAGTTTTCTTTACATGGATTATTAGTGTCAGTATACTACAATATCATGGCATCCATACCAAATAAAACCCATTTTATATTAAAGGAAATAATTAAAATTTCAAAAACATGCACCCCACACACTAAAAAAATAGTGCGCTGCCTTAAGTTAGATATTTTAAAATTTCAAACTTCCAAAATAAACAACATTTTAGTTTTTGTCTTTGATTTCAAAACAAAAACTTAGCTTTATCAATTTCAATCAACATGTTTAATCAGATATGCATTTCTTTAGCAGTTACTCAAATTCTCGTAAAGTTTGGCACATTATCTAAGCTGATAATTTGAACTATCTGGTTTTTTATATATAAATTGACGAGCGAAAACTCCTGAAATAGACTTTCTATAAACACTATATATCTTAAACGGATTAAATTTACCTAAAAATCAACTCATCGGCAAAATTAGTTTTTGGGAGGTTCATTAAACGCTTCATAATCGTAAGCGTATAATTAAAAAAAAACAGAAATCCCTTTTTACAGGAATTTATACTGTAACCTTTTTATTTGATGATTCGTTCTAAGATACATTAATTTCAGAAAGTTCAAAGAATCTTGTGTGTTTTTCCATCAAAATCTGAGAGCGAGCAGCTTGAAGGACACCGGGTCAAAATACGGCTTGCACAACATTATTGAAGTGCAATTACTAATCATAATTACCAGTTTCAACCACATGAGGCTACCATTGAAACAGACATGAGAGGCAATTAGATTATCTTATGTCTGATGAACAAAAGGTTGTATAGCTTGATCTACAGCCATTTAAGGTTAACAAGTTCCCAAATCCTTGTTGTTACATATACTGCTGCTGTTGTCGAATTGTTTTGACTTTGCAAAACTTGATTTGTTGTAAATCCTAAAAATGTCATCTAAATAAGGTTTTTAATATAAATTATTTTACGAACTAAGATTCTTGATCCAATAGAAACATTTCAGTGTTAAAATGTATATTTATTCTTGTTTGTTTCAAGTTTGCACTAGATATCGCGAGACTTAAACAAGGTTATGCTACTTTTAATATAAGTTCACTAATTGTCTGATTATTCTTCTTTGACTTTAAATACAAGGACAAGAAAAATTGCGGATCCCTAAAATAGACAAAACTTAAAATAGATTGAAGTACTTCAAATAGACTGAAGTAGTTTAAATAGATTGTGTTCTGCAGACTTCAGTCAGCGCTTGTTAAGTGTATTCAATTTGTTAAATGCTTCATTTATAATGGAATATTTCTTTGCTTTATATAAAAATGTATAGTTAGAATAACTATTCCCTTATCTGATGTCAAGACAAAAACAATTAGGAATGTAGAAACACGATAGTGTAAACAAACATAACTACCGAAACATCATCTCCTTCATACTTCCGACTTCCTCAACATAATTTATGTTTCGAAAATATAGTCTGCTAGATGTAGGGAGTGCTTCTTAAATTTTATCAAAAATGAGAATTTGTATGATAAAACATTTAATTTCCTACTGTGTGATTTCTATCAGCAACGATTGTTTCGGCATCAGCTAGACGCATACCAGTTACCAGTGATAACATTTGGATGCTGCACAGTTCTTAAACGATTTTCTAACGAAGCAGAACATTGATGATGAATTTCACAGAAATATATATTTATTGCTAGCTTGAAGTTAATATTTCTTTGGTTATTTTATTTATTCGTCTGATAGAAATATGAAAGAAGTCAGCATGAGACTCAATAATATTATTGCAAAACATATTATCTTTTCTGTATACGTTCATCATAACAAGAAAATTGTTCAGGCCTACGCTGAAATAAGTTTAATAATAGTACTCTTACAGCAATACTTATCAGAATTTTTATAGTCAAATTTAGCTGGAACAAAAAATTTTTTTACACGAACAAACAAAAATTCCTGACCTATTTTTAATTAATGACAGTTATGCATAAGCACGAGTCTATTTCTGAATATGATTAGGATTTTTATGTCTAAAAATAATATTGTAAATGCATGTATAGAACAAATGTAAAATGATTGTCCTATATTATTAACAAGTGTGTGTAGATTGCCCTCGGTTTAACATTATTATAAATTTGATTGGCCAGCATGTATTTTTGAAGTCGATAAAATTTAAAATTTAAACCATAACCTTAGTTGTTCCTATATGATTTAGACAGATGCGCTTTCCGGATACATACTTCGGATTTTTTACTCAAATCACATTTGTCCGACCGTTTAAGATCATATTACTATTCAAACACTAGACCACAGAGTGAGTTTGATGAATTTCTGTTGAGGATAACATCTATATCTTCAAACGCTTTTGACTGGTTCACTGATTGCTTAGAATAACTAAATATAAAAACTTTGAATTTTCTTTGAATGCATTGAAATATACATGTACGTAGTAAGTAAATGACTGTTTATATACGAAAACATCTTTTTAGCTCTTGCATACAACATTGCATGCTCTTAGTCCCTTTCTTGTGATATCCATCATTTACAATTACATTGATGAGTTCGTACTAAAGCAAATACCACATTATCAAACATGTTTTAAATGACATTGAATGATTTTTTAATTTACCTACAAAGGCACCTACATTCTGTACACTCACCAAAAATGAAAACATTTACTATCCAAATATTTAACAGACTATGTCATCACTGTATTTCACTCTGACTCTATGAAGTAAAACAAATAACAAATACGAAAATGGGTTTAAAATTTCAAGTCATTTGTCATGCATAAAAGAGCGATAACTGAATCAATGAAAACAGACATTTTGTCAAAAACAATGAATATTCGATGTTGGGTCACAGGGTCAGTGTATTTTGTTACTGTTTTTTATGCAAATGATTTTGTTATTCCTGTTTCATGTCAGACTCTGTTCTTTAATTAAAATAGGCTTGCTTTCGCCTGTTTTTGAACAAGCATTGTGTTATCTCTTTCACTATATCTTATATGTGAGAATGTCTTTCCTAGTTTGCGTCTTAATTCAGTACGGTTTGGTCATGTGAAATTCTAGAAATTCCATCATCATTACAAACATTGCTTTAGGGAAGTTTTTCCATCGTCATATGTGTGATGAAGTAGTATCTCAATATTCACCGATAGGAGCATAATGGCACGCTGAGTTTAGAAAATACCCTTTGGCTGTATTGGGACAAACTCGAGTTACTTGTTTAAAAGGACAGTGTAAGGTTAAATTATTATGGTTTCTAAAGTCTTGATTCTCTTAATTAAAAGCAAAATGAAGATAATCGAAACACGGTAATGATACGATTCCAGGATATATTTATTTGGTAAAATGATTAAAATCTAACTTATACTATGATTTAAATATAAGATACATTCTTACTAAAAATTGCATGTTTTTTTATATAAGATTTATCAAACACACAGTACCGTACATGTGATTGTAACATAATACATGAACATGCTTTATGATATTTTTCGTTGTGAACAAATCGTTTTAAGGAATGTAGTTTATACAAAAAAAAATTGTTAATGAAGTCTTTTCAAATGCCACAGAGCTTGTTTGTACTGCTTTTATTGTATTTAAATAAATGGGGTTACATAAAGGGGGCCTGACATTTAAAAGAAATATATCTAACTCTCATATGTCATTTCAGGAGCACTTGAAAATAGCACACCTGATGTACTTGTCGTCTTAAATGAAATCATAATACGCTTATTGTCGTAGATCGTGCACTACGAAAGAAATGGTAGTTTTACTATCACGTTGCAGATATATCTGCTCGTTTTTCTAAAGCTGGAACTACATTGTAAATACATGTATCAATGATCTGGCATGGCGATTTTGTAGTTATTGGATTTATTCTTTCACTTGAATTTCTCTCCATATTATTTACGCAATCGGGACTTTTTTAAAGAAGACAAAGCAAAGAAAATTCAATCTAATTCAAGCTACAAAACGAATATCTCTATCTAAACATAGCGTCTAATTATTCTGTCAAATCTATTTTGTCATTTTAAACCACCGCAAAATGATGAACATAGGCTTGCTTCTATAACATATGCGAGACATTTTCGGTATTTCAAGCCGCTTGTTTTAATTACCGCTTTCCTTGTTATAATACAATGAACGTGACAAAGCACTATTACAATTGCTTTATAACACACTGTGTCAGGTTCAATATGCTATAAAGATGGTTCTCAAGTTAATAGGAATATAATAAGCACATAATGTGGTTAAATCGTTATGATAAGGAAGCCAATAGTCTTTAAGTACTGGCAGTATTTTGCTTAGACATAAGTTCTTAAATCAGTCGTAAATACCTGCTTATATTTTAAAGATCAGATAATCCAAAAATGCAGTTGGTACTAGGTTTTGAAATCACGTTTTGCACTGAGAATGGAGGTTATCAATAAGAAGTTTTCCAAACGTGATTTTTGTTAACTAGACAACATTACTATCTACCTCTGCATTAGCAGTAAGTAGAGAAAAGCTCTCTGTATATGTATATGTGAATGTACTTGTATTGTTCCCGTTATTACTGTTACAATGAATATATGTACATGTAAATATCATGCGATAAATATCGTTAAATTGTTCTTGGTATCCGCATTGTGTCCATTAACGCTTTTATTCGCATGCTATAAGATCATTTTCACATTAATCTGAAGGGTTTGTGCAGGATATCTGAAAGAAAAAGTATTTATGTGAAAAATAATTGAGTGCATGGGCTTTACATTTTTCAAGTACAAGTAAATTTTGTTCTTTTATCTGATACATAAAGCAAAACAAGAGGGCCATGATGGCCCTTTATCGCTCACCCGAGTACAACTGCTTTTAACAAAGTTGCTAGAAATCATCGAAACAACCTTTCTGACAAATTTCCAGGATATTTGGGCTGAAAATGTAACCTCTAGAGTGTTAACAAGGTTTTTCCATATTTGGGCTCTGTGACCTAGTTTTTGACCCAAGATGACCCATATTCGAACTTGAGCTAGAAATCGTAGAAACAACCTTTCTGACAAATTTCCAGGATATTTGGGCTGAAAATGTTACCTCTAGAGTATTAACAAGGCTTTTCCATATTTGGGCTGTGTGACCTAGTTTTTGACCCCAGATGACCCATATTAAAACTTGAGCTAGAAATCATAGAAACAACCTTTCTGACAAATTTCATGGATATTTGGGCTGAACATGTAACCTCTAGAGTGTTAACAAGGTTTTTCCACATTTGGGCTCTGTGACCTAGTTTTTGACCCCAGATGACCCATATTCGAACTTGAGCTAGAAATCATCAAAACAACCTTTCTGACAAATTTCCATGATATTTGGACTGAAAATGTTACCTCTAGAGTGTTAAGAAGGTTTTTCCATATTTGGGCTCCGTGACCTAGTTTTTGACTGCAGATGACCCATATTCGAATTTGAGCTAGAAATCATCTTAACAATCTTTCTGACAAATTTCAAGGATATCTGGGCTGAAAATGTAACATCTAAAGTGTTAACAAGGTTTTTCCATATTTGGGCTCTGTGACCTAGTTTTTGACCACAGATGACCCATATTCGAAATTGGGCTAAAAATCATTAAAACAACATTTCTGACATATTTCCAGGATATTTGGGCTGAAAATGTTACCTCTAGAGTGTTAACAAGGTTTTTCCATATTCAGGCTGTGTGACCTAGTTTTTGACTCCAGATGACCCATATTTGAACTGGAGCTAGAAATCATCTTAACAACCTTTCTGACAAATTTTCAGGATATTTGGGCTGCAAATGTTACCTCTAGAGTGTTAAGAAGGTTTTTCCATATTTGGGCTATTTCGTGACAATTGAGGCAAAAATGTGACCACTAGAGTGTTAACGAACTAATTGTGGACGGACGACGGACATTCATCGATCCTAATAGCTCACTCTGAGCCAGCTCAGGTGAGCTAAAAAATTACTTAAATAAATAAGTGAATGAAATCAGATTTGTCTCTAGGCATTGCCTAGTTGTGCAAATACTAGTGTTTTGAAGTAGTTTGAAAGCCATAACTTTTTATATTCGTACGTATTCTTTAATGTGTCTTCTTATAACCAAACTATTAATCTTCTACCATTCACATACAAATGCAGTTAAACATATGTTACACCTGTTATATTCAGTAATAACTAATTATCGTTTTCATCTTTTATTAAAGTCATATCATATGTATACTTTATATAATTTAAAGACTAAAATATAAGCTTGTGTTTCTGAGATCTTAATTTCACGGTTTTTAAGTGAAATAAGGTTTAAAAAAACATTTATTCGTCAGAATCCCTTTAAATTACAACCGATATTGATTGTATATTGTTGAAAATGGTTATGAAAACAATTATCTGTGCATATTGTAGTCAAATGTCCTCAAAACATGACAAACAAGATAAAAGAAAAACTGCTATGTGATAATTATTGGGGGAATGCACTGGGAATGAGACCATATCGTTGATGAAAAGCGAGGAGTCTTGACAGCCTGGGAATGAGACCACATCTATATGTAAAGCGAGGAGTCTTGACAGCCTGGGAATGAGACCACATCTTTAGGTAAAGCGAGGAGTCTTGACAGCCTGGGAATGAGACCACATTTTTAGGTAAAGCGAGGAGTCTTGACAGCCTGGGAATGAGACCACATCTTTAGGTAAAGCGAGGAGTCTTGACAGCCTGGGAATGAGACCACATCTTTAGGTAAAGCGAGGAGTCTTGACAGCCTCAGAATGAGACCACATTTTTAGGTAAAGCGAGGCGTCTTAACAGCCTGGGAATGAGACCACATCTATATTTAAAGCGAGAAGTCTTAACAGCCTGGGAATGAGACCACATCTTTAGGTAAAGCGAGGAGTCTTGATAGCCTGGGAATGAGACCACATCTTTAGGTAAAGCGAGAAGTCTTAACAGCCTGGGAATGAGACCACATTTTTAGGTAAAGCGAGAAGTCTTAACAGCCTGGGAATGAGACCACATCTATATGTAAAGCGAGGAGTCTTGACAGCCTCAGAATGAGACCACATATTTAGGTAAAGCGAGAAGTCTTGACAGCCTCAGAATGAGACCACATCTTTAGGTAAAGCGAGGCGTCTTAACAGCCTGGGAATGAGACCACATCTTTAGGTAAAGCGAGAAGTCTTGACAGCCTGGGAATGAGACCACATCTCTAGGTAACGCGAGGAGTCTTGACAGCCTTGGAATGAGATCACATCTTTAGGTAAAGCGAGAAGTCTTGACAGCCTGGGAATGAGACCACATCTTAAAGTTAAGCGAGGAGTCTTGACAGCCTGGGAAGGAGACCATATCTCTAGGTAAAGCGAGGAGTCTTGACAGCCTGGGAATGAGACCACATCTTTAGGTAAAGCGAGGCGTTTTGACAGCCTGGGAATGAGACCACATCTTTAGCTAAAGCGAGGAGTCTTGACAGCCTGGGAATGAGACCACATCTTTAGGTAAAGCGAAGCGTCTTGACAGCCTGGGCATGAGACCACATCTTTAGGTAAAGCGAGAAGTCTTGACAGCCTTGGAATGAGACCACATCTTTAGGTAAAGCGAGGCGTCTTGACAGCCTGGGAATGAGACCACATCTTTAGGTAAAGCGAGAAGTCTTGACAGCCTGGGAATGAGACCACATCTTTAGGTAAAGCGAGGCGTCTTGACAGCCTGGGAATGAGACCACATCTTTAGGTAAAGCGAGGCGTCTTGACAGCCTCAGAATGAGACCACATCTTTAGGTAAAGCGAGGCGTTTTGACAGCCTGGTAATGAGACCACATCTTTAGGTAAAGCGAAGCGTCTTAACAGCCTGGGAATGAGACCACATCTTTAGGTAAAGCGAGGCGTCTTAACAGCCTGGGAATGAGACCACATCTTTAGGTAAAGCGAGAAGTCTTGACAGCCTGGGAATGAGACCACATCTCTAGGTAACGCGAGGAGTCTTGACAGCCTTGGAATGAGATCACATCTTTAGGTAAAGCGAGAAGTCTTGACAGCCTGGGAATGAGACCACATCTTAAGGTTAAGCGAGGAGTCTTGACAGCCTGGGAAGGAGACCATATCTCTAGGTAAAGCGAGGAGTCTTGACAGCCTGGGAATGAGACCACATCTTTAGGTAAAGCGAGGCGTCTTGACAGCCTGGGAATGAGACCACATCTTAAGGTAAAGCGAGGAGTCTTGACAGCCTGGGAATGAGACCACATCTTTAGGTAAAGCGAGAAGTCTTGACAGCCTGGGAATGAGACCACATCTCTAGGTAAAGCGAGAAGTCTTGACAGCCTGGGAATGAGATCACATCTCTAGGTAAAGCGAGAAGTCTTGACAGCCTGGGAATGAGACCACATCTCTAGGTAAAGCGAGAAGTCTTGACAGCATGGGAATGAGACCACATCTCTATGTAAAGCGAGAAGTCTTGACAGCCTGGGAATGAGACCACATCTCTAGGTAAAGCGAGAAGTCTTGACAGCCTGGGAATGAGACCACATCTCTAGGTAAAGCGAGAAGTCTTGACAGCCTGGGAATGAGACCACATCTTTAGGTAAAGCGAGGAGTCTTGACAGCCTGGGAATGAGACCACATCTCTAGGTAAAGCGAGAAGTCTTGACAGCCTGGGAATGAGACAACATCGCTGATGTAAAGCGATTAGTCTTGAAAATCTGGGAATAAGAACATATTATTGATGTAAAGCGAGGCGTCTTGACAGCCCGGGATTGAGAACGCATCGTTGATGTTAAGCCAGGCGTTTTGACAGCCTGAGAATATGCAACTACATATTTCATGCAACTTTGTAACGATTTTGTTGATTAATTAGAGTCACTGATGTTTTATATTTTTTAGTTTTAAGAAAATCTAAAAATGGTACTCAGTAAACTTAATTCTAGTAATAAAGGCCTGAAATTATATTAATACTTCGCTCATCAATGGGTACAGCCAATTTAATTAGATTTATCACATAACTGTCAGGTATATCCGGATTCCTATGGTTGATTTAACTGCAGAATGCTCTTTTTGAAACCGAAAGCCACATTACCAACAAGCGATCTGAGAAACATCTGGTACAAATACATGTAATTTACACGTTCTATGACTTACAACCGCAATTTTTGTTATAAACTCAATAAGTGCAGAATGACTAATGTTTAAACTCAAGTCCATGTGTAGACACTTTTTTCTAATTGTCTTTAATTTGCAGTTAATTGTTTCAAAGATAAAATAACCAGACCATTGCGTTACAAAAAGGGTTTAAGTAGAAATTCAGTCGCCGGTTGGGGTTATTGACTGCAGTTAAATTGGTAATTGATTTTGACGACCCTAAATTCAGCTGAAATAAACAGACAGTCAGAGTGTGTCTAGTTGTATGTCAGCATCTTCAAAAGAAGTAAAGATTACCTTCGAATTAAATCATAGTAGCAAGATGTCCCTTCGTACATTAAGAAAATTTGTAACATAAAACAATATTTTGAAAGGGGGGAAATGCTGGTAACTCAATTTCATGCGTATTTAATTTAATTATGTTCACATACCTTGATGCAATTAAAACTGTTGATATCTTTTATAATATTTCATGGCGCTCTAAACAGTTATCTTTAAATCAAACTATGCCAAAGAATGCGATTTGTTTCGGTTATTTATATATTATGTGCAAAGCTACAGAAAAAAACAATGAGATTTTACTTCATTACGTTTTTAAAACGTTTCCTGATGTGATTAATAGATAATAGTAATGCTGGATAATTCATAAAACATGCTGACTATGCATCTTTTATAAATACAGTTTTACAAATTAGTGTCCTGTCGTGAGCACGCGGTTCAGATCGAAATATCCGTCACCGAGGGCAAGTGTTTTTGCTTCAAGTATTTTACTAAAAACATAATGAACTGTTTTTCGTCTCAAATTATTCTACTTAATCGGTTTGTAATTCTGATGTTCAGTTACTATTCGGTCATGCCTATGGTTTTTGTGGTAAGACTGTTGTTCATCAAAGCTCAAAAGAGTTGTTTAACTTATATTAAGACAAACAGATAATGTTTGAATGAATATTATATCTTATAGAAGCGTTTGTTATTACAATAAGTAAACGGTTCTCATGAAAACAACGGAATGTATATAGTTACAGAAAGGTACTGGATGCTATGTATTTATTGCCTAACTCATTTCCGATTCATGCGACAAAAATGATATTTCTGTCTCAACGGTATGCCATTTATTGCCTATTCATCTATTTTTTTTGACAGATTTACTATGGCAAAGCATTCTTTTATGGAGCACTAATCAGTCTGGTGTTTCTATATGGGGTTCTGATAGTTCTGCTACTGTGTCGCAATTTGTACTCGGAAATCTATGGGCGCACTACATTGATAAGTTATTAACTACATATATTCCGAACATCTGCCGAGTATGACGAAATAAGCTATATCTGTTGTTGATGTCCGATTATATAATTGAAAGCCACGTATAATCCTATGTAACCGGAATTAACTCCAAATGTATTCTCTATTTTTTCTCAGTTGATTGATTTAGGTACGCATTTATGCCTAACCATATTTAGGTCTGGACTAAACTGAACCTGTAATGACCGCAGACTAATCTCTGTAAATTATTAACATTCATATGTGCTAAAAATGGGCTACAGTGTCTATCTGTGGTGGAACGAATATTAAAGATATTGTCATAACACTACCATTGTATAAATACACGCAACTAATGTTAAATATCTTTAGATATCTTATTACTTGTTTTAAGCAGAAGTCGATGATAGACGAATACATGCTGATTCCTAACTTTATCAGTCCGATACTCACGCCCTGACATAAAATATGACATAAATTAACGCCTTCTTTTGTCTCTTCAAGACAGTAACGTCCTTAAATGTAATGAAATACAACTTGGAATTAAAGAGGCACTCCCTATATCTAGCAGATTATATTCTCGAAACATTGATTATGTGTTCAATGAACGTAAAATGATAAATAATTACAATTTCAAAGAAGAACCTATGGCGAAAAATGCCTCATTTTACCACAATTAATCAATATAGAGGCTTTCTGTAATAAATCGCATCCACCCATTAATTGTACAACAACAACTCTACATAGATTATTGAATGGTTTACGGTACTGTAGTATTTTTTAAACCGCTGATTTTATCGATAATGACTTGGAATGCATAGCTGAAACTTTTAAGTTAAGTTTTAATACTTCCAAAGATTCTAATATTTATATTTTGAGGTTATTTAGTTTCGCATCAGTTATAGGGTATGTCCGTTAAAAGTAGTTCTGAAAATATGCGAATTTTATACTGGATATAAGGTGCTTCTGAAACTACAGCATTCGTTAAAATCGAGAAAGGTAGCAGCAGGTATGGTTTTGAAGAGTTTTGTCTGCAAGACTATGTGTTTGACTTGAAAAATCTAATCCGTGATATAAAGAGTCTGCATTATTTACATTACCGACTTTGTAGACCATATAGATAAAATATGATCTTATCTGAAACATTATTCCGAAATTATAACACAAATTTTATTGATATTACACACAGTGACAGACTTTCAAGACTCATCGCTCTTATAAGGAAGTAAAAGGTGCAATCTATTTGCTTGTCTACAATTACAATTTCATTGCAAATTAATTGAAACCCATTAAATTTTTATCTACAAGAATAGAACAGTGTGTGTTGTTAATCCGGAAAAAAACATTCATCGGTGTTACTGATGCTTTTGGTTTTTTTTAAGTAGCCGTATCTCCTCGTGGTACCAATGCCAAATATACAATACATCTATTTTAATCACATTTTGTTGGTTAGAGACTGTTACGCCCTGGAAAAGCGCTCTAAATGGATTTGCACTTAAGATATTGATGTATTCGGCCAGTTGCATGACTTGACAATGCTGCTGTTATTTTGCAATTATAGCGTCTATACGAACTTGTTGCACAATAACGATTCATTTCCTGACGGTTTAAGTTTTTGTCTAAGGTTCAAGATCACTGATTGATATTTCTGCCTTTAAGTGTCATTTACTCTTCGATATTCCAGTCTATACAGTTTGCTCTTATCGTTATGCAAGAAAATAAATCTGATACGTACTTACAAGATGTAGATTACCACACACATTCTATATTATATTTTCAGAAACATTCTCCGACTGCCTCTTAAAGTACACAGTTAACGATACAATACATATCCCTTAAATTTATGGTTCTAGACTTTATAATCATAATATTGTGCCAGTTTCACTAAACAGTTAACAGTTCTCTAAATAATAAATATTTTGCGTTATCGAACTTAAAGAAATAGGTATTCGAGAATATATTGAGGTATTCGAGAATATAGAGGTATTCGAGAATATATTGAGGTATTCGAGAATGTGGTGAGGTTTTCATAAATTAACAAAAATTGAAAGTCTTCATGTTATAAGTATAAGTAAATTATATTCTTGATCAATGGCATATAAAGTTTAACATGGAACTTATGTTTTGGGTATGCATGAAGATAAAAATCTTCTTTTCTTGAATCAAATTAATTTTTCCACTAGTTGCCATTAAATCAAACTACCCTCATATGAACACTGAGGTCCATTTGCAAACATGAAAATGCACAAATAATCTGAACAGTTCCCTTTCTCTATTTTCAGTTGATATGGTCTAATAGTTGCCTCTTGTTATAGCTGTTTTATTGCATAATTCTTGTAGAACATGAGAGTCTGTAATGTAAATGTTTAATAATGTAAATTGAATAAATATCATATAATATGGATCTCACTGGAAGACGTCATAACTCGTATTATATAAATAATGACGCCATGAGTGACGTTCTATCTCACGACAAACTAACTTAACAACGAGATATTAATGGGGGAAATAAATGCATAACGTGACTGTTTACATATGTCTAGCATTTTACAGTTTTCGTTGTAGACTATTTCATTACAGAGAGAGGGGGATGCTGGTAATTCAGTTGCATGCGTATTTAATTTAATTATGTATGTACATCGTTATGTATTTAGTAAATATCTTTTATATTGTTGCATGGCATGTCGTCTTCAACACTGCAAAGCACAACACAGTTGTTTAGGCTCATTACTTTTGTAAAAGCTGCCAAATGTAAATGTAATTTTAAATACTAAAGTTTCTTAGGAATTCTTTGAATCAGTGAATATTGCTTTAGTCACACTGTTTATAGAAATTGGTTGTAAGTTTTATTTTTGTTAAAAGTACATTGTAGTATAATATTTAAAAAAAAAACAGAAGGGAGTTAATTATTTTTGTCAAAAAATGATAAGTGAAACTGAAATTAACTGTTTAACGTTGTTTTTTTCTCTTTTATTTTTGTTTATGCATGGATTTTCAAAATAAGGGTTGTTTTGCAAGACGTGAAAGGTTTGAAATCATGATAAAGTATTTTTTTCCAGAAAACAGAAGAACCTGCATTTTTCTATGATTGGAACCTATTATAAGCGGTTGTGCTAAAGGCATGGGTGCAATTTGGGACACCATCGGTAAAGCGGCAAACGAACAAAAAATACTAAAACTAGGAAATTTGGATAAAATCACGTCAGAGAAAACTGTTTCTTCAGAAAATATGCATAATATAATAGGTTTTGTAAATAAATGATTACTTTTTTGTGGTTTTATTTATTTAGCTTGGCAAAAAAAGAGGCAAGCAAAATTCTGTTCGGGTGATACCGGGTCGATAAGCTCGATCAAAAATAACTGTCCTGTTATTCAGTGATCAGTTTATATACACCAATCAGCGTTTAACTTGGTATCCGGCTTTCACTTAAAACTAAACTAATAAGCTTTATAATATGGTAGCGTATAATTTCAAAAATACAGAAATAATAATTTTTACTGGACGCCATGAGTGACGTTCTATCTCACGACAAACTAACTTAACAACGAGATATTAATGGGGGAAATAAATGCATAACGTGACTGTTTACATATGTCTAGCATTTTACAGTTTTCGTTGTAGACTATTTCATTACAGAGAGAGGGGGATGCTGGTAATTCAGTTGCATGCGTATTTAATTTAATTATGTATGTACATCGTTATGTATTTAGTAAATATCTTTTATATTGTTGCATGGCATGTCGTCTTCAACACTGCAAAGCACAACACAGTTGTTTAGGCTCATTACTTTTGTGAAAGCTGCCAAATGTAAATGTAATTTTAAATACTAAAGTTTCTTAGGAATTCTTTGAATCAGTGAATATTGCTTTAGTCACACTGTTTATAGAAATTGGTTGTAAGTTTTATTTTTGTTAAAAGTACACTGTAGTATAATATTTCAAGAAAAACAGAAGGGAGTTAATTATTTTTGTCAAAAAATGATAAGTGAAACTGAAATTAACTGTTTAACGTTGTTTTTTTCTCTTTTATTTTTGTTTATGCATGGATTTTCAAAATAAGGGTTGTTTTGCAAGACGTGAAAGGTTTGAAATCATGATAAAGTATTTTTTTCCAGAAAACAGAAGAACCTGCATTTTTCTATGATTGGAACCTATTATAAGCGGTTGTGCTAAAGGTATGGGTGCAATTTGGGACACCATCGGTAAAGCGGCAAACGAACAAAAAATACTAAAACTAGGAAATTTGGATAAAATCACGTCAGAGAAAACTTTTTCTTAGAAAATATGCATAATATAATAGGTTTTGTAAATAAATGATTACTTTTTTGTGGTTTTATTTATTTAGCTTGGCAAAAAAAGAGGCAAGCAAAATTCTGTTCGGGTGATACCGGGTCGATAAGCTCGATCAAAAATAACTGTCCTGTTATTCAGTGATCAGTTTATATACACCAATCAGCGTTTAACTTGGTATCCGGCTTTCACTTAAAACTAAACTAATAAGCTTTATAATATGGTAGCGTATAATTTCAAAAATACAGAAATAATAATTTTTACTGGAACCTTTTTATTTGATTTGTTCTAAAATATGTTCATTTCAGGCAGTTCCAGTAACATTGTTTTTTGTTCACCAAAATCTAAGAACGATCAGCTTTGAGATGCAAAGTACATAATGGGTATGAAATAACTTCCCAATACACGTATATTACAGAATACAGAATTCTCCTAGCTGATTTGATGTTGAAGGAGCGATCAATTTTTGTCTGTTTCTAAAAAGATGTCTTTGAAGATGAACTCTCACTAAAACAAACAGTTCTGCTTTTAATAAAATCAATGTCAACACATGCGTAAAGTAAAATTCAATTTAGAGAGAGAAAATGCACGCTAATTAAAATCATTTTTCCCGAAACGACTTATCCCTTATATACAATATAATATGAGATTATTTTTACCACGTGATTGAAGTCCGTCTCCATGGTATATTGGATAAGATAATGATCTGTAAAGTTACGAGTTGAGTTCAAAACCCGGTCAAACCAAATATTTTTTCTCCTGTTTTTAGCTTTAATGATAGCTCACGATCCAGCGTCCGTCCACAATTTTCTTCAAACGAAGGAACTACTGGGCCAATGAAACTACAGAGCCTAAATATTATGTATGTAGCATTGTCTAGTGGACCGTACCAAGATTGTTCAAATTATCACCCTCGGGTAAAAATTGACTTGGCTTTACATAGGCTTATATAGGAAAAACTTTAAAAATTTCTTCTATGAAGCCCCAAGGTTTACAGCTTAGATATTTGGCATGTAACATGCATTGCCTAGTAGGCTTTGCAAAGATTGTTCAAATCATTACCCCTGAGTCAAAACTGACCCTGTCCAATGGACAGTGTCCATGGGGTAACTTGATTTTACATACGAAAAACTTTAAAAATCTTCTTCTCTGAAAGCAAAAGGCCTAGAGCTTAGACATTTAGCATGCAGCATTGCCTTGAAGACCTTTACCGAGATTATTCAAATCTTGACCCGGGGTAAAAATTAATTCTTCCCGGGATGGACACTTGATTTTACATTAGACCTATTGGGAAACCTTCCAAAAACCACAAAACCCTCAGGCAGAGTTTAGATATTTGGAATGTTACTAAGCATTGTGTATTGATGTTTAAATGGACCTTGTATTATAGCCAATGGTAGTCATGTGAGCGATATAGGGCCATATTGGCCCTCTTGTGTGTGTGGGGGGGGGGGGGTCAGCTTTAAAACCACATTTAAATGTTTTTTCTGTAAATATTCATTAAAATCTTTCTTTATGTCTTTGCATCAATACTTTTCTTGTATATTTCTGAAACAGAAACAACATTCGCAGACTTTCTTTTGTTACTCATAGAGAATGTATGACGTAAAGTACGTATTTCATATCTAAATACTTGGATCAAAAAGTCTTGTGTAAGTGGTAACTAAACGCAGTTGATCTCATTTAATATTTCACACAATGAGTAAGCTAGTCACAGGAATTCTGCTATGCTTTAACAGACTTTGTACACAGATAGATAAAAAACGACTATTTCATAAGGTAGTAGTTTTTACAAAGGTTGTAAAATATTCTTTAACATAACATGGACATTATTCTTAATACAATTTGTTCCATCTACTGATCATACCGAGATATGTCAGTATGTGAAAAACGTTCCCTTTAAAGCTGCTTGCTCTCATATTTTTGGTGAAAAAATAAAGTTCCCCAAACTCTCTGAAAAAAACATATCTTACAACGAATAGTCATATAAAATGTCGCAGTATAAATTCCTATCGAGTATATATGTATATTTGAAATCATACTACGCTTCCAAAGAATAAAGCGTTACAAACGCTTTTGAAATTCCAATATAACCATATAGCGTAGCAGTGCCGTTAAACCAAACCCGTCAACATTTACAATTGATTTTTAAAAACTGCTACCAAGATTTTTATTTTCGTTGTTGATTCTTGCATTTATTTTTACATTTTATACTTGAATATATGATTTTGAAGAAATTAATTTGTTTCACCTGAAACTGTGAGCAAGCAGCTTTAAAATTGTTTTACCATAGTAAGAAAACAGGCTGGTGTTATATAGATCAAAGACCTTAATATAACTTAACGTGTGATTCAAACTAAAACAATTCATAATATATCATTTAATATTTCGGTTAACACTGAATTATAAATTTCAACTTTTGCTTCAAAGATAACTTTCATATGTAAAGAAAGTAAAATTAATTTAATGTTTGTCTCTTTTCAAAAGCACTCAATGAACAACAAAAAATTAATACTACCTCTATGTATTTTTTGCTAGGGAGGAAAGCCGGTAACGCAAGGTTTTGCGCAATTAACTGTATCATATTTGCCCAACTTCAATAAAACTGTTACTCATTTAATCTTGCTCCTCGCATCGCTCACATTTCAATCAATTAGTTTCTCTTTAATTCAGATAAAGTTTGTTTTTGTGTTTTATTTTGTAAATAAGTAAAACTGAAAAGAAAATGCAACACATAGATTTTGCTTCATTATTGTTCTAAAATGTATCTAAATGTTATTATCGCTGTAATAAATATATGTAACATCAAGGAGTTCTTTTTGATCTTGTAAATTGCTTCCGTTAACTCTTTTAGATTTCCTTCTTTTTTTAGATTTTATTCATTATTTTTCAAGACACATTCTTCAAATGCGTTCGTTCCTTCCCCCAAGAAGTGTACAGGTACACAATGTTCTTATTTTTTGCGTGTTTCATTTACGTTGAATCTGTGTAAACAGTTTTGATCATTTTTTTTGTCAGATATAAATTTTACGAAAATTTAATTTACGGCCTCAAAGTTACTCCTGAAAACGTAGTGTTTCGAGAGTTATCAGTTAAGCGAGTGAGTACATTGACCTTTGACCTCAATCACCGTTACATCAAATCTTGTCAAACAAGCACGAGTATCAGCGAGGCTTGGTACGACTGGTCTTTTTATCATAAGTAAACAAATTTATAATATGTCTAGTGGACATCTACCAATACGTTTATTTTTCTTGAGATATCGTCTGTTATTAGCTGAATCACTGAAAGTGATAAGATTGTCATTGTGCTGTATATCACTTACAATGACAGTCAATGCCAGACAGATACATGCTGGTATACTAAGCTTATACGACTTTACCCCCAGCAAAGCTATTCAAAAAGTGTCCTCTTACGGTTGTAAGAGGACACTTTAAACACGTTTGTATATACAAATCATCTTGTTAAAACCGCATGCTTTGCACGTGCTTTTATAACAACTATCAGCAAGCGTGCTAGAAATTCTTATGTCGCGACTCTGAAATATGTAAGTTTAAAATTAAAATCTATGTAAAATGTAATATTAGTTCAAGTTTTTATTTCTAAAATTATTCTTTTCATTTGAAAACAGGCGTTATAAGACTACATGCATGTTCTAATATACCTGCTGGAGACCAGATTTAGCGCACAACTCATCAGAGTCTTTACGTCAGATTGTTTTAGAAGAAACGTCACTGGAACCAGCATTGAAAATGGCCTTATAAAAAAGTAGAAACTTAACACCTAAATATGAATAAATATGAGGCTTAAAGATATAATGTCGGCTGGGAGAACGGAATGGAACTTTATTTCCTTATATTGAAGTGGTAATACAAAGATGTTACCTAGTTATCGTCAGAAACATATTTTTACCAGAAAACGTTTGTATGCAGATATTAATACAAACGAGTAAAACATATCACCAACAGTAGTTAAAAACGTCACACAAATTGACAGAAATCCAAAAATCGTAAAACACATCTCATTTAGGATATTGTGACAGTGACACGGCAAAGAATCCAATGTTTTGTGAAAATTCATTGGATAACGTAACAATTATATCTTTACTTGCACACATGATATTGCCGTAAACTTTTGTGTACGTATCTATCTATCACATCACTATCACATTATCCTTAACTAGAACTGTCACAAGAGTGACGAATAATACCCCCACAATACAGCTTTGTCACAGAAGTATGGCAACCATAAGAAAGGAATGGCCACAAGGACATAGAGTTGAGTTATTATACAATAACTTGTGTAAATGAGACCTTGACCTTTGACCTACTGACCCCAAAGTCGAACTTGACCTGTATTTCATGATGTTACAGCTGTGTACCGAAAATTATTTAAATCGGTCAAGCCTTTCATGAGTTATCATCCGGAAACTGTTTTACATTACAGTTCAGAGTCACTGTGACCTTGACCTTGGACCTACTGACCCCAAAGTCGAACTTGACCTGTATTTGATGATGTTACAGCTGTGTACCGAAAATTATTTAAATCGGTCAAGCCTTTCATGAGTTATCATCCGGAAACTGTTTTACAGTTCAGAGTCACTGTGACCTTGACCTTTGACCTACTGACCCCAAAGTCGAACTTGACCAGTATTTCATAAAGTTGCATGTGTATACCAAAAATTATTTAAATCGGTCAAGCCTTTCATGAGTTATCATCCGGAAACTGTTTTACAGTTCAGAGTCACTGTGACCTTGACCTTTGACCTACTGACCCCAAAGTCGAACTTGACCTGTATTTCATAAAGTTGCACGTGTGTACCAAAAATTACTTAAATCGGTCAAGTCTTTCATGAGTTATCATCAGGAAACTGTTTTACAGTTCAGAGTCACTGTGACCTTGACCTTTGACCTACTGACCCCAAAGTTGAACTTGACCTGTATTTCATGAAGTTGCACGTGTGTACCAAAAATTATTCAAAAGGGTAAAGTCGTTCATGAGTTATCATCCGGAAACCATGAAAACCAACAGACCGACCGACCGACCGACCGACAAACAAACCGACAAGCTCACTCCTATATACCCATATCCCCCCGCCCCAATCTTCGTTTTGTGGGGGTATAATAAACTGTCGTCGTCATTATTTAGTCTGATAACAAATAAACAAATATCATTTGTGGTGTTGTGGTAACATACAACCAATTCCGTTCATTCCATTGGTTGACGGAAATATTTATGTTGACAATCAAGGCAAGTTCTGATGTTTTGAATATATGTTTTCGTTCAAATCCGTATGATTTTACTAAAAAGTCAAAGTTTGTATAGCAAAACAATGACTTTTTACACATTATAGGACAGTCACAGTTTATCTAACTATCCTTCCGGGGAAAACCAGTTTCTTATTCTCCGCAAGAAACTGCCAACTTTCTAACATGAAGATACATGGTGGGTAGCAGGACTCGAACCCTTGACCCTTAATCTGAGTGGTCATAGTGATTTCAAGTCAGCTACTCGAACCACTCGATCACGGAGGCGAACGTACATGTATAGCGCATTGTGTTACTAAAATGTATATATATAATTTACCTTTCAAGAGTGTGCCGTGAAGTAATCTTCTATGCCTCCAAGCGCACATTTGCTTTCCAAATATTATTTACTAAAAGATACTAAGGAATAATTCGGTTTTTTCTTCGAATAAATCGTTTATTCGGTGGTGTAAGCACAACCACTTCCTTGCTAATCCCGCTTAAACAAGGGCGGATTCCCCGTGCAAAAATACATTTAAACAAACAAAACAGATTAGGCCGATACTATATTCTCAGTAGGTTCAGCACTGATTTTTTATACGTATAAAAATGACTTAATAAAGTTCTTTTTTCACACAAATTCAATACATCCTGCAAGAAATGTTCCAAGAATCATGTTTGCTAATCAAACGTCGTATAAGTCAGATACATGTACTCGTTTTGCTGTATAAGTGTCATCATACAACCGTAAGAAGTATAATTTATACACAAGCGCAACCAAATTATAATAAAAGTTAAGATGGGAGTGTTTCTTGTCAGATAAAAGATATATATAAGTTGAAAGGTGATTTGCTAATGTGGTCTGAGCATTTAAACAAATAATCGCCTTATATTTCTTCAAGTCCTTCGCATTTAAATTTTATCGTTTTTCGATATAAACGTTACCTTTTAGTATCTTACGCAAGTCTTGTCAAACTTGCTAAATGGACTGTTGTCTGAGTAATTCTAGATGAAAAATATTGCGCTTTAGACATTTAAGGTAAAAATAGTGAAACAGCATGGGATGTTCTATAGTTCTGGAAAAAAACACTTCAGTAACTGAACATTGCTTTCATGAAATATGCCTTAATATAATACAAAAAAATGAACTACTGACATGTAAGTATAATATATCATTTCAATCTATTGACAAGGTATCAAAGAAAAATTTCCTTTGTTTCACTTTGTTTTTGGTAAAGAAATACTTCGTGTTATCTTTCTTTTGCTTTCAGTTAAATTACCATGTGTATAGAAAGGCATATAAGTTGGTTTCGTTAATCAGTTATATTTCACCGAGTGAGCACCAAAAGTGATATTTTCACGAGTGGCGCAGCCACGAGTGAAAATAACTACTTTTGGTGTTCACGAGGAAATTAACGTGAAATACACCGATACCAACAATTTTTCGTTTATTTTATGGTTAAAACTCTATTTTTATTGAGTTTGTTTCTATAAAACATTGAAAATCGCGGGAAACGTCATCAGAAAAACATAGAACAAATGACGTCATTTAAACGACGTCATCGTCGCATGGTCTCCAGCATAAATAACGTTCAGTATACTTTTTGACGTAAATCCGGGCTAAAAAGTGTAAAAACAGTGAAAAATAAAAATGGTAATCCACTGTTTCAAAACTGTGGATTATCACTTTTATTTCACTGAGAAAACTCTATAATTCACTGGAAAACATAAAATAAACCCTTTTATTACAACTTTCTTGTTTCTAAATTTATATAACTTCTAGTTTAGATATTCAGCAAATACATAAAATGTCTGCCGTCAAAACATTCAGATGATACATGTTGCTTTTTTTACTTTCGTTGGTTAAAAGAAACAACTACGGTTGCAAATAACATAGCATTGTCCCAATGTATGAATAATGGCCTAGAAAAATTCTTTTTTAATCATTATCTTAAAGAATTTATGTCTAATTTGTTTTGTCCTATTTCAGAGAAGTCATGATTTAAAATCTAATAATGTACAGAAAGTCCAGATTATAATCATTTATACCAGTGTTTCCTTACATCTGACAAGTGTTCATTAGTCTTAATTTTTCTTTAGAATTATTAAAGCAGAAGCACATACCGAAGGAACTCGCTGTTTAAAGTAGTTGATATTTATTGTATAATGGTTATGTTCATACCCAGAAACTCTTCAAAACTTACTCAGGTGTTGACTTTCCAACTCTCAGGAGCACATAACAATTCACCTTCATCAGATCGGTGGTGTTGCCCATGAAGTATATGAAGTTGTCAAATGTTGCACAACTTCCTATAAGAGACTTCATTTTTTCGCGGCATTTTTACAGATGTACCTAACTTTAGAGGTACAAATGTATAAGGTTACAGAAAGAAACCCGGTATATTTAATAATTTTGATCGTATATTTGGACAAGTTGTTTACTTTGAAAAAGCATCCAATGGGTGATGCCTTGTATATGCGCGACATGAAACTACAGCTAGATAAAGGAAATGATTTAAACATACACAAATTATTTCCTTTATACGATAAATATACGATCAAAATTGTCGCGAAATGTTCGATATATATTAAGCAATATACTTTCTGCCTTATATGCCTGAGTGAAATAAAAATGCAAATTATAAAATGTTGAAAAATGATATTTTCATTATGACAGCAATATCTGATGTGATTTATAATTGTTATAGCACAGTTCTAAATACTTGGTTATTCTCAGATCGAGACTCTTAGGCAGAAATTGTATACTCAATTATTCAAAAGATAAATAGAGTTTAAGACTGTCTAATGAGACAAACTATCTGTAAGCGGAGAAATAATAGATGTAATTACAATCTGTCACTTATTTCGGCATATAGACGATGTTACGAGGGTCGTTCAATGATGTATAAGGTAATATTCAAGTTGTTATCAGAATAACTCAAATATTCGCCCTCAGTATCACTGCTTTTATTAAAAGGTTGTGCCAAAGAAAATTCTTAAGCAGGACGGATGTGTAACGATTAATGTTAAATACTCATACTGTCACAAAACCTATATGAGCCTCACATAGTTTGTTTTGACTGCACGGAAGGTCAAACGGAATGAGGCAAACGATGAACGAGAAAGGACTCCAACAACTTTTCAAAATTACAGCATATTCTTATTAATACAAATGTCCAAGTTTTCATTCAAAATGGGCGAATAAGGTACCAGATATTTTTTGCCGTAACATTTCAGATAATATTGTTACCTTTTAATCACTCTGTAGTTTTCATTTTACACAAGAGGGCCACGATTGCCCTATATTGCTCGGCTGAGTGATACTGCTTTCAAATAAGGGTTTGACCCTGTAATCTCAAAAATTATTAGGATTAATCCAATGGTCAAAGCCATTTTAAAATCATAAGTCTAATGGTACTCCAGTTATAAGACATAAAAGATCTGACCTTGACCTTTGACCCAGTGACCAAAATATCAATAGAAGTCACGTACTTGTTAAAATCAGCCTTTCCATTGAATCTGAGGATCCCATGTCCAATAATGGTTCTCGAGGTATGTTTAACCATGGGAATTTTATAAAAAGGTCTAATTTGGACCCCGGGTTTGTAGATGACCACTAGACAATGCTTGATGCTCTGGACCATAGTTTCAGTCAAGAAACTTTTTTATATAACTCTATATACAGACAAGTTCCTCCATTTTAGCTCAGGTGGCTCTTGTGGCCATGTTGTTCAGTCAACTAGAACCATTTAAACCAAACAAAGAGAGTTTATTGTCAGGCAACACTACAGAACAATGTAAAATATTGGTAAAGAGATAAATTAGCAAAAGTTTTTTATTTTTGATTATTAATTTTAAATTATTTTTTAAATTTTTTTATTTTTATTCATTTTCTTGATCTATCTGATGATTTATGACTTAATGCATGTTGTAGATAACTACATTTGAATTTTAAAATTTGCATGCAAAATCGTTTGAGCAAAGGTATTTGACAACCATTGCATATCTTACTGAACAACACGGTCTTTTGTAATTAGTGTTAACCTCAGTGACGCAAGTTTGGTTTGAGGACAATGAACTTGCAAGCGTCTGTCAACACATCAATATTCTTAACACTTTTGCATCCTATTAACCCAGCAAGGATGAATAAGTTCTTTAAGAAGGAAATTCTTGATAAGCAAGGCTTCAAAATGACTTATCCTGTAAAGATAAGGTACTTATTCATTTAACAGTGTACAAGTGTACAAAGCATTGTATCATTTAGTAAGGTTGTCTTTTTGAACGCATATTCCCTAGTAACATCTAGGCTGTTATCAGTTTTTGTGATATTTACAGATTGCTGAAGGAGACATAAAACAGAGTTGTCAGTCAGATGAACCACTCGTGCAGAACTTGCTTGTCATACACTGTCAAAAAGACAAGAGACCGTTCCGATGCGGTACTATCTCTTGTGTATGATTTCATTTTTTCTGTATTGCAGCATGGTGGATCATGTGCTTATATGCGTCGTGTATACATCTTTTAACCTTGACCTATTTGTGTGACGGAAGTAGCAGTACCTATACGCAATGATTTAAGATCAAGAATATATTACTTCAAAGCTGAGCATTCTTCCCGTTGGTCGTATTTTTTCATAATAGAAAGTTTACATTAATGACTTTTCCTGTTAATTTGTAATACTCTCAGTTATTTTGATAACATTCCTGTGCTAATAATTACTGTTTTATATATGAATTAGTAAACACCCAAGAATAATGCATGGTGTTTTTCTTCCTGTCATTATCAACTGACTTTCAGTAAAATCTTATTTAGTATATCAATATGACACAAGGCATTGCCTAGAATGGAGATTTATCCTTTCATGTGAACTTAGTGATAAGCGTAGAAATTGTGGCTCTAACCCAAAGTCTCTTCTAGGACTGGCTTGAAGGACTTTCCCAATTTAGCAAAAATAAAGGCACAACAGGCATAGGTTGCTCTAACCTCCGGATTATCTTATTTCGGTGATACATTGTACATAGATACAAGATTGGTTACAATTAACAAAGAATTCTGTTTCAAATATTAACATTCTGGCTTTAGCCTTTACCACATTCTATTTCATTATTCTACCTGCTTTAAAAAAACTTGGTCAGTAAGACTATAAAAAATTGTTGTGAATTGCAATCTAGCTCATTCACGGTCTCATTACTCTGTCATTCACTGACAATGAAACATTTTCTAAAGTTTGGATAAACACCCACCTACCCTAAATTTCTCAAATCTGACACCAAGTTTTGTAACTATTGTGAGTATTAAAAGGTCAATATAGAAATGGTTCCAAGGTAAATTGCCAATTCTTTGAAAGAAATAGCTAAGTTGTTGTTGTATTGACAAAAATAAACAGATGACAGGAGCTACGTCAGAGTGCACGCGCGATTGCAGTTACGTATCTACCTGACAAAGTACTTGCAATTTAATCTCAAATTTGTCAATAAAACTGTTTAAATATCTTACTCTCATTTTAGCTCAGCATTTTCAAAATTGTAAGTACGAAAAGAAAATAAAGATCCAAATTGAAAAAAGAAGACCGGAAATAGTAAACAAGCACCTGCGGCACCAAGCACCTGCATTGTCGTCAAAAAAATATTGAGACGCTTCGCGCCTATGGTTATTCTGTCAGTTTCTTATAATTTAAAGTTGACTTATTTACAGCATGTGTATTCTCCATGACTTGACAAACTAAATAAAAAATTAAAAAACTGATGGCGGCTACCATATTTTCCACATCCGGAAGTCATCCAAAATAACTGCATTAGTCAATGCAGCTACCGCTAAAACGAATAAGTAAATACGGGCGTTACCGTCTCGGGGATTTCCCCTATTACAAAGGTTCTTGCTTACTCTGTAAACATAACTGCCAATCAACTGAAAGTTACCATGGCAAACTATTATCTTTGAATGAAACAAAAGGGGGATGTGTTATAAATTGCTCTTTCTTACCAGATAAGAACTTTCTATAAAGCCAAAACACATCTTATTTGGACTCTGCCCTCTCTTAATTCTAAATTTACCAGAAAATGCTCATACAAGAGCATCTTGGGATGTATTGAAAACACTATACCATGTAAAATGACATTTAACTTTTTGCCATGACTGTTATGTTAATCTAACACAAGACAAAAACAACATCTTGTTGGTTTTCTGTCAATGCATTCAATGTTAATATCTAGAGTCTGTCAAGTTTGCCGGATTTACCAAGATAGTGGATTATTTATGGACAAGAACTAGACTGATTTAACATGACAGAAGCTGGCAAGCATCACAGCAAAGTTTACACCTCGTCGACGTAACATAAATAAACCAACAAATTCATGCTTCGCTCCAGTAACGTACAGTAATAACAAACGCTGAGAAAAAAACTGATAAACTGTGCAATTGCTTGCATATTGCTTTCTGAGACCTGCAATGATTGTATGGCAAGGAATTGGCTTTGATTCTCTGACAATTTACAAAACAAAAAAGGGGGGGGGGGGGGGGGGGCGGGGGGGGGGGGGGGGGGGGGGGGGGGGGGGGGGGGGTTTTTGTGGGGTTTTTTTTTTTTTTTTTTTTTTTTTTTTTTTTTTTTTTTTTTTTTCTCTCCTTTTCTTTTTCTTTTTTTTTTCCTTTTTTTTTTCTCTTTTTCTTTTTTTTTTTTTTTTTTTTTTTTGGGTGGTGGCGGGGGGCTCCGCGTCTGTTCTTTTTGTTTCCTCTTTTCTGGGGTTTTTTGGGGTTGTTGTTTGGGGGCCCCCGCGGGGGCGGGGCCCTCTTCTTTTTTTTTTTTTCTTTCCTTTCCCCCTCTCTCCCCCTCCCCCCCCTTCCCCCCTCCCCCCCCTCCCCCCCCCCCCCCCCCCCCCCCCCCCCCCCCCCCGGGGGGGTGGTGCCCTTTTTTTTCTTTTTTTTGTTGGCGCGTCCCCCCCCCCCCCCCCCCCCCCCCCCCTCCCCTCCCCCCCCCCCCCCCCCCCCCCCCCCCCCCCCCCCCCCCCCCCCCCCCCCCCCCCCCCCGGCCCCCCCCCCCCCCCCCCCCCCCCCGGGGCGGGCCCCCCCCCCCCCCCTCTTTCTCCGTCGCGTCCCCCCCCCCCCCCCCCCCCCCCCCCCCCCCCCCCCCCCCCCCCCCCCCCCCCCCCCCCCCCCCCCCCCCCCCCCCCCCCCCCCCCCCCCCCCCCCCCCCCGGCCCCACCCCCCCCCCCCCCGCCGGGGGGGGGGCCCCCCCCCCCCCCCCCCCCCCCCCCCCCCCCGGGCCCCCCCCCCCCCCCCCCCCCCCCCCCCCCCCCCCCCCCCCCCCCCCCCCCCCCCCCCCCCCCCCCCCCCCCCCCCCCCCCCCCCCCCCCCCCCCCCCCCCCCCCCCCCCCCCCCCCCCGCGCCGGGGCGCCCCCCGCCCGGCCCCACCCACACCCCCCCACCCCCCCCCCCACCCCCCCCCCCCCCCCCCCCCCCCCCCCCCCCCCCCCCCCCCCCCCCCCCCCCCCCCCCCCCCCCCCCCCCCCCCCCCGGCCCCAACCCCCCCCCCCCCCCCCGGGGGGGGGGGGGGCCGGGGGGGGGGGGGGGGGGGGGGGGGGGGGGGGGGGGGGGGGGGGGGGGGGGGGGGGGGGGGGGGGGGGGGGGGAAAAAAAAGAAAAAGGAAAAAAACAAAAAACAAAAAGTGACTAGTAGTAGTCTTCTCTGAAGAAATATATATATATTAATATGGACGTCTGAATACTTTAACTAGAAACATGCAAGTAGAAAGATTGAATGATTGCTTTAAGCTATGTACATATATAAAGTACAAATTAATCGTAAAAAAATAATTAGACATTGAAATGTTATATATTATAAGTTCAATTGTTCCTCTTGGTTCGACAAGTAGCTCAAAACTTTATGATAACGCTTTCGTTATTAACTAGCAATTTACATAATTTGATATCGTACAGTGTTCGTTGGTAGAGAAGTCAAAACGTTTACCATAATTGTAACCACTCTTTTTTTGTTAGCTATTTTTTCTTTGAAAAGGATGTTAATGACGAGTAAGTAATAACTTGTATGCATTTTATAAGCCGACTGTCCAATTATACTGCAAGGGCTTAGCCAAATTTTCGGTTTTTGTTTTCTGTCTTTTTAAATCTTTGTTATTTCAGTTAAAATTTATATCAATAATGTCTGCACCATGGAAACAGAGAGCACAGAATAGATGATGGCATTATTTATGGCTTCTGTAATTTTGTTCTGTTCCGTTTCTTCTGAGAAAATGAATGGTTCTGGTTGTTATGTAATTACTCAACAGTCGGGTTTATAGCTTGATAGTCATATATTGTCTTGGAAATGTTATCAGTTTTCAGACGTAGAAGAATCCAGGTACAAATTGATGGCTCGAACAAATTATGGTATATTGTTTTTATTTACCGTTTTACATTAGGTTTCATGTCAATAAAGTAAACAAAAGTAGAAAGGATTTATAGAGGCTGAGGTTTCATCTGCTCATTAAATCTTTCACACAAAAGTTTTTACCTACGTACTAAAAGAAAGGTAACTTTGCACAAATGTTCAGTACATCAAAGTCATGTTATACTGTTTACATAGTAACTATGTCATGCATGGAAAGATTTTAAAATTAGATGGCACAATTGTTTACCACATGGAGATGACGTGTCATTCGCAAGTCCGGGGTCCTTAATAGTGTTTTGTGTTCCATAATAAGTACACTGTTGTTATTTTTCAATGATCAATAGTTGTTAATATAAACTTATGATAACGTATGCTGAAACCTCATTAAACAAGCAGGTACTGATATCTCAGAAAAAAATCTATTGTAGAACACACAAGTTAAAATACCGTCGGTTAGCGATAGACGACGTTACATCGTATAGCTACTAGATTAGTTGAATACAATATATGCGATTTTTCAGAATTAAATTGGATCACATGATCATCCATAGACATATGTACCCGTTAAAAGCATTGCGTGATTGTTAACGATATTCAATTTAGCACAATACATAGCTTCGCTCGCTTTTTTTGTAAACTAATGAAATGATCGCATTTGATTTTACGTCACCGCAACATTATCAATCCCCTCACTATCAGAAAATGGCGGGAAAACGTGAGCAGACATTAAGAGCAAACTGCAAACAAAGTCTCTTCAACTTCACTGGTCGGAAAAATAAGAAATAGTATTTTAGCTTTTACAAGTTGGCACTGATAATGCTTAACGTTAGCTATTAACACCCACATATTAAAAATAATAACTTGATTGTGCAAAAAAAGTTTAATATGAATGAATCATCCGACACTACCAGGAATAAGGACACACACGGCTGTTTTCGAAAATATATCTCGTTCCTCCTAAAATGATGCCATCTAAAATTGTCGCTGTCTCGGTGTGTTATTTCTTTGACATAATTATATTAAGCCACCAAGCGGAGAATATAATGTTCTAAAGTGTGTGAAAGGTATCTCTGCCGTCAGTTACAGCCTAATTAATTACTACTGTCTGTTCAATCCGGTTGTGGATGACGTCTGGTGTCATAACCCGTTGTAAAGAAATGGTATGATTACATTGTGTGTCAGTAGTCTGCTGTGAAAATGACCCTTCGTAGAATTGCAAGTTTAGTCTATTTGCAGACTATTTTTGTACGACTTCGTCTGTCCTTCAGTCTTAATGTTTGCATACATACGTCAAGAAAAATAATTTTAAAGTTGACTATAGGTATGAATAAGAACGCTTTATGTCAGTTACCTAATCTAGTCAATTATTTTGTGTAAATAGTCTTGTAAAATATGTTTAAAGTAAGAGCTCGGGTATATGTTTTGTTCAAACTAGCCTTATTCCATGTGCAGTCTTACCAGTTTTAAACTAAGTAAATCTCGTGATGGTGACTATTTGTGAAAGGGTAGTGTAAATTCCACGATAGAAAAAATGAGGAGTTATGTGTCTTGGACGACTAGATATGTCCTAATATGTTATAAGTAAAAGAAAGATGCAAACTTAATTTGACAGACCTCTTCAAAATGTATGTTCAATACAGTAATGCAGTGCAGAAAGTGCTGAAATCATCTAATATTACAAGCATGGCGATAATTTTGTTTAAGATATGATGTACGTGTACATTGATAAATTCGATGTGCATAAAATGTAAGTTACTACAGCAATAAATACTGTGTTTAGAGTTAACTGAATAAATTAGACCATATTGCCTGCCTTTCACAACCAGTAATCTTCAATAAAAAAAAATTGTCTTTGGAAAATTAATATCCCATGGCAATATAATACTTGTATTTACGAAAAGCTCGAGCTTTTTGTCAAAATTTGCATTCCGGCCGACAGTCTATCCGTCCGTCTGTCCAGTCACTGCAATTTGAGTAAACCAGAGTAGAAATGTTGACTTCTATAGGGAATTGCGGCTCACAAGTCCGATTGCCCAAACACACTAGAGTTATGGCCCATCAATTTTCTAATATATTCTATATGAACATTTGTGAGAATTTATTTATGTGATGCAAATGTTCATCAAACTGGTAGTTATTGAAATTCACAAATTTAGTACTATAAATATAAAATTGGGGTCCCTATTCATAAATGGGGTGGGCTTTTTTTGCATGAAAATGTGAAAGTTTCTAGTTTAACAGTGACGTAAAAGGAAACTTGCATAAAAATTCTTCGAAATAATTAGTCAGATTTTTATTTTATTTAGTATCATAAGTAATCTTATTGTCCCTTAATAACCAAAATAGCTTTAAAAGTCATTCTTTGACAAATGAGGCCCCAAGCAGGACTCCTTTTCTTAGATATAAGAACGTTAACATCCTTTTCATATCAAACTAATGCTAGCAGTCAGAATTTTATTTCATCCACACAAATAATTAACTTAACGTACATAGCAATTTTGAAAATATGAGGCACCAGCGGGGAACGCCTTTTTTCCTATTTAGTCTTTCAATAGCTTAAAATAATAGTGATCAGTATGTAATTTAATCTGATCAAATTAATAATCTTATGACCCTTGACAAAACTACTTGAAGGAAATTTATCCGCGAGCAGGCATTCAATACTAACTGAAACAGGGCTACTCAGGGGGAGAGGTTGTTTTACTTTTCCCATTTTTTTCCAAACTAATCTGTATAGAAACTCTTAAAGGTCTTTTTCTTCTGGCGAGTTGTCTTACTTTATCGTGGCATTTCTTTACGCCCAAAATGTCGCTTTATGAAAAGTGCAACGATTTTATGTAATCGTTAGTATTTATATTACAGATAGCACCAAGGTGTCATAATTTTCTTATTACTTCACGAGAAAATCTGGCGCTCGTTTCCCGGCGGTGTGTCTCAAATATTTCCTTTTGACAAATTTATTATGTCAAAGCTATTCCGTATGATGTATTAGACTGTCTGCTTTTTCTTGCGTGGGTTTTATTTTCTCATGTATCTGATTTTTATCTCACAATACACAAAAATGTTCTTTACACATTTTAAGCAGTGAATATGTGCATGAAGATTTATATCATTGAACGCTGGATCCTATTCACTTTGAAATAATTCCATGATTTCCACCCACACATTTACGCCCCTCAACGTTAAGCAAACTAATATCGATGCTATTGGAGCACTCATATTTTTATCTTAATTGGAGTCCGTATTTACGAAAATCCTCATAGTATTTCTGTTGTGAAAATACATTCAGCTAAAACTTGACATTTTTATTACTTATCTTAAACAAACGGATACATGCTGATATGTTAAAATTACGTAAAGGCCGAGTCTCTGGTAACTTAAGCATTCCGGAATACATACCAACATCCTTGATACAAAATGAGCTATAAAACAACGCCTTTTGTGTCTGTTGAAGATAATTATATCCTAAAATGAAAGATCATAAAACAGGGGATCGGAGACATTCTGTGAAGATATTTAATTGCATGTAAGACTACCTTAGGTTTTAAAGGGATGAAACAGTTCGGTAAACGCGTGATAAATACAGGCGGGTTTTAAGAGTTTTGATACATGTAAAATGTGATCGGTGATAATGTCAATTTACATTTAATATGGCATTGAATTTGTATTTAAAAGGTACACTTAATGTAATTCGTAGATATGATGAAGCGCTATTCTACGGAAGCACAGAGGTGACATGTGGGAATTTTTTATATTATCACGTGGCCACGTGATAATAAAAAAGAAAAAACGAAAAACTAAACGTTATCGCGTGGCCCCGTGATACGTATAAAAAAAGAAAAAAACGAAAAAACTAAACGTTATCACGTGGCCACGTGATAATAAAAAGAGAAAAACGAAAAACTAAACGTTATCACGTGGCCACGTGATAATAAAAAAAGAAAAAAACGAAAACTAAAGTTATCGCGTGGCCACGTGATAATAAAAAAGAAAAAAACGAAAAACTAAAAGTTATCGCGTGGCCACGTGATAATAAAAAAGGGAAAAACGAAAAACTAAACGTTATCACGTGGCCACGTGATAATAAAAAAAAAAAAACGAAAAACTAAACGTTATCACGTGGCCACGTGATAATAAAAAAGAAAAAAACGAAAAACTAAACGTTATCCTGGGCGCGCGGTACGCGATAAAAAAGAAAAAAACGAAAAACAAAACGCGATAACTTTTAGTTTTTCGTTTTTTTTTTATTATCGCGTGGCCGGGGGCGGGGTAAAATTTCTCGTTTTTCTTTTTTTTATTATCACGTGGCCACGTGATAACTTTAGTTTTTCGTTTTTTTTTTTTATTATCACGTGGCCACGTGATAGCGTTTAGTTTTTCGTTTTTTCTTTTTTATTATCACGTGGCCGGGACGTGATAACTTTAGTTTTTCGTTTTTTTTTTTTATTATCACGTGGCCACGTGATAACGTTTAGTTTTTCGTTTTTTCTTTTTTATTATCGCGTGGCCACGTGATAGCGTTTAGTTTTTCTTTTTTTTTTTTATTATCACGTGGCCACGTATAACTTTAGTTTTTCTTTTTTTTTTTTATTATCACGTGGCCACGTGATAATATAAAAAATATTCCCACATGTCACCTCTGTGCTTCCGTACTATTCTTTATAAATTGCAAAACTTCCATTATCAAATAGACCCTTTGAAATACTGCTTAAACAAAATAAACACTAAACCCCCTACTTTAGTATCACTATGTTACTTTGTTATTACACTATTTGACCTGTTACATCTGGTGACATAATTATATAATGACTACAAATGTTATTATTACTTTCTTTCTTCGACTTAGTTTAAATACAACGGTGAAGCATACTTTATTTTTTCTTACATAATTTTTCAGACAAAAATTATAAAAATTTTAGTAGAACTGGTGCCGACTGCCAATGCATCTACTCGAATTTCCAAACCTTGATCAATATTTGGTTAGAGACAGCTACACCCAGGACAAGCGGTATAAATTGATTTTAGCATATGATATAAACTGTACTTAATTAGTCGTACGGTAGTTCTGCTGTTATTATGTAATTACGGCGTCTATACTTACTTGATGCAAAATTACGCTGATTTCCTCAACGTGTGTATTTTTCTGCAGGTTCAAAATCTCAGTTTGCCCGTAGTTTCCATTTATGGATATTTTTGATAATCATATTTGTTACTTTCAAAAGTTATATCATAGATTAACTTAATAAACGTTGTTTTAATGCACAGTCCTTAACCTCTTAGTAAAGTACACTTTTCATGCTGTAATTGAATTCTTAGAGACTAGTATTTATGGTTGTTCTATACAACCTGAGTAATGCTCAGGATGATAAGTGATTTGCGCTATCGGAAACATAGTAAGGTGTCCATAAGTCTACAAATATCCTGGGTGTTCATTGAAGACCATATGCTGGCAATTCTTATATGAGGACGTTTTGTTACGTAGTTGAATGTGCAGTTTTACCTGAAACATATGTTTTGGTATAAGTAAAAGATTCCACATCAACGGTATAAGTGTTGCATTAAGTTTCATAACAAAACCTACCTTTGAAGTTAATGTTGACATCAAAGAATCTGGATCAAAATACATCTTTTCCTCTATATTAAATGGAACAGGCATACTATGTGCTTGTTGTCCTGGCTGTTTCATCACATGGTACATTTATAAAAGATGAGTTTATTCTTACTTTAAAAATTGTAGTAGGTGCAAAGAGACAATCTGAAGAGATAAAAAACTCGTCTCTCATCTACGGTGTAACTTTTATTAACATAATTCAATCAACAGTTCCAAGAAAATAATTCGTTTGAATTCTATTTCGTCTCTCTAATCTTTTAAGATAGAAGATTGCGAGAAATGCAAACTATGAAGCGCGCAATTTGCTAAACACTAAGCTACAAGTAGGTGAAACACAATTCGTCAAAAATTAAAAATAGGGCTTCTAAGGCTTTTAAGTTTTAAGAGGCCATTTAGTCTAAAACATTTCCTTTGTTCCTCTTTTTCTATTGTACTCCGTAGCTTGGAAAAATAACGTGAGTCAGTTTCTTATAGAGAAATTACACATACTTGCCAGAAGCACAAGGTGAATGTACGGTTACTTTGTTGCATTCATTTGCTTATTTAGTTTTTTAAACGTGAATCAAACCCAGACAACAAAGAATGTCTTTGATATTATTTGATAATTTTAATTTCTTTAACCAAGCATTAAAGGTACAATATCAAAGATTTAAAAAAGTCAATTTTTTCAAAAGTCAACAAATGTCTTAAAATATGTCATAAAAACATGATGACCGGCAAGCAATGCTTTCTCAAATTTCTAGCGACCGTTGTAAAATGATTTACAAAGGTGTATAGAAACTTAAGAAGACCTGTATGGTCTTTTTACTGTTTTGCTGAAAACAGTCAAGAGTTCAATGTCAATATCTCTACAGTTTTGCAAAAGTGGCACTTCATTCTTGCCAAAGTCTTAATTATAAAACATGTTTCAGCCAATTATTAGATACAACGTGAAAAAACGTGATGAAAAATTATACCTGCAAGTTGCTTTTGTTTTGGGCCTTTAAGAATTCAGCCGACACCTTGAATATGTACTATTCCTTATTAACTATGCTTCATATTACTTGTATGACTTGTATTTATATACAATTTATGTATATATTGATGTCATTAGAAAAGTTCTCACCTCAATATATAAGTGGGCAACTCGACATATAACAGGGGAACTAATTCGGTATGTGAATGCTTATACAATCTAGGATTTACAGCTTTCACTCCGGAATACCTATATTTTAGGATGGAAAAATGCTGGTAATTCAATTTCATGCGTATTTAATTTAATTATCATTTCCCACTGTTATGTAATTAACTGCAAATCTCTTTTACATTGTTTAATGGCACAAAAAACATTTTGAACAGTTAGTTTCTCATGAAATGCAAAAGAAAGCCTTTTTTGTTTTGATGCAGTAACATGTCTTTTCCAATACAAACAAACTGAGAAAATAGATATAGGCTCATCTTGTTTGTAAAATCTGCCAAATATCAATCATGTAAATTAAAATATATCTAATACGAAGCAGGTTTTGTATCTCCGCTTTTTAATGAAGAATTGAAATATGAATGATGAAGGGCTAGGGCGCCGGACCCAGCTATAGTAGGTCCAAATACATTCACTGGTGGTTGATCGGGACTTCTACTGAAACAAAGAGTCTTCGATTGATGTACAAAAATATGTTTATACTTAACTATTAAAATGAATATCAATATACATAATACATGCATTATGGATTATTTATTAAAACCAAAAGGCATTCATTAACAAGTAAAAGGATTCCCTGTACAACACTAACGGGTCTTTATCTGATAGTCCTAAAAGAAATCAAAAATAGTAATTTAACTTTATCACAAAAATCGTAAATCAAACTGAAGTTAATATTGCAACTATTCCCGGTTGAAGTCCGAAGTTATCCGAAATTATTTCCAGTGTATAAGCTCCTGTTGTATTATTCAAGTAACTCGATTCAAACAATAGTCAACAAGATACAAAACAAATAAGCCTGTTCGTGATAAAATGACGCGACTGCTGAACATGTTAAAAGTCAGCAAAGGTAACCCCTCTAGAACATCTGTCATAAGTAGAGTTCCTTCTCTACCATTGAACAGGTCGTAAATGTCGGCCTGAATCCAACCCTGCTGTATCACTTTGATATCGTTTTAAAGTTTTTGCATAGTTTTGACCAGCCATTTTATACGGAGAGGTTTGACTGTAGACATTCGCAAATCAACATAAACGGAAGCACTAGAACTGTGCACAGAATGAAAATAGAACAAGCTAAGTAATACAAACAACCTTAGGCGCGGGAAGGATTGAACACATTTCAAGAGTTGTGACTTTAAAACCAATTTATAAAATCTAAATATGGACACAGAGTCTAAAAGAGTTACCGAAAGCAATTGTAAGAAAACATTATTCACAGAGAATCTTCTGTTTAGTGCATTGTCTTTTCAATTTAGCTGAAGACAGCTGAAGGCAATAAACATAAAAAGACATTCATTTGAACAAAGAAGAAGCTAATTGTTTGAAATGTTACCATTTTCACACAATAAAATGTTAAACAGTTTTTTCAAATTAAATACTACAAGATACCAGCGTATCACCCTTAACACAATATATATGTAGGTACATGTAGGAACATAAATCTCATTTGCTAGATATATGTACTTGATGCTTGTTAATTCATACTGCAAACACTAGTTGATTAATTAATTTTCACTCCTATATTTGATATTTAGTGCATATAGTAGTTGCTTTACAATTTAATACATATTCTCTAGTTTGATATGCATGTTTGTGTGTCTGTCACGTATCAATATTATATTATATTTGTTTTTCCACTTGAATCAGTAATTAAAATGTATTTTTGTTTTTTTGTTTTTTTAAGATTCTGTTTATTTGCATGAATGTGAATTGCCATGTTTTCTTTGTTGTTATGAAGGCCGCATAGTATATAAGTTGTTGTCTTAATGTGTTACCTTCGGAAAATAAAGATATTATTATTATTATTACAATTTTAGTTTTCAACAAAAGAATTGATTTTTTTGAAGACATTTGAAAGTTTAACTCGTCACAATGTGATGTTTGTCGAAAGATAAAGGATATGTTTTGAAATGCCACGTTTCAAATTTTGTCGCACGTATAGTTACATTAAAAGGCTTTAATTGTTGACATAATTGCATCAAACCAATGTTTATTATTAGAAAAAATATCTTAAAAAGTATTTTACCTACTTCCATACCTACCATGAATATTAAAGTCTAGTCTGCAAAAGGAAAGTAGTACTTTAGAGGGATTTCTGTATTATGTTAAACTTTCAACTGTTGGAAAAATGTATAAGCTGAAACATATGACGTTATAATTAATCAGTGTGGGTACAGACTCTTTTGCAAGAGTAGCATGAGAAATGTTGTGGTTAGCTAAATGCAATGATACCATAAAATTAAATCGATTCAGCCCAGTACCTCGTGTACTAAGTTAAACTGCAATAGTCGTGTTTGTTGCTTTCAGCAGGTATCTTAATTAGACTACATGGTAATCTAAATCCCTCTCTGAAATTCTGCTAAAATGAGCAAATATAATGATAGAAACACTGTTTAGAATCGTCGGATGCATTATTCCTAGACGTTATATATTTTCACAATACTTTCCTCTTAATGTTTTCATGTGTTTTGGGCTTACGTGTGCTGGCTTCTGTCAGACAATTATTTATTTTCTTTTACTCAAACTTACTATGTACATGTTTTTTTGTAATATGAAAAAAATCAGTTTTAGAATTACAATACACATTGTCAAGGACTATTGCTCACGACAAGATAACTTTGTAGGGGTTAATTTTACACGGTAAAGAAAATAGCAGTAGTATGTAGTTATATACAAGACAAACCGAGGTGATGAACTATTAGGTTTGTTGAAAAAAACATACCTGCTAATTATATCGACAGGTTACATCCGTTGGATATAAGCGTAAGCGCTTATTTTAAAATGTCCATGACAATTTTATGAGAATGAGAGCGCAAGTCGGAAGAAGATGATCATCAGTTATGACACTGTCCTCTTTAATGTCGTGATGTTAAAGAATCACTTAAAACCAGTATTGACTTTTAACAGGGGCATATAAATGCGAGACTCGGTAGGTTTGAAGCTTTTGTCACAAGAGGATTCACTATAAAATGCCAGTTTATTAAACATGTATTAAGAAACTGTCAGTCTGTAGCGGAATTAACCTAATCTAGTTACCGTTTCTTGTGATAACATGGTCATTATACAAAGTTTGTCAACTTATAGTTGATATCTCATTTGAAAACCTTGACAAAGTTGCTAAGATACTAAATAAACTTTATTTATATACCTGTATATATACCTGCTTAATAGAAGGTTTAGTCTATGCTTTCCTTTCCATTTGGAACTAGTTTGTCTGTCATAAAATCAGCTATATATCAACGCAATTGTATCTTGTAGATTATAACATACAACATTTCTGATAAAATATAAATTTCATATTGAATGCATGGTGTCGAAACAAAGCCAGTTCCATGTCTTCGTTATTAAAACGTATCAACTGGTACGATGTGAAAGAGATTAAAGTTACTTTTTTCGATAAAAATTTTGTCGATTAAAGAAGGTACTAAAATGCTTATATGATACAGGTATTCAAGTTTGTCGAAATTAATCTTTCGTTATGTACCTAATTCTTTTAAGCAAATGAGAAATTTAAGCAAAGACAAGTAGTTAATCAAAAAAAACAAGACAAACTATCATTGCAAAATTCTAATCCATTGTCAGGAAAGGGTAAATGATATATCATGCGACAGCGTAGTGGTTATGAAATGACTTTGGACTGAGTATATTTCTTTTTCATTTGTAATTATATCCGTTTCGAAGTGGTTGTTAAAAGTACTTATTTCATTAATAGTTTCAAATTTGTAGAGGAAGAAGATCAATTACTTTTGTCTGTCATACCAATGCAGGCACCTCCGGCTTCCAGGAGAAACTCGCCCAACTTAACGTGTGTCACATCGTATATGATCAGTAACGTGTTTCGGGTTTTACTTTAAAAACGATAAACTATAAACCGTCTTTATTGCGAGTTAAAATATCGATTTGAAATTTGAAATTTTACTGCTTTGTCTGGTTCTTTTATGAAATTATGACTATTATGAAAAAAAAACTAACGGAGCTGGATATAAAACGCTAGTGGCGTCAAAAATATGACGAAAACGACATGCACGTCATTGCGCACAATTTTGAGTATCGTAATTAATAGAGTCTGTCAACAAATTGGTTAAATAATTTCATAAAAAAATGGACCGGAACAAAGGTACATGATAAAAATATTTTATAATGCTGCAAAACATTTTGTGACGCATTCTGTCCAGATACATTTTTTCGTATGTCTTGATATTATATAAAACAGCTAATTTGTACTACTATTGTCTTTTATACAATCATACAAATATAGGGGAATATAAAAAGATAAAAGTCTGTTTCAGGATTCAGCTGATCAGCTTAAAACCAAGACCAGGACCTTGACACGTACGATCATGTTTTACTACAGCATTATACAGCTTCGTTTGAAAGTCAAAAGACTATAGTATTTTCTGCCAAATCATTTGTATAAAGGGACCCCTTTTGCTTAAAAGATGCCTGGTAATATTTCATTTTTGCTTCCCGGGTATCCTGAATCCTGTGCCGACTAAATAGGCGTTGCGTGTCAGTACCGTGCACTTAAATTCAATGGGGTCGACAACATAACACTAACGTGTAGCCAATATTGACGATGTTAAACAGAAGGCGATATGTTAATTTGGTCGTTTAAAGGCCAGACGAGCTGTAGATAGAACAAGTGTGAATAATGCTGCAAATATTTCTTTCATGATATAATACTCTGCAAAGTTGCATACATTGATAAAACGCCGTGTATAACAAGGACCAGATATGCATGACAGACAAACGAAGTTTCCAAGTGCTACAATGGTAGGTAATTTATCAATTTCTTATCATTTATAGAACTTTCAGAGATAAATTTCTAAAAGAATAACAAAGATGAACACTGTCTCATCTACTACTTTTTGATATTATCTCAAGTGTGTTTCCTTCAAACAAAGATATCTGCGCAGTTGCTAACATTATCAATTAGCATCTATATCAGTTGTGCATTAGAAAGATAAATATGAACTGGCGTCTGTAGTTTAGGTAATATTCTTAATTCTTAAACTGCGCAAGTGTGTTTAAATAACTTGGCCTTTATTTACACAATTCATCAAATGTCTTACCTCGTCTTGAAATTAGATCACTTCATATATATTCTTGATATTATTCTAATCTAAAATTGCAACCGCAAAAATCTCAAATTATATTTTTTTCTTCAAAAAACATGCTTAACATCGTCATGTTGAGCTATTAACGAAGAAAGTGCATGGACAAAATAAGAAATTTACGTCCGCGTAATGTTAATCGGTATTGTCACAATAGAGTCCCATAACCAAAAGGTGCATTGCCTTAATTGTATGGTCTTGTTCTAAGCCATATATATCATGATAGACTATTTATTTATAAACTAATTATCACTTGTGTTAACGTACATATTGATCAGCCCTCGTGGAATAAAACATTGTCGAGTTTTGTTCTAGTGTCAATGACTTGTATTCCGGTTGTATAGAAAACGAGCTCAATTGATGTATTTAGCATCGTTTCCAACATTAAGAGAGTTGGTGCTAAAATGTTTATCAAGATGCGAATTAAGTTTTAATCCAATATTCAGAATTAATATTTCTCTAAAAACTATGCATTGTAAAAGTTAAATCTAATTCTTTTGCGTGAAGATATCACTATACAAAAAAGTTATCAGATTGGAAAAAAATGTTATCAATTCATTTTATGAACAAAACATTGATGTGTTTCACAAGTCAAAACTGTACTGTTTGTGGGATACTTGTTTACAGATATATATAGTTCAGTCTTATGTCATGTTTCATTTTCTTATCATACAATCATAATGTTCATTATTTAATAGATACTTTCGAGGCGTAGATTTACTGCCGATTTATGAATATTGTCATGGTTTCCAAAATTACCAATTTTGAATTACAGATGAAATGATATCGCAATTAGTATGAACTGCTTCTAAACATTTTTTTCCTTAAAAACTAATACGATAATAAAGCGTAAGTAAAGAATGCCTTGGAACAAAAAGAAGCCAGTTCTACTCGAATTGGTAAAGTCGGTTTGGTCAAGGGTCTGGAGAACAACATTTTGGGAGCGATGCTTTACCGTCTTATATGAAAACAAGACCTCAGAAATTCCAATTTGCGGTTGCAAGAACATGATGCACATAGTCAACAACTTTTAACCACAATTAACTGAGACGTTCATAGGCCAATGTTACATACTCCTATGCAGAATGTTAAGATGTAATCGATTTATTCAATGTACATGTAATGCAGAATCTTAAGATATTATCGACTTATTCTATGTAATGTTTAAGTTTTAGAACTGGTTTATATAGATCGCTGTTGAATTCATTAATTGTAATGAGCGTACAACCACTGCAATGCATTCTTAAATATGTTAAACAGATTTATCTAAATTTACCCCTAGAATTGCCCTGAAGTTGTCAAGATTTTGACATCTGAAGACAAGTGACAGATATATATTAAATTGCTCTCAGACGAACACAATATTGCATGCCTTGTGTGACTGAGTGACTTAAGTGGTGTAAAAAAGATTCGAGCATTTTCGGATGATTGTAATTACAACAACTACAGCTCTAAATACTTTGTTGTTCTCACATCAAGTTTCACTGGCAGACATTGTAGACTCAATTATGCAAAAGATAATTAGTGTATAAGACTGCATAATGAAGCAAAACATTGTATGACATCCAATTTTGCAGTAGAATAATGAATGTTATTCTGATCATTTTTTTATCTCTGTATATAGATAATGATACGAGGGTTGGTCAATTATGCATGAGATCGTACTCAAAGTGCAATATTTGGCTTTAAACCAGATTTGTCATCAATGCTACTGCTATTATTTAATGGTGTGTCTAAAGAATCACAACTTTATATTGTAGTAATATGTAAATTAGTGTACTTTGTCTTAATGATTAGTTTCTTATAGTTCATTATTGAATAGCAATGTATATCACTTTAATGTTGACCTGTTTGTGAATTTGTCTTGTAATATACATTGATGAGACTCTAATAATGATTTATATCTACTGGGAATGGCTGTGTTAAATTTGTGTTAAATATTCACACTTATACTGAAAAGTATGTAACAACTCGTAACTGAGTCTTAAGTTGCAAAGCAAACTCTAACGGAACGATGTAGAAATCCCAGGGCAGATTAATCTAGGAAATTAAATCCAAATATACACAATTTTAACTGATTACTTTTAATTAAAATTATTAGGACAAGAGTGTGGTATGTCTTGGGTCTTATTCAGAATGTGCAGATAATATAATATAAGCACTGAATCATAACTTTTATTGTCGAAACATTTCAGATATCGTTCTGAACTCTAGTTGTCTTTTCAGTTTTGCTTAAAGAAAAAAACACATATACTTACTTTACGAAACATTGTGAAATATGCTAAAGAAAATATTCTAACAAAACTTATTCATAATGCTGATATTTATTTATAATAATTTATGAAATTAATTGATTCTTGGTTTGAAAGTTATTTGAAACTGAAATGCAGAATGTTTCGTTATTTATAAGCAAATACATTGCGTGATTTAAAGTTTTTTTAACAACCGTTGTAAAACTTATTGAACACGCCTCACCTTAATTATGACGGTTACCAGAGTTATGCAATCTCATTTCGAGGACAATGAACTGCAAAGCTTCTTTGAATGCATAATTATTCTTAATATTTCACATCCTACAAGCCCGACAAGAGAAACCAATTTCTCTTAAGGTCAGGCAATATTCTATTAAAGGAAACCTTTTTATTACAAGCAGAGCTCCAAATAACTTGAGGTAGAATGCTTTGGTACTTATTCACTAAATAGTTTACAAAAACATTGCATCATCGGGTAATTTGGCTTTTTGAGATCTTGTTAATAGCTACGTCAATCTCAGTTGTTTGTGGCATTTACAGAGGGAGGGTCCTTTGTAGTTCAATTTGTTTCCATTTCCAAACTATTGTAAGCTCTGTCATTTTCGCCTTACAATAAGTTCGTGATTTATATCATCATACAACCATAATTCCTTTTTTAAATGTAATTGGATGAATTCTGTAATTATAACTGCAAAATAATTTTTTCACGATTTTTTTTCTATAAAATGAAATTTGGGGAATTCGCCAAAAAAATACATAAAATTAAATAATCGCAATTGTTACCTAATTTATACTATTTAGCATGAAAAGCATTTCGTTTTGAGCGTGTTATTCATGAATGATGTATCTACATCAACTACATGGTACTTTGACTGTTTATGGTATGCAAAGTTATTTGTAAACATTCTTATACTAATAATTACAGTAGTGTGGTAAACACCTACGAAAGATGAATGATATATTTTGAAATAAAAAATACTCATTTACATGTACTAAAATTGTGACAAAATGTGTATATGTTTTGTTTTCCTGCTGCTTAAATTCTTTTGATTTTGAAAATGCACAGACGTCACTTAGTAGAGCGTTTAGGTTAATATCAAAAACTATTTTGCCATGGAAAATGATCAGTTTTACAGTCTGCTACCGCCAAGTACGATTCACAAATTTCCCAGTGGATATAAACATCAGACGACACAGTCAAAACTGGTATCACTTACGAACTGAAGTTCGTAAATGTCTGTATTGAAAGTGTCTCGTTGGCTATGGGGTAGGGAGTCTTTCATGTGTATTGCAAAATATATACCGTGCGTGAGATTTCATAGCGCAAACGCCTGACTTGAAGACATTTTAGTGAACCGTACTAACCATGAACTCCGTAATTCGTATTATCAAACGTATTTTTACCATCTTCAAAAGCATTATTACATTTGATCACTTAAGACAGATCCCACAATTCAAAATACTCTGTTTTTAATAAAACCACCTTTTTATGATAAAAACACCTGTTTTTATTAAAACCTGGTTTTGTTTTTAAGAAATAAGTATTGATCCAGTGGTAAGTATTTCACTCTCACAATGTTTCAAATTTAATGTATGTAAATTAAGCTTGGCATTAAGTTACTTAAATGTATCAGAATGTTCAGGGGAATTTTCTTGACGATTGTGTTCTGTATAAAGGCTGCACTGGGTTATTTAGAAACATATATGTCTAAATCAGTCATTTAAAGTACTAATGAATAATGATTTTGTATGATTAAAGCATAAGCTTTTCCGGCAATCTCAACTTCTAAAAACATAACTGATATGTAATACATAATAAGTACATTTCAGGTTCACTCAGATTTATCTGTCAAAAGTGGTTAACAAGTACTAACACTATGTGGTCTTGTGTCTGTCAAATTTAACTGCTTCATCAAGGTTGTAAATTATGTATGGGTGTGTCATGCACAAGACAGATTTAAAATGACATATTCTGGCAATCATCTCAGCCAAGTTTTCATCTTGCCAGCATGCCGTACATAAACCTACACACTCATGATTTGCCCCAGTAACATACCGTCATAACAAACAATAGTTATGTTATCTCATAACTTACTGCTTAAGAACACGGTTCTTAGATCCAATATTTATTTGAAACAACGGGTGCTTTTGAAATGTGTTCGTATTACGACAGATTCATCCATCGGTGGTAGTGACTATTATCAGAAACAAAAGGCACACAAAGTTGTTCCTAAATTGACAACGATATAACAGAATTGCACTAAAATACAGTGTAAATTGAATTATCGTAATGTACGATTGCCGTTACTGGTCGTGATGAATGAAATCGTAAAAAAATATTTTCTTTAATTTTTTACATCTTATAAAAAACCATTAACGTTTTTAAATCATTTAATATGTTTCGTGACATTTTGCTAATACATTCACAACACAACATTTTCATCATAATTGGTAACATCAGAATACATAAATAAATTGTCTGTGGATCTTTTTCTTTAAACATGTTCCATTATCGATATCAGTATCGATTTACATCAAATTGCTCAATCAAAAAAAGTATAATTTTCATAACCGAAATGACTTGATAAAGGTTAAAATGTTGTAAGCTAGTTGTTCTGATAACAGTGTCAACATAACCTAGCTGCGTAAATTGGTATTTAAAATCATTAATCAAATAAACCGAGGCCGAAGGTAAATGCATGTAATATGAACACCAATAATCAAATAAACCGAGGACAAAGGTAAATAATTTGACGCAAAGTTCAGAAAAAAAAGTTATTTGTTGCGTAAAATCTGGTTTGTCTATGAATTCAGTCATCACGGCAATGCTCCAATGTTCTGGGCTTATTTCATTTAACATTTAACATCTGACAATTGTTGTTACAACATCACTTTTTCAGTAAGTTTTTTTTCTCGGAACAGGATGTTAACGACGTGTAAGAAATAGGTTTTCTGCAATTCTAGACATTTTATGAGGCTTCTGTCCAATAAGTGTGCAAGTGTTTAGACAGGATTCCAATCTTTGTCTTCCTTCTTTTAAAGTTTATTTGATATGCGTATCAAAAATGTCTGCACCGTAAAAAATAGAATGCACAAAGTAGATGTAGCATTATTTATGGTGTCTGTGATTTTTCCGTGCAAAATTCTCTTGAGAAAAGTGAGAAATCATTTCTTTTGTTTGTAATATAATTTGCCAAGTGTCTAGCATATAGCGTCATAGAAACAAAATGATCTTTTTTCTTGGAACCTGCATCATTTCACTCATTTTTAAAAGTAAAAAACAAGAACAAATCAAAATAGTGTATAGCATCTATAGATTTACTGTTCTACATTATGTGTTATGTCCAGGAATTAATCAGGGCACACAGAATTAATGAAAACTGTTTTGTATTTGCTATAATTTTGTTGGTACAAAATATAAAAAAAACATTTTAATTTCAATTTTTGACTTTGTCGAAAATGTAAACGAGTGAAAAAAGGATAATAATGGAAGCTGTTACTTACTTAAAGTTAAATAATTATTGTTCCTTTCCAGTTGATATAATCAAAATGTTTCAATCAGTAAATATTGCTGCTCGAGGTAGCTTCCTATTTGGTTTTCAAAGTTAGTAAATAAGATTTTCCTCAAATGTTTACCAAAACTTAGCAATAACTTAATAAAGAATATATTTATGTATGATTTAGTTTATTTCAATTGATATCATATCGAATAAGCTGGAAGCTTGAAGCTTACGTAACACTTATACAACAGTACTTAGGTCGTGATATATACGTTCTTTTTTACTTGACCTTCAGCAAGCCTTTGGGATAGGCACGGTTTCCTGAATGACCTTTGCCTATCACCAGCACACGAACCTTCACAGGAAGCTATTTTTGTATGGCGCCAAAATGATAATACAGAGTTTATTTTTATGCCAATAGTTTTGTAATTACCTCGGGCATTCAAAACGAAATGTCAAGCTTTGTGTTTATTAATAAATATTTGTCCTGATATAGACGAATCTCATGTCACACCAAGGAAACTATTAAAGTTATTGGAATAAAGTTTAGATATTGAAAACTTCAAAAATCTATTTATGTCTTTATGAACCACATTATGTTGTTTTTCGAAGACACATTATTTTGACATTTGCTGTGAATTGGATAAAGGATAAATCCCCGTTCTAGGCAGTACCTTATTTCATATTATCTAATATTGTTCCTTGACGTTGAAATTAAATTTTCGAATGTTCGTTTTCTTGCAGATTTATCATAGGTTCATGTCATCTGTGAAATTGTTTTCATTTAAAGATTAATGTAGTGAAGTCTTTCACATTTTATCAGATGGTCGGTCTTTTAAGCACAATTAAAACAACAGGCCTGTATTTGCACTACTGTAGTATTTATCAGGTCAAACCTTTAATCTGTGAGTGCTTTTTAACCATTTTCAAGAAATGAAATGGTCAGTGGTCACATAATCAGTAGACAACAATTTTTATTTCCTCAAGGTTATATTGCTAAGTCACAGATATCAGACTGTTTGTGTGACCTGAAATTACTGGAATGTTTGGAATACCTAGTATGTATCTTTTCTTATTTAAAGAAAGTATGTGTTGCTATTCTGAAATTCTAAAACATACACAACGCATTTTTTCCATTTTAAACAATGCATTACTTCTCAGCAAGATTACGTCATTTCGTAGGCGAACGAACATTTAGAAAATGTTAATAGAAATAACATGCTGTATTAATTACAACTGCAAGTTTTGGGTAATACTTGATTAAACATCAATTCTTTCGTGACGGAAATATGCCGACATTTTTGTAAATTAAATGCATCTTGTATTAGTATACACCTTATCTCAAACAAATAATTCACGGTAAATTATTGACAGGCTTTTAGTAATAAGAATGGCGGACCTACCAAAAACTTTTTTAAGTCTACTGAACATGGATTTTGCAGGATGCCAGTCAGATCATTTTTGCGTCTTTGATTAATCATTTCAGAACATTATATCAAAGCTTCACTTAACCTAACATAACTCACATTGTTCTCTTAAGTTGAGTCCGGCGAAGAGTTAGTTTGGCATGCTACAAAACCCCAAGCTACCTACATTTCGGGTACTGTTCCAAGGCGGTAATTTTGGATTCTAATATTTGTCTGCTACCTTGCTGAATATTCGGTCTAAATGTTTTATATGTGCCTCTTGCACTTCTTTGCTGTGTTAAGTTCTCTCTCGGGTACATACTTTGGCTGTGTTTCGTTGAATTATGCGTATTCAATTTCAATTTTGTAAGATTTAGAATAAAGAGTTTAAGATGTGCATTATTCTCTATGAAATTAAGACCATTATCCCAGATGAAAGAAGAAAACTGAATGTAAAATCAGAAATGGTGTTTGTTTTAAAGTCTTTTATCTTTAA
>JAFMSR010000007.1:34410002-34476908 GCA_022818135.1 Saxidomus purpurata
CACGTAAACGAGTGGTAAAGAAGATAATGGAACCTTAGAATGCTACAAAATTTAGATAATTTTACATTTTGTACTGTTTAAGCTGTATATTCAAGCTGCCTCTCAATGAAAACGAGAAAACTTCCAAAATATTCAATTTCGTGATTTATTGTGTACTGTAAATAAAAGAATAAGTAAATAAGATTTTCTACGACGCTGTAATTCACAATTTTAAAAAGACGCTACTACTCTATAGTTTAGTCTATTTATTTCAGTACGTTCTCGCATCACGAAGGAAACGTTATGGGTGATCTATGAGAAGGAGCTCTCAAAGCCTCTACTGAAGCTGTCTTTGGAGCAGTGAATTACGATCATCTAACTCAATGACTGTGTGAAACAAGCAAGTGACTGCAGTTATATATCAGTAACGTTCACTATATATGCATGTATATGTATGTGCTTTGTAAGTCTAATCTTGCTCTGGATATTAAAAAAATGAATAAAAGTTGAATTTTTCATAGCGCAAGTATGATATTTTTATGTGCTTACGTTCTCGTATTTTTATGTTCTTACGTTCTCGTATTTTTATATTCTTACGTTCTGATATTTCTATGTTCTTACGTTCTCGTATTTTATGTTCTTACGTTCTCGTATTTTTATGTTCTTACGTTCTCATATGGAGACACTGGACACGAAAGGACACTTTATTATTAGGTCAAAATGAAAATGAACTGAAAATGTAAGTCAATTTCCAAGATGCAAAATTTCTTCAGTTTAACAGAAATCGTTTTAAATATATGTTCAATAAAGTAAAACAATATAATAGGTCTACCATTTTAACAATCTGATATTAATAAATGTACAATTGTATGTCATTCATTTGCCACGGAATTATTTGGGTAAAATACATGATATATTGATGTTGAATTATAAGAACGTAGCAGATGCTTAGTAATTTATTTCTTTGAATTAAAAACATGTTTATCTCTTTTCCTGAATAAATATAGAAATATTGGGAACATAGTAAATTTGTAGACAGCAGTCAATAACAACAACAATATTGATAAAAATTGATATTATTTTAGATGTTTATTATCATCATCATCATTTACAAAGAACAGACTAAGTGTAAATGCGTGTTCCTCTCTCTGAAGTCCTATGACTGTCAGCAATACAATAAGTTTCACTGATTTTTTGGCTTTTTGAAATTCAACATATCTGTAGCATACTTTTTTTAGTAATATATGGATATAAAGAATTTAACCATGTAAGATCAATATATGTATTTTTGTACTCATCAGTTCGCCCGTCCGTCCGTCCGTCCGTCCGTCCGTCCGCAAGTCCATTAGCAATTTCTGTCCGGGGCCATACCGACCACATTCAATTTGGTTATTCAATATTAATCATAGTTTAAGCAAATGTTACCATAGAGAGTTGATGCCCTTTGAGATAACATATTCTATTGTCTAGGGAAATAGAAAGCCAATATTGTGTACATTTGCCCAGGTATCTATGGGTGATCTAATAAATCCCGATTTAACAGAAAATGTAACAATATTTCATTGAAAATACTTTTAGAATAATAGGTTTACAATGTGTGAAAACATTCTTAATATAACAGGAATGGAAGACCAACAAAACATTTTGCAACTGCACTAAACATATATTTTGTAGTATGTCTGTCTGATCATTTTTGCGTCTTTGATTAATCATGTCAGACCATTATATTTTAAAAGTTTAACTTAATTTAACTAATATTTGTCTCTTAGGTTAAGTCCGAGGAAGAGTAAGTTTGTCACGCTACAAAACAAAACGTTTGAAACTTATAGCTACTTGGTTTAAACAATATTTTATTGAGAAATCACATGTTATACATATTTAATATACAACAGCATAAAGGATTGAGTAGAAAGCTCTGGGCTTATTCATAAACTCTCTCCTTAGCTACTTACATTTCGGGTACTGCTCTAAGGCGGTAACATTAGATTCTAATAGTTGTCAGCTTCCTGTCTGAATAGTTGATTTGAATGCTTTGTGCGGCCTCTTCCACTTCTTTGCTGTGTTAAGTTTTCTCTTGGGTGCACACTTTGCATGCTGTATTTCGTTGGATTACAGTTCAACCTCTCTGAACGACATCTCCCTAGAGCAATAACCTCCCTTAAAAGACATACATTTTCCTTCCCGTTGTGTCAGTTACATACGAAATCTACCTCTGCAGAAAAAAACACCTCTCTGCAACAAAAACAGTTCTGTGTTCCCAAGGGTGTTCGCTCATGTGAGGTTGCACTGTAACAGTTTTCGAATTCCAATTGTTTATGAGACATACAAAATCAGAAATGACGTTTGTTTTATTTTAAGGTTACTTCAACTTCCTGGAGAGCACAGAACATTTCTAATGCGCATTAATTTTTTCAAAATTTTGTCCAAAAATGCTATATTGATTCAATTTTAATATATGTACTTGACCCGTGTTTTATATGATGATGATTGTAGAACAAAACAACTACAACTCGATTTTATTCACAGACAAGATGTTATTTGTATTTATTAGTTAAAAGTTTCTTTGTGAAATGACAAGCACTATAATTTTGGCAAACTACTTACTCTTGTGCAAGAGAACGGTCTTTGAATCACCGTGAAGCATATATCATTGTCTGTTACTAACGTCTTCCTGAGGAATTCCGAATGTAAGTTACAATGTTATGCATTGCATCTTACAGAAAAAACGCATATCAAAATAATGCTGAATTCAAACGGTTACTTCCTATTACGCAAGGAAACAGATACACTAATTCATTGTATAAGTTGGGTCCTAACTCTCGTCTATGATTAGTCTTAACATAATTACATGGGTAACAGTAAAGTTAACAGAATATGTTTCCCTCGACTTGAGTGGCCAAAAAAGGCAACATTTTGATCCTGGCAAATTTGCATATAAAATATTTCTTTGCAATAAACCCTTGTGACGGTGACACTAGAGACCCCTACCCTTAGAAATAATTTCATCCGCGTATTGCGAAACATTCGAGATCAATCTTCACAAAAGCAAGATGTCTCAAAATATTACCGTTTCAATATCACAAGTGTAGTTCTTTCTCTCATTATGAAATGTAAATGGTTTGTACATTTCATAAGAGACTTGTTCTAAAACACATCGATCGACTGAATGTAGCCGATATAACGAACGTGAATGCTCAGAAACAAAATTGATATACCGCATATATTTGAGGAGTAGCCTTATTGTGTATCGAGTAAAAAAAAATTAGAACAGGTGTGTTTGAAATAATTCAGTTAAAAAGCGTTTATGTCAAAAACCGTGTTCATGGCTTTGATATATTGCTAAAAAAAGTCATGTATTATTATATAGAAACTTTTTAACATTCTCCTAAGTGTTGTGGAATGTAGGCGATCTTAGGCAAAACATTATCGCTGTTTGTAAACAGTCACGGTCACAAGTATTCAGTAGGGAACACACGGGGTTTTTTTGTTTGTAATTGTGCTTATTGGGTCCACCATCCTCTAAAGAGGCTATCATCGGTACGACCCGTAACACACGGGGCAGTAAATTACATAGCATTATATTGTAGGCACAGCAGAGTGTGTATCTCCTTAAAACAATATGTTTTCATTAAGATAATCTTTCAAACGTCATGCTGAACTCTTTATTATTTGAAAATAGTTAATAAAAGCATGTGAGTCAGCGGACATTTTCCTGCATGATAAATATCTGCAATCTGAAATAAAATGCAGCTCGTATGGCGAGACACAAGGGAATCTGACAATTACTTCACACTACGTGATTAGTTAAAGGTCCAATACTAAGGAAAGCGAAAATTCAAATATACTTTAAAAAACACAGAAATAAGTTATTTTTAATAAAAAATGAAAGTTGGTATGTAGAAATTCTAAATAAACCACAGTACATGTACAATTATTTTTCTATGCATTATGAAGAAAGTTAAAAAGACCTGGGTGGTCATTTTGTCGAATCACTGAGATTTCAACATAAAACACATACTTTTCTTCGTGTTCCAAACACGTTCTGTAAATTTTAACCTGACAATCTTCATTATTTAGTGTATTGCATAAGGTAATGTCTAATTGCCATTGAAATAACTGTCACTTAATTTTCGCTTAGTAGTGGACCTTTAATAATTTAGTGGAGTTCTTTAAGGCAGTATACGGATATTGAAAGACTAAACACGCTTACTATTTTTTTCTTGAAATTTATTCCGTAAGGTAGTTCCACGTGACACTTGATCAATTTATTATATTAAACATCAATCGTATTATTGTTAAAATCATAATTTATATTGTATATAAATTCGTTTATGTTTCGCAGATAGCAGTGTACTTAAAACCTGATATGCATTATACATGTATCGGGATAGATAGCCACTTACTTCCTAGTGCTTTGTCATATATAGGTCAGATGCAGATTATGATAAATTTAATCCCCTGCCAAGCTTATATTTACACGTGACCGTGGTCAGTTCTGCATCATATCATGTAATCTAGCTCGCAGCATCTCAGATCTCGACCAATCGTAAGGCCAATTAACTTGTAGTTAGCGTGACTTCAAAGGTTCGCGTGGTTTTGAGTTAATTCAAGAAAGCGCCCACTCAGAGAAAAAGACGTACCCGGAACATTGGTTTGGATTTGTAATTTGTATCGTTTACATTTTATTTCCCTATCCGCCCCAACCTCCCTCCTGGCTATCTATACCTATTCATGCTGAAATCTAACAATTGTTTTAGGTGGTTTTCATTGTCCAACTTTGTATCATTATTAATTTGAACTTGATCTGATAATCTTATTCTATGAAATTATTAGAATACATATTTGAAAATAAAACGTCTGGCAGGACCTGGCTCTGCCAGACAATATCAATCAAAAAGGTGTTCGTAGTTATAGTAGTTAAGTAATGTTTGGCCTTATAATAAAAGCTCAACGGCTAGTTCTATGCTACAAATGAACTTCGAGTGACTAAACAAACTGGCGTCAAGAAGACATAAAATGTATACGTTTTACGTTTTTTCTGCAGTGCTAGACATGAGGCCTCTCACCAATTGTTCTGTTAGTATGTAGCCAACATTGCACATCTTTTCTCTTTTCAAATTCTGTTAAAAACACATCAATTTTGTCTGCACTTTGCAAAACCGAAAACACGAAATAGATGTCGGCATGCATTATCTATAGTATCTGTGATTTTTCTGGCTTCTGTTCAAGCGAATTCATATAATTATTCTGTTTTGTTTATAATTTGATAGACATGAAATACTCAGTTGTTGATACTTGAAAGAGAAAGACTTCAGTTAAAATATCAAAACACTTCTTAGATAAGACACATCATTGTTACTTTGATTGTTTTTCGTCGGGTTTAGTCTGTACACGAACGCAGATAGAACCTTTAGAGTAAATAGAATGTAGACAATTGCGTTACTTTATGCCATGTTTAATCAAAGTAGAACTTTCAAAGGATTCACACATCATTTTGTATTGTTCAAGAAGATTTTAAATAACCTCAAAGTCGCAATTATTTGATAAGAACTGTACTTTTCTAAATTTCAGTTTAAGGTCTGTAGCTAATCAAATATTTCTTAAATGTTGAAATGCACTTCTTTGATTAGTTTCATTACATGTTTATTAATCGAAATAATGATAGATTATATACTAGTACATGATCAGAAACTGATAGTTACATTTTGCACTGGAAACGATTAGAATGAAAGATGGAAACCAAACCTCCATCTGATGAGGAAGTATCGATATGACCACCGGTGAAGCTCTCTTTTCGCCAATTGAATGCGATTCAGCTAACCTTTACAACCAATTAATTCTATTATATGTATCTCCTATTAAAAACGACGAAAAGTAAAACTATGTGTTGAAAATTATCTTTTAAATACATGTATCTAAATGGTATCGTATCAAATGAATATGAATGAATTAATTTATGAATTAAATATAGCTAAGGAAAACGTTAAATTAAAAGTTGATATTAAAACATGCATGCTTTTTTTAATATTTAAATGTTATCGTATGAAGTGAATATGACCCAAGACATGAAAAAGGGCACTTATCTTTAGACCATGTGCTAAGAGTTATGATCCGATTATAACTAAATTGGTGCAGTATTATAAACGTTTACTAAAATGAACATATCATGTAGTAGTACTACGTGACACATGTAAACAAGAGGCACAAGATGGCCCTATATCGCTCATCTGCGACTTATGACAATATGTGACCACCAAACTTTATACCATGTATCATAAACACAAACATTCTTTTTGACCTGCAAGGCAAACCTTTTGACCACATGATGATTGGGTTGTAAATGTCACCTGTATGGCATAAACAAGCTTTTTAACCGGGTGACTTAGTTTTTGACCTCAGATTACCCATATTCATACTCGACCTAAATTTTATCAAGACAATCATACTGACCAAGTTTCATGCAAATCCAATGCAAAATGCAACCTCTATTGCACACACAAGGTTTTCCTATGATTTGACCCTGTGACCTAGTTTTTGACCCCGGATGACCCATGTTCGAACATGACCTAGATTTTATCAAAACAATTATACTGACCAAGTTTCATGAAAGTCCAATGAAAAATGTAACCTCTATTGCATACACAAGGTTTTCCTATGATTTGACCCTGTGACCTAGTTTTTGAACCTAGATAACCAATGTTCAAACTCGACCTACATTTCATCAAGACAATCATACTGACCAAGTTTCATGAAAATACAATGAAAAATGCAACCTCTATTGCATACAAAAGGTTTTTCTATGATTTGACCGGGTGACTAAGTTTTTGACCCTAGATGACCCGTATTCAAACTCGACCTAGATTTTATCAAGGCAATCATATTGACCAAGTTTCATGAAAATACAATGAAAAATGCAACCTCTATTGCATACACAAGATTAAGTGTGGAAGGACAGACAGACAGACGACGAACACCAGGCGATCACAATAGCTCACCTTGGAGCACATCGTGCTCAGCTGAGCTAAAAGGGCATCTGTCAAAATTTAAGAAGCCTATTTTATGTTTGTTCATGGTTCTATTAGTTAGCAAAGTATTAGAAATATACATAAACAAATATAACCAACCCGATGTAACAGAGTTCAAAAGATGATTTTCTTGAAGTCAGGTACCGAATGTTGCGGTATGAAGAGATACCTAAGGTATCCTTACTAGAATTATTAAATGGATATTATTTCAACGCAGTAATTTTTCGTGTCTTCTCGTTGATCCAGACATATTTGGATATGAGAATGTACTATCTCGGACCCTACCGGCTTTAAGCGAGAGGTTAACAGGCTATACACAATACATGTGCTTATGGTTTCTCTCTCTTCACTACCTCTCCTATAACTTGCATTAAAATATACCATATGGTGTGGCTAGCTAAACGCTTCCGCTAACAGATGATGCCATAAATCAGACAAAACCCCTCAGTAATACTGAATAGATACCACCTCCGTCATCTCGAGGTGTTGATCTGGCCCATCTTGGAGTAGCTGGAAATTATTACACCCATACACCGCACATTGTCTTCCTCTAGAGCTGTTAGACTTTTGAGGCTGGCTCATACTTCAGGTTCTGAAAGTTAAATAAGATTGATTTAGAACTTTTAAAGTCAACTCTTTATTTCTTGGGTTTCACTACCATAGAAAGTGCCAATGTACATGATTGCTAGCAGGGCTTGAACATTTAAACCTCAGCCAATGTAGAGGATAAGGTGTCTGCCTGCCTCATCCTCGAGTTCCACTAGGGTCACGACCTTTCCTCCTGATATGACACCACTACTGTTTTTTCGAGGACGCAGACTGAAGACTGACTTGATAAGCTAAAAGCTTTCTCAATCCAACTCAAATAAATTGCAGAATATCACCGTGCTGTTTTCGTATGTATTTATAAGAAGAATAATATTTATTTAAAAGTCAGAAAGATACAAACAACAACTAACATAAGTATGCTCATGGGCACTTGTGAACTGACCATGCAAGTTTGGCGTATGAGCCTTACTGTGCGAAAAAAAACAACTGCAGAACCGAGAGAAAACTGTCTGATTCATGTGACAACCAACTATCTCACATATACTGTAGTCTAGATCAGGATTGAACCCGGGTCGCATAAGCGGCCCGGTAGCTCAGTCAGTAGAGCATTCAGCCTGTAAGCGAAAGGCCCCGGGTTCGAGCCCCAGTCTGGCTGCACACTTTTCTCACCCTGTGACAGGTTAACTGGTTAATAGCGAGTTTGCTAAAACAACAGCCAATTATTGTATAATTTATGTTTATTATTCATTGTTCTTTACTGAAAGTTGTTTACACAGCATGTTTGTGTTTACTTTGTTCAACATTCTGAAAAATCAAGAGTGAAGATCTGTAGGATTACCAACTTCTTCCATTTTCTAAATCTACAAAAGCTAAGGACAGTAAAGGTTACCTTTATTTTCTTCATGCAAAAAGCAAGTTAAATTGATCGAAATTTAAAAAAATGACTTGGTAATTATAGTGTCATCGTATTTATTAACGATTATAAGTATATAACTAAATACCCGTACTATGTAACAACCCGTTGTTTCGTGTCAAAAGATTTTTACTACATGTACATAAACGACACCAAACAAAGAAAAAAAAATACTTTTACAATGAATAAACACAACGTTATGGTGTCATTAACATTCCTCAACATGAAATACATCAAATATACATATTTTTAATGCAATTTTTAAGAATAAATCCTAATATTTACCTGAATATCGTATCGATTTCTAATAGTCTTCCTTTGTTTACCGGTTTTGTTTACATCCAGAGCCTCGTTTTGGATTTCGCGGCAAGGGAAGTAACTCGGTAACTACATTGAAGTAATCGATTGTGAAAAGGGACTATTACAGCAGAGGTAATTACTGCCATCAGTTCAGTCTAGTCGTCTGGTGTCACGAACCGTTGTAGAAGAGAAGTCAAATTAATGAATTGTAACTATGTCTGGTGTGAAATAAATTTCTTTATTGTCATATTTTTCTATGCTGGGGCTAATTTTTCGCAACCTCAACAAGTTGACTCGAAATCTACGTGCCAGAATTCATTTTTCTTTCTGGCATTTTTTATTAATAGAACGTTGACACTTTATTATAAGTAACGTATCTGGATTTTTTACCTTCAGGTCAGTAAAGTAACGTTCTTTTCCGCGCTATCCCCTGTAGGTTCAAATTCAGTGTCTCTGAAAGTATGTATCTAATAGTAATTTCGTGTTTTAACTGACGACCTTACGTATTCAGTTTGCAATTAACATCTTTACCCGAAAAGTGATTTAGCAGTTCAAGAGAAAAGGCAGTTTTTCTCCGGTCTTCAAAACCTTGAATATAAAATGTATGAAATTATAACTCATATCAAGATGCGATTAAACATCTTTTAATATATACTATGTGGTAATTTTTCGCGTTGCGAAACTTTTGCAGTTATTTAGCATTCAACGGAATTTCTCTTATAATTAATTTATCAGAAATTAATCATTTGCGAAAGCTTTTAATTAGCGAGATGGAAATTGGCTACAACTAGCGAAAGTTTAATTATCGTGAATATTACACAATTTACTGTAGTTTAGTAAAGTACTACTGTCACAATCTGTCATTGAAATGATTCGTCAGCAAGTATGTGTGGCAATAACTTGCTAATGATCAAGTTGTTTAATGTAGTATGATGTATACTGGTACATGTACATGTATTTAATCACAGAAATGACGACATCTTTTTGGTAAGAATGAACTTTCAGAGTCTTTTTTGAGTCTGTGAAGAAGTAAAAGTAGCACGCCATATCTTCTTCTGTAATTAATAACATAGTTTACTATTTCTATCTAAAGTTTCTAAATGTTCGTTCGCCCACAAAATGATAAGATAATGCAGCAAAATAATGCATTAAACTTTCAAAAAGAAGTTTAAAAATTTCTGCATTTTATGTTCTGGTTGGAACTATTGCACTACATATTTCCTGTGAATGTAGAACATTTTAAATTTTTATAATATCTTCAAAATATTTCTAGACTCTACCCAAAATTGAATCGAAATAACTTGGCAAAATAACTTGCAAACGACAAAATGATCCCGAAATTAAGCGTTGTTGACTACATAGCTTAATGGGACTGCCCAAAAGGGATGCAATGGTGCGCCAAAAGAAACGATCAGAGACGATTTCATGCCGCCACTTAACACTTGCAATTGCATAAAAATGGTAGTAGGTTTCACCTTGTGTAATATAATTGAATGGAAAGTATTGACTAGTCTGATCTACAAACAAAATGTAGTTCATATAAAAGAGAGCTCGTGTGTTAGTTTAAATGAAAGACAAAAACGTTATTCTGACTAACTACTGTGCAAGAGCAGGATGTTTGAATCATCATAAAGTATAAATAACTGTAATGTTTAGTAGATCTATGTGACTGACGTCTTCTTGGACGGATTCCAAGTACAAATTGGAGATGCACTGCAGCGTCTATAGAAAAGTTACATTAATTGTTTTTTCTAAACATTACGACAATAAAACAGCTACATTAGTTCATTATACAAAGAGGGTCTTAATTCTCTTCAATTGATGTGCTGAATAAATGTGAAATTGAATTCCATGGGTAATGGGGAAAATTACAGAAATTGAAAGTTTGGCCCCATTTAGCTTGACAGTCTGTCATAAAGAAATGAAAGAATTGTTTTGTAATTTGTTTCCTTTTTAATACAAAACAGAAGTATACCCCAATACTTATACTGATGTCACATCGTCAACACAATCAGCATACACATATCGTCTTTATATAGCCACACACCACTCAGATATTAGATAAAGCTTGGATGTAATACAAGACGTTTTTGTAATGAATCCGTCATATTTTGCGGGTTATTTTGTAAAAAAAAAATAATATAAAAGCATTTTCCCTGAACACGATGCTAATGGCGTTTATGTGAAACAGTTGTCTGCAACTCTATACATTTTATGAGGCTTCTGTCCAATTATTTTACAAGTGTAAAGCCAAGATTCCGGTGTACGTTTTCTGCCTTTTCATATTAAGTTGAAATATATATTAATTTTGTCTGCACCGAGGCAAGAGTGAACAGGAATAGATGTTGGCATTATTTATGGCTTCTGTTGTTTTCTTTGGTGTCTGCATGTGCCAATTTCTTCTCAGAAAATACAGTAATGATTTGCTATATTAGTTATGCAATTATTCCGTTGTCTTGTTTTACCTTAATAGACATCAAATTCTCCTTTGTTTAAAAGTTGAAGAGAAAGACTACAGGTAACAAAATAAGAATATACATAAATGTTCATTTGATTGTCCGTCGTTAGGATTTGTCTTACATGTTAACGAGTACAGGAGGAGTTAATGGAACCTTAATTTAGAAACTTAGGCCTTAAAAAATGTTTGTTTCAGGTTTCATGCCCTTAAAAAAAAGGGTAGGTAGGTAGGGAAATTATTTTTTTATTATTATTTTTTTATTCTCAAACAAACCAAATTCAACATAGATTTTAATGATTTTATGCTAAAAAATATTAACACGCAAAAAATTTTCTAGGGTCGGGGCAAAAAAATTGGGTAGGTCGGGAAACCTAAAACAAACATATTTTTTGCTGACGCCTTAGATTACTTTTTGTTGTGTTTAAGCCGTTTCTTGCAATGGCAAAATAAAACTACCCAACGATTCATTTTTTGCGATTTTATGTCCACTGTAAATGAGTAGAAAATATTCTAAACAACTTTATAAAACACAAGTTTGTAAGGACTCTGGTATAATATATTCGAGTCTATTGATTTCAGCACGTTCTCGCATCATGAAGGAAAGCCTATTAGTGAATTACGAGAGTTCTCCGCGCCTCTGGTGAAGCTCTCTTTGGAGCAATGAATGATGATCAACTAACTCACCAACTTGGTGTGAACATCCCCCCCCCCACGAAAAAAACAGTGGCTGCAGTTTTAAATAAAAAATGTTCACTGTATGTACACATATGTGTTTTGTAAGTTTAATATCGCTCTGGAAAAAAAGACAATTAAATTTTTCATAGTACAAGTATGATCTGTTTGTGTTCTTATGTTGTCGTACCTTTCAAATGATGCGCTGCACATGAAAAGACACTTTAATATTAGGTCAATATGAAAATGTACTGGAAATGTTTGTCAGTTTCCAAGATGCAAAACTTCATCAATTTGACAGAAATCGTTTTAATTATATGTTCAATACAGCAAAGCAATATTATAGGTTTACCATTTAAATCTTATATAAATTAATCTACACATGTATCGTATTAGCTTTGGGTAAAATACGTGATTTATTGATGTGGAATTAGAAGAACATAGCAGACATTTAGTATTTAATTTAACAAGAGGGCCAAGATGGCCCTATATTACTCACCTTGGTACAAGTCCACTTGCCTGATGGAAGATCACTAAACAATGTTATATACCAAATAGGTTTTCCTATATACGTCTTTGTTAAACAAGTGACTCCCCCCCCCCCCAGGAAAGGTCAATTGTGACATTTGGGGCATAATTTGAACAAACTTTGAAGAGGTCTACTAAGCAATGCTGCATGCCAAATATCTAAGCTCTAGGCCTTGTGGTTCCAGAGATTTTTAAAATTTTTCCTATATAAGCCTTTGCAAAACAGTGACCCCCTAGGCAAGGTCAATTTTGATCCCAGGGGCATAACTTTATAATCTTGGTAAAGGTCCACTAGACAATGCTACATGCCAAATATCTAAGCTCTAGGCCTTGTGGTTCCAGAGAAGAAGATTTTTAAAGTTTTTCCTATATTAGCCTATGTAAAACTAAAAAGAGACCCCCAGTGCGGGGTCAATGTTGATCCAAGGGGCATAATTTGAACAATCTTGGTAGAGGTCAACTAGCCAATGCTACATGCCAAATATCTAAGCTCTAGGCCTTGTTGTTTCAGGGAAGAAGATTTTTTAATTTTTTCCTACATAAGCCTTTGCAAAACTAAGTGACCACCTGCAAGGGGTCGGGTTTGACCCAGGGGTCATAATTTGAACAATCTTGGTAGAGGTCCACTAGACAATGTTATATATATATCTTTATTGCCTCCAGGTGAGCTAAAACGCATTTTTCTCTATAAATATACAATAATTATACTAAATATAGAAATTTATTAATTCAAGATAGCAGTTTTCACATAGTTTTAAAAATATTCTTTTATAAGCCAGGCAAAGCCAGGTGAGCTAAACAAGTCATGTTAACATACCTGAATCACTAGAAAATGCTCATGCCAGATATAGTAATCACTAATTCAAGATCAACAGTTTTCGCATGATTGAGGAAACATTTTTAATGAAACCTCAAGATACAGTCTATTCTCATGTAATTAGATTGGTTAATAGTGATAAAATATTGAGACACAGACAATTTTTTTTCACTTAGACTGGTTATAATGTTATAGCAGTTAGTAAAATTTGAACTGAATAAACGCAAAACAGTCTACGAAAAAAGACGCACAAAATGTTCATAAGTGAAGTAGTGAATAGTTCTTTGCACAAATATTATGAAATTAAAGAAAATTACCTAAGCAGGTAAGATTTAGAACGGGTTAACATCACTGTTCAGTGTGTAGCTTCAAAAATGTCAAAAGATTGATGCTATTTTTTTATTCAGGGTAAACTTTTAACTGATCTTATTATGTCTCTGTAAACGTTTAGAAAGTAGTTAACAGTTGTTGCTGTTCGGCCAGTTCGTTCAAACGGGTTATATAAGTGAAGTAGGGGATAGTTTTTTGCATAAATATTATGAAAATCGTCTATGTAAGATAGAGAATGCGTTAACATCATTGTTCAATCTGTAGCTTTAAAATGTCATAAGGTTTATGCTAATATTTTTTGCATTTACGTAAACGTCAACTTATTTAATACATCTCTGTAAAACGTTTAGAAATTAAGCAGTGAACAGGTCAATTTTTTGATCGGCAAGTATAAAACACCGGTAAAGGTCAAACATACCGTTATCTTCCGGTAAAATGGATCCATTATGTTACCATGACTCAAGTTTTTAAAACTTGTATACACAATCATACTACAGTATGTTTTTGAATGGAAGTATTCTCACGGAACAAAAAGCAATATATTTACTCGATTGCCGAGTCCAGTGTGAATGGCTGCATATACAAAAAATGTACATTCTAAGCATACATCGGTCACATGATCAACATTAGTTTTTTTATGTTTACTGAATTTGCTTTGTCTTGATGCCAGGCATCTACATCTGTTACATTTCCTTTTTCAACAAGGAAGCACTTGGACTGTTGGTTTTATAGTTTTCGCTTTAAAAAATATAGTTTCTTTAATAAAATAAAAGCTGTAATACATTGTATGTGGAATATTTTTGCTCGAATTACAAAGTAGGAAGCTGTCTCTCGGAAGGAAAAATAAAGTTTTAAAACATGGGGACTTGGCAAGAACAAGTTAAGACACTGTTCTAAGGCCTGCTGTAATACTTTTTCCAGTCAGAGGTGTAACTTGCTGAAGTTATTTTGAAAATAACTTCAGTAACTTATCTTTGAAACAGTTTGTTAATAAAATAGCTTCCCTTTGCTGAAATATTTAACTCCCTTGCAAGTTAAGGTGAACAAAATAATGGCAATTTCTGAAAATAACTTCATCAGGTTATTAGTCAAAATTTCAGCTTTTCTTTAATTTATCCATTACTAGCAGACTACCTCCACAAATACCTTTAGATAAGAGGAAGAAATGCAGGTTCTTTTTAATAAGACATAATGGATTTATTGCCAAAATTCTCTTGGAGATGCCTTCAAAAAAGTCCAGCTTCAGAGACTAGGCGTAAGAAGGTTTTATCATGGCAAAACAGATTTTATTTCATAATCATGAAGTTCAATGATCAAAGAATACAAGAAAAATACATGAACTCCCAAGAAAATTTGTTTTCTTGTGGAACGACAATTTTTATTCTTTGTAGTATTTGAACAAAAATAACTTGAATGAATTATCATGACTGAAAAATAACTTGTAGAAGTTATTTTTGTGAGTGATTAGTAAAACCTAAATATAACTTGCAGAAGTTACAATCATGGTGATAAATTCATTGAAAAGTAACTTATTCACGAGTTACAGACCTGACTGTTTGTATCACAGTTTTCTTGTTACAAGAATGTATTTGTATTTCATTCATGCTATACTCTGTGCTTATGTTTTTCAATTACAAATTTCTATACTACTGAAGGGAAGCATGATGTTATGACGTTTGTTGTATGTCCGTCCGTCCTGCAGGACGATAGGTATTTGTTGGGTACAAGGTACATTATAAATCACTGTAGACTCAATTTCTATTCATTCCATTCGCATATTGTGTACTTTTTTGTTACTTGTAGGGTTTTACCACCCTTTCATAAATGTCCCAAACAAATGTCCAAATACGAGGAAGTTCTTCTGTCCATTTGCAATTTTTGTCCGAAGACTACATGTATGTACCACATATGTAAAGCAATTTCAATCAAACTTTGTGTTTATTTCTATATAGAGTTAATGCCACCCCAGGTTGAGTTTCATCAGGAATACTCAATAATATGGTTTTACTTGACATTTTGGTTTTACTTCACGTCTTAATCTGGATATCTCCTGTTCCAGTTCAAGTGTATAATTTTTCATTTGTTTCAGTTTGAAAAGTTTTTCATTTTCATTCAGTAACTTATTTGGTACTCTACAATTCAGCCAATTTTTCTTCTGTGTAGGAACCTTTTCACAAGACTCGCGTCTTTGTTGAGTCTTTTTCAACGTTTTCCTATACGTTTTGCATTTATCACATCGTTCACTTCTCCTGTTGATAAGTAGGTAACATGAGGTGGATCTTATGACAGAGCCAATATACCAATACTCTCTGAAAGCAAGGCATTTCTTTCCATTTGCAACATCTAGAAATGCTCTAACAGGCACCAAGTCTTGAATGTCTTTGTCTTTATTTCCCTGACAAATTTTGTATTTTCCTATCTCTGTTATAATATGGTTGAACTTTTTGGCTTCATAGCATGTTCTCCCTATTATATCCCATACAGGATGAAATTCAGGCAACGACTGTCCATGAACTTGGATCTTCAACCTAAAATCTTTCCCAATCCCTACACATATCTTTACTCGTGGTGCTTCGCTAACATGATCACTGTCATATAATTGTATAAATTTAATTTCCTCTGAAGATTTTACATATATGAAACTATCATCAGTTATTTCTTCTTGACACTCAAAACGTAACTTGCTGTACAAACGAGATGTTTTACTTTCAACAAACTGGTCTAAATCGTCATTAAGATAGTATTGATACACTTTGTCCAACACTACGTAAAACTCACCAGCTTCCTGTCCATCACAATCACACGAGTTGCCATTTTCCAATGAAACTGTCTCACTGTCAATGCAGCTTTCAAATTCTGTGTTATCAAACAAGTTAGCAAAAAATAGGTCGGAGTCATAATGCTCCACTACTGATTGAACCTTTGGTTTTGGAAGAACACCTGCTCTACATGGTCTGCTTGCGTACTTCTTTTTAACAGACAGTCTTGACTTCTTGCGAACCATGATGAGATATCTGTTCACTCTATGTATCGGTAAGTGTTGTGTGAAGAGACTGGAAGTTACCTGAAAGTAAATAAAAGAAAGTAAGTCAAAGGACAACTGAATTGAAATGCATGTACTTTTGATAATTGCATGTCAGTACTGTTTATTTTGAGTTATTGCAATACTTGCAACGTAACACCAACATTTTAGGGGAGAAGTGACTTCTCCCTCAGTTTTATTTAGACAGTCCAGAACAGTAGGCGGACACTTTTTCCGGCAACCTACTTGTTGTGTCTAATCTGTCCAGGTTTAGATCATCCGGTCTTCATATCTATTCAGATAAGTCCTTGTTCGGAAATTTACAGAAAGTTGTGCGTGTCAACAACGCACTGCGCATGCCCAGTCTGGCTCTGCACGAGGTACGGTCACGACCTGTAGCAATCAAACGATTTGACCAGTATGCGGACACCCTCAGACTTGTTGGAAGAAAACGGAATGAAACGAATAGTCTAGATCCTTGAAAAGATTTGTTAATGATTCTTTTTTTAAGAATTCAAGTGTTTAATTATTGAAAAAAATTTTTTTGTCCATTTGATGTGCTAAACAACTGTGCCAAGTTAGTTTGAAATCAATCAATGCATTACAAAGTTACAGTCCGGACACAAATGTAGGCATATATACAGGATTCCATTACCTATAAACTCTTAAGTGTGACATTGACCTTTGAGGAAAGGACGTGGGTCTTGCACACGACACGTTGTCTTGATGTGTTTGACATTTGTGCCCAGTTGTTTTAAAATCCTTCTATGCAAGACAAAGTTACAGTACAGACACGATTGTAATGGTTCGTTCAAATTTGGAATACTGCGCATCTGTCTGGAACCCCCACACACAGCAACAAATATCCAAGCTGGAGATGGCGCAATGCAGAACTGCTAGATACACCTGCATCCGTTACAGGAATACCAGCAGCGTTACAGATATGCTCAATGACCTCAGCTGGGAGTCATTAGAGTCCAGGCGCACCAAGATCCAACTCACCATGAATGTACCGGATCCTCAACAATCAAGTAGATATAGACGCTCCCACCTATACTAAGCCTGCATCTACACGAACAAGGTGCCAACATGCATTGAAACTACGACAACTACCAACAAAAACCAACACTTACAAGTACAGTTTCTTTCCAAGGACTGTACTCACTTGGAACTCTTTACCGGCAACCATAGCCGAGGCTCCTGACTTGGTACACTTCAAGCAGGAGCTTACCAAGATCACCATCTAATTGCAGCTATCCGCCCAGACTGTTTTAAGAACCTAGGATGGTCAGAGCTGTACCGGTTGGGTGAATTCCCATTAGGCGCTACGCTAACCGGGTTGGTCTGTCACTGAGGAACCGCGCAGTCTTGGCACTATCTCTTAAATTCTCTTACTTTGAACTAACTAGTTTCTGTCTATTCCATTATATCTGTATGATTATCTGAATTGCTTTTTACTTTTTCTTGCCACTAGCCGAAACATAATGGTCAAAACAGGAACGCAGAATCAACGTATTCTACGTTCCTGGTCAAAATGATGACAGAGTTTCGTACGATGTAGATGTGTGCATATTATAAAGAGGACTCCATTACCTTGATACTCTAAGTGTGACCTTGACCTTTGAGGTAGGGACATGGGTCTTGCACGCGACACGTCGTCTTGATGTGCTAGACGTTTATGCTAAGTTATTTTAAAATCCTTCAATGCATGACAGAGTTACAGTCCGGACACGAATTTAAGCTGGGACGCACAGACGGACGGACAGACGGACGGTGCGCTTTTAATATGCCTCTCTTCGGAGGCTTAAAATAACCCCTCGTTACTTACAGTTTATCCTCCCACTTCTTAAAAGAGCGAAAATGTAAATTTACATTTTAATGACACATGATCCACGTTGGCCGCCATTTTACGTCACCTTATTCTGATTGGCCGACAGCTTTTTTAGACTACAGTAGAAGCTAGTTCACGTCGAGCACGTCCCGGTATAGACCGCTCCTGGTTTCAAAACACATGAGTTGTGGCCCTTTACCACTTGCACTTCAAGAGTTTTGCAGCTTATTTTCATTGTTATTCTCCTTTTTTCCGTCTTAACATAAAATGTTCTGTACTTTACTGAAGCAGGCTATATTGTCTAGGAAAATAGAAAACCAGCATTGTGCATTGCTTGATTGAAAATAATTTTAGAATAAAAGGTTGCGAAAAATTTAGTTAAAACATTCTAATAGTATGGTCCGGTCTTTCAAATAGTATGGTCCGGAAACGAGCGTAATACGATAAATAACCTGCCTCGGATCACGTGACAAACATCCGGGTACCCGCAATTTTGGAAAAAGAAAGAAATTATTGATACTTTATATCTACGTATATCTCGATATTTTACCAATCAATTTCACCAACAAAGTGATCCTTAATACAATATATGCATTCCCTTATCATTAAATAATATTATATTTTACCGATGTTTCGTTTTAGGTGGATTTACGCATTGGAAAGTTGACCTCATACGAACGGGTTTTTTCTAAATGACCAAAAGCCGAAAACCGACCTAATTTTAGCGCTTCTTTCCGACTTGCATGGTGTTCATGGGGTTGATGTAACATCTTTTTCTCATAGATTTAAGTCTAATGTATGTCTGTTATGTCTTACATTTTCGTATTTCACCCGTATTTTAATTTTCTGGGACGGTTAGATCCGTTCAAAATCTAAACATGGCGTCAATGGTGATTTTTTTTTTCTCGATACGGTGATATTTGTGCACAGGTTTTCACTATATATTTAGAGTCAAATGATGGAAAATTGCTAATTAAAATGTAAATTAAGAGTTATTTTTGAACGGATATGAATTAGATTTTCGTTTTTTTTTTATTTTATAACATAATAACGTACAGTTTTGTAAGACCAGTATCGCGAGTCAAATTACCATCCATCGCTAAAATGCGCAAGACGGAATAGCATGGACCGTGTTTAACTCGCCTTAAAGATAATAGTTAATCATATATAGAGGTTTTAATTTCATAGTTTTACAGAAAATTTCATCAGCTTTCCAATTATACCCTTTTTTCAATTAAATGTGGTATTTAAATGACACAATGACGGGCAGTTTTGAATACAACTTTCGGACAAATACCAGTTTACTCGCTCGGCGTGATAAATGCACGGCGTGATAAACGCTTCCAGGTAAAAATCGATAACCGAGACAAGATTATCAGTACGATAAGACATTTATAGAGGGCGTTTCCGGACCATACTATTTGAAAGACCTTGGAATAAGATACAATTTAAATATTCTGTATATGGAGTTACTGACTTTTTTGTTTGGCGCCACCAGAAGTGCCCCAGGGGATGGGGTCCGGTGAATGACATTAAATATCTGATAACGAATAAAGATATGACAGGTTTATACTTTTTATGTGGAACTATAGTAATTTTGCGAAATGAAATGCATTACAACAACAAATGAGAGTTTTAGACGTTACAGAAAAATCTGTTTTGCTAGGCCTCCATATATAGTGGTGTCTAACCTAAATTTAGTTATGTCTAACCTAAAATGGCGGCGCCCAGTTGGCATTGAACATATTTTGTTGCCGATTCCTGGGAAGATTGTTTAATAATGCCTGCTTTCAAGCTCACAAAAGACCTCTTCCTCAAGGACAGATTAGATAAACAATTTCTGCAATCATTCACAGGTTAGTTATATATTTGGTCACGTTTATCACCCTTTTTCGCGATATGTAGTTGCGTTTCGTCCAAAAGAAAACATTTCACGGCCGTATTTTGACCATTTGTTACCGCTTTGTGGGAAGGTATATGGCAATGTTTTCAGTCAGTGATTTCGTATTTCTGAGGGACTTTTTTATTACATCATGTAATTAAAATGTTGATAAAATACACCTGTAAAAGCGATCTGTTTTAATTAGATTCTTTGAATCCCAAGGATTGATTCACACATCGCCTCCGCGGTATTTTTCATTGTGAATCCGCCGCCGCTATACTATTACTGCGTTTTTGATATCATCGTTTCAAAGAAATATTTTTATCTGAACCTCAATGTTATATGTAAATATTTATTTCCGTAAAATATCCGCCGTAATTGGTCAATGTTTATTTTCCACTGTGCATTTGTCACTCGTGGTAGGTGTGAAAAATATGGCCTGTCATAAAGGATGACAAAATTAACTCTTTCAATTTTGAAATTGTTTGCAAGTCCAAGCTATGAGATACCACTGATTGATGAAACTTATTTCTCTAACAATTAAATAGTTCCGAATGTTGTTTATTTAAAACAAAACTACCGGAGTAATTTGATCTGTTTGTTACAAAATCGTCCAGTTTCAGCGTGTCCGTATTTCCTTTGCCATTTATTGTGCTCTTTTTCAGCAACTGTGACAGTCGAATTTTTCCAGTAACTTATATTCATTTAAATGAATAGCCTTTGCCGAATGAAGTAATTTTTACTGCAAACTTATGTTAATAATAGAGATAAAGCCGCAGGTGTCACGAGATCAAAGAAGATCGCCGACGCTTGTCGGCGCTAGTCAAGTTTCTTTGATCTTAGTAAAGCACGTGGCATTAAAAAGACAGATATATTTTGACAGTTTAAGACATGTACAAGTACTTGTTGACTTTGGATTATAAAAATATTAGTTTGGATGCGATTATGTTACGAGTAAGTTTTATTTTTGTTGAAACAATATATCGAAAACGCTAAAATGTACCGTCGGTTGGCCTATGAATTTCAATTTAAAATGTATAAAAGACACACAAAAAAGCGCGTGTTTATAAATATCTATGGAAAAGAATTTAAATTTAATATATAGGTAAACCCGTTCAGTCACACTGGCAAGGCGGATTTTATTAACCCCCCGCAAAGGGCCAGGATATTTCTCCGTACTCGTAGTCCCTCCAAGTTCTAAGTCACTATATTTGGCACGATTGGAGATGTATAAAACTCGATTTCAATTTGTTATAGATGGTTGTCGGTGACAAATCAGAAAGCACGTTATTAATTTGTTCTATAAACCCCTGACAAACAAAGATTTGTGCCATTGTCATCTCATTTTTGATGTGGACCGGCGGACCAGCTTACTGGACGGTCAGTTGGACCGTGGGCTTTTTAACTGGACACGGGCCAACGGTCCAGTGCTAAATCGAGCCCTGTGTTCAATACTTAAATCAACAAAAATTATGAGGATTTTAAAGGTTTCACAGTTTTCACAGTTAACAGTTTTTTTTATTCTATAAATTCATAGTAATTTCAGAATTGATACGTAATTATTTCAACAAACATACTAAATTCTGATTTTTACTTTTACTGTTTTCAAAAACACAGAAACAGCCAATTTTCAACATGTTTTTCTTTGAATGTTTTCTAACATAACATAATTTAGTTTTCAAAATCATTTAACTTTTTTAGATCATTTAATCCTACCTGATTTCTTCATAGTGATGTACAGTACTGATTACATATACATGTGCTAAATATTCTATAGTGATATTGATTACTCTGTGATTGAAAAACACCTTTGGCAATCATATCAATCAATATAACAATAGTACATTTCACACATACTTAATCAGTATATTACAATAGGGGGTGAAATGACTAGGGGTGAAATGACTAGGAGGTGAAATGACTAGGGGTGAAACGACTAGGGGGTGAAACCACTTGATACCGTTTAGCCTGGTGAGGCCTGTAATAAGATTACCCCAGCGTCATCTCTTGTCTACATACTGAAACTACAGAAGCTGGAATGGTGCTGCATAGGTCAGCATGAATGGTCTTCTCTGAAAATAGGCAAAGCAGAATTGTCAGAAAACAGGCAATGCTACTGACATCTCATGCAGAACAACTCCAGCGGCTATTCTATTCCTCCAGAGGTATTGACCCATGGTGATGTACCAGAAATGCACATTTACCCATGTTGATGTACCAGAAATGCACAATTTAGAAATGCACAATTTAGTTAGTCATTAGTATTTCTCACATCAGTCACCTCTGCAACTGTGCACCTTGTCTGCTGACAGAAAGCTATCCCACCATTGACAATTTGACATGAGAGATGTGTTTTCTGTCAGCATTCTACGTCTTTATCATTTTTCCAAATATCAAATACTGATTATAACTGGGGGCGCTGTGAGGGACAGGTGTTAAAAATTAGTTTCAATAAGTACAAGACTATGTTTTAAACATTGGAAGAAGGTTTAAAGAGCAGATACAGCTGTTACCCATGCAGCAAATAGTATACTGAGGCTGGAACTGGACTGTACTGAGTAGAGTTGGCCATTCCAATTGTGTATAGTTCTTGAGTTCTGGTCATTCTGGGTTCAGGACTTTGTAATTAGAAAGTTAAGAGAATTATATGGTTATGGTCAATCATCAATGCATATGTAAGTGTGAAAAATCCTTCGCCCGGAGTGGGATTTCTGGACATACTGGGTTCAAGACTTTGTAATTAGAACGTTAAGAGAATTATATGGTTATGATCAATCATCAATGCATATGTAAGTGTGAAAAATCCTTCGCCCGGGGTGGGATTTAAAGTCGGTCCTCTGGTATATATAATGTGGACACGATCTACCACATCCCCATAAAAGCTTAGCTCAGTGGCAAGGAAATACAAGTGATGAGTAGTACCTTTTCTACTACAAACACCCCTTCAACTTAGTTTCCAAGAATTTGTCCTAGACCATTCTTGGAGTATGATCGGAGTGTGTACTACTTACTTTAGGAACAAAACTGGAGATAACAGCACAAAAGTTCAGGTTATAAATGGAAAAGATAAAACACCAGCACGTGTACACTAAATATTCAGCTCAAACAGAATCTTTACTTTTACAATGTGTCCAAATGTTTAATCATTTATTCACAGTATTCAAAGCACCAGAGGTTCCATGTGATAATAAATCCAATGAGTGCCTTTATTTAGGTGAAAAACTGTAAACACTTACAGTAGGGATGTAATTGATTCAAAAGATATCGATATATCAACAATCAAACACTTTCGATTTGATACCGATTGCCATCTTGAAAAATCGTATATCGAATAATGTTTTACCGTGTGACAGATGATCTACAGTTTCATGTTCGAAAATTTCATCAAAACTGAACCGGAATATAAACAATCAATCTACCCAGAGTTCCGTGTTTGTCTAACGAATGATAATTTAATGAAATGTGGTCTCATAGGCAAAAATATTTCAGCACTGCAAGGGTTGATATATATTATAGACCAGAACCATATGTTTAGTACAAATAAAGTCAAGAGATTTGGTAGAATATGTAGTCAGTGACTTTTTTACGCCAATGTATCGATATATCGCTATATCGACGATATTTCTAAATCGATATATCAATACAAAAATTCTTATCAATGACATCCCTAGCTTAAAGACAACTGCAATCTCTAGTATCCATGTATTAAATTGTTCAGACATGTCAGATAAGTTCATTTTCACATTATGTAAACTAATTGATCAGACGTTCAATAATATGCTAGTCACATGTGTTTACATTTCTCTTTCAGAAAAAAGTAAAGAGGATGAAGTGCATAATGACCTCTTACAAGTTTTGAGTGTGGAAAATGCAAAGGAACAAATAGAAATCTTGAAAAAGGTGTGTACAAACAGTTTTTGATCCAAAAAAATGTAGCGGTGCCTCCCTTATAACTTTTTAATGTCTATGAAACCTTTTTACAAGCATAATCATAAAAAATATCAATGCCATGCTTGAAGTGTTATACAGTAGACTCCCAAAGTTCCGGACCTCTAAAAATCCAGTCACCTCAAAAATCTGTTTTTTCTCCACCGTTTTTCTCTCCATTAACATTAATGTTGAAATATCAAAAAAAAATCCAGTCCCTCCATATTCTGAATTGCGGTCAATATTTTTGGTCCAAATATGCCATTGGGTATTTATATGACTCTAACCAATCGGATTGCTGTCTGATGTGCTGGTGGCGTACAAATATTTGTGAGAAACTTTGGTCACATTTTAAATCCACTTCTGAATAAAGATAGTAAAGTTTTATAATTGTGTTTCACTATCCTCTTTCGACAATTATAATAAACTGAAAAAGGTTGTTATCTTTACAAAGCACAATCTAGTTGTCCATTACACTTGCTGCTAGATTGTTTCAGTGCTGCAATAACCACATCCTACCTTGGTATATTTTCAGATTACAAAAGAAATAGCAAACAGAATCAAAAGTAAGCCAGAGTTAGATGATGTGGAGTTGCCTCTAAGATTTCTGATACATGTGTTCTTCATTAGCACAAGTAAGAATCCCAGCCGACGAGTTTTGATCAGGTAATACTGAGTAATTTCATTTATATATGTACAAAATGTACATGAAACAGATACAGTGTATATATCGTTGGTGTGTTCTTGTGTCCCGCCAGATATATGATAGTTTTAAATGCTTTAGGAATCCCAAGTATGAGTTATGCATATTGATATACATGTGTACATGTAATTATAAATATCACAGCAGTAGTTATGTCTAAGCACAGCTGATAAGCCTAGGGCTGAGATGTATTAAAACATATTTTTTATATGTCTCTGCCTAGGGATGTTTATTTTGGTTTATTCTATATTCAATTCTCTTTTCGCTATTACGGACAGTCAGAATTTTGAAATAGTGGTCTGTGTATGTTTCTGCTAATGAAGTCAGTTTGTCACACAGTCTTCTCTTTACACAACCTTTAATTTGACAAAGGCTAGACATGTTTTTAACATTCCCAAACACTGTTATTGTCATTTCTTTGCATTTTACTTGTGTGCACTACTCTAAACTTTCAAAGGAAATAATGTCCATTTCAAATTGTTTGTGTCTGTTTATTGTTTGTGTCTGTTTATTGTTTGTGTCTGTTTATTATTTGTGAATTGCCAAAGAAACTTACAGACTCTTAGTACGAATCTTGCCTGTACACTCTGATGTTCAATTAATTACATACCAATTGAAGATTTTTATCACATATTTTAGAGTTTTGGAATGCAGAATTTCCCTATACATGTAATGAATAATCTAGTGAAAATGTAACAAATATGTGAGACAGATTGCTATTTTTCTCATGTATCTTTTGTTACATGTACATGTATTAAATATAAAAATGCATTTTTGTTTGCTTTCAGTCATTTTCAAGGTTTACCTGAAATTGTAAGAGTGGCTGTGATTGATCCGGCAATAAAGCATGGGCTGCAAAATCTATGTAATCAGCCAATCAGAACACCTGATAGTCAGCTGGATTTTGACAGCACTTTTCAGCTGAGGCACAATGTGGATACTGTATCTGCACTGATTGAAAATTTTCCATTAGGTATGATAGTTATCTATTCTGTACGATCAGTTACCTCCAATAATGTATCATATGTAATTTGAAAATATTCCATTAGTTTTATACTATTACCTTAGTTAACAAATTTTTGCTCCAATGTGGAACAAGTTTTCTCAAAGTAATGGATCTCGGGGCACCACCCTTGATAAGACCAGTCACTTAGCTGAGAAAGAGCCAACAATCTACATTACCCTTACAGTACCCGTTTACAGCTGGATAGACTTAGGTACATGTGGAGTTACATGTCTTGTCTGAGGGTACACTTGTGTGGCCTGACTTAGGACAGAACCAAGTTCTCCCAAGCGGCAAGAACAAAGATACCCACAAATTGGAAACATTGTATTACAAATTTTTAATATTGCATAACATACCCGAATCCATTGGCTTGCTTTGCTCTATAAAACTGACTTCTCTAGGTAGATTACTTTACTTCTATAAAATAATTGAATTGCTTTACTGTAATCAATTACAGGGGAAAATTGTGTACAGGAATTGTGTTTGGAAATTTTGCCTTACCTTGGGAAAGTTCAGGACTATTTCTTCCATTCCTATGGGTAAGTTATTTCTGACTGAGAATCTATGGGCAAATCAACTGACATGATACCACCTGTTAGTTGAAACCTTTTCTTGACCACTTAACAGCATTAAAATTTGTAAGCAAATAATATTTTGCACTGGAATAATCCATTATGATTACTATTTGTCCTTGGACAATACGGTCTTGGAAAATGCGTAAGAGGGACAATACACCAACAGAATAATAACAAAGAAGTTAGTAACTTGATACATAAATTCTATTTGTGTTAATGGTAAGGTCATAGATTATGAAAATCAATATACAGCAAGAATAGGTACCTACCAGGAACAGTTAGTGAAAAATTATGCCTAAATGGACAGCAAAGAGAAAGTTTTATTTCATTTTGATTCAGTTAAGTTGGTTCCATTGCTTTATAATAAGATCTATATGATACCAAATTTTAAAGTGATAGATATTGTGATGGTTTGTGATACAGGGATTGGTTGTCCCCAGTGCAGCAGAACGAGGTCATGCATCACTGCTTAGAAACCGTCAAACTGGCCAATAGAATCTGCCAGAAATCATCAGTAACCTTGGAAACCAAATTGAAGGAAGTGACAGCAGAAGAGATATGCAGGCACACTGTTACCAAGTTCATCACTCTTGACATTAAGTTACTAGAAACAGGTGAGTTCTTGAAATTGGTCTGAAACAATCAGAGAACGGTCCGATATCCACATCACAGAGACAAAATTTAATTTTGAACTTTTTGCCAAATGGATTTGTTTTTATAAACCAAGTCACATAATTATGTACTGCATTATGTATTAATTTAAATAGGACACGAAAAAAGCAATATACAATGTGTGTGATCTCTGCTTATAACAACTTATTTTCTTCCATCAATGTTTCAGGTGATTTTCTCCTTGACTGTAAAACTACCAGTGCCATGAATGTTTGGCTAATGCTGAAGCACTGTCTGAACAGGGACTGTATCATTTCTTTGGTAAATATTTTAATATGCTTCTTCTAGTATGTGGATTTTTAGCTCTACTGGCACAAATGTGAGCTATTAGGATCGCTCACCGAGTGTCTGTCCGTCCACCATTTCCTTCAAATGACATATCCTCTGAAACCACTTGGCCAATATTGATGAAACTTGGCAGGGATATTCCTAGCAATGTTGTTATTCAATTCCATGCTAAGCTTTGGTTGCTATGGCAATAAATAGGAAAAAATATCCTTGTCTATAACTGCAAGGTCCAGAGCTTAGATATGTCATATGTGGCAGTATCTAGTGAGACAATATCAAGTGTTCAAATTATGCCCCTCAGGTCAAATTAGCGGGGTGTATTTTTATTAAAACAAATATAAAAATTAACATATCAGTTGGTCTGACTTAATACAGGTGAAAACTGATATATATCTGCAAATAATAATGACAAAATTCTAAAGAAATCTTCCTTCACTTATTTCACGTATTTATGTTATTTCTATTTTTATTGAGGGTTTTCTTAATAATATTCTTTATTACTGAACTATACAGGCTTCAAGATCCATTTTCAAGCATGTTGATTGGTTGGTGAAATCATGTGATAAGAACAAGCTTCCTGATTGGTTAGAAGAATTGTGCTTCAGTCGGTTGTCAAGGAGCAGTTTATCAAGCTCAGCCTACCTGTGTAACTGCTATGGGTTTTTAGCAATGGTTGCCATGGAAACACTTCTGCTATCAGTTAATTGGAAATGCATTTTGCTGGATGTTCTTTTACTAGATTTTTTAAAATTAAGTAAAAGGTAGGTAATCTGAAACTATATAAGGTTTAGTTTGTTTTCAGTGTTCAAGTTATTTTTTGTTCTTTATAGTTTTATATTTGAAAGACCTTGGTTTAATACAACATAAAATGTATTTGTATAATAAAGAAGCATCACAAATGAAATATGAATATGTTATTGTTTTATATCTCACAAAGTAAATATTAACCATGATGTTTATTGAAATTCAGTTTATTCCATTAAGTATAAAATGTGAAGACCAACATACATGGTTGCATGTTAAAGGTCCTCAAGTTGGAATTACTGAATCGCTCATTTATTGAGGGTCATAAGTTTAAGCCCTGCCACAGACCTGACTTTAATTGTGTAGAAATTGCCAGTTTCTGATGGAAGATGGATGTCTGGTATTGGTCTTTCCCAAGAGCAATGGTTAGGTATATTACTGGCCGGTAAATAATTAAAATACCAGTACACATTTGAAACAGACATTAAACCCAAAGAAAAAAATACATAACTTATTTTTCTTTTCGTAGTTCCAGTGATGTTGGAAGCAAGTTACTAGCAGCAAAATCTATCAGTTTTCTGACACAAAAAATCAGGTACATATGCCAGTTTGTATTTTACTATATACTCACACTGTTTCAAGCATGTATATGGGCCTTGAGTATTCTTATGGCGGGCTGTTATATGATGTCATTTTCTTAAAATCTACCAAAGTTATTGGATGCGAACTTGGAATATACTTGATGAATGAATAAGAATGGTGTGCTCTCTCATAAGTTTATATACTTGTTCTCCAGCAAAAGTGTCATACAGCTAGGGAAGTTATTTACAAGTGACATACCCCTGTCAATGGCTGTCATGTATTTTGACTATAGTACTGTCCATTTTTAACTTGAGAATTTCGGGTGTTTCCACTCCACAACTTCAGTAACCTTGGGCCTAGGATTCTCAACACTTCATAAACATATTGCTCATGGTCAGTTTATGACCCTATCAATTTTGAGATAATTTGGTCACAATGACCTTGGGTTTCTGTTAGGTAGTTGCATTTAGGTGGCTCTTTTAAAAACTGTCAAGGGTATTTCCTTCAAAGGTAGAAAAATGACCATATCTCTTACAGAGGTTGGTACTGTTGGTACTGGTCCTCCTTAGAAATGATGGTCAGGTAAACCGCCTGCATGTATATAAATTGAATTACTATGGAAACAGGCCATAAGCCGTAGCGGAAAAAAAACATATCAACTGGCCTTTTGCTAGGCAATGGACAGTTCCAGTGTTTACAATTATAGCAAAATTAACTTGGTAGATTATCCAATGACCATACTGGGACATCACGTGTCCAATGGTTGGCCTGGTTTGCACAAAAGAACATGTGGGCTTGTTTGTGACACTGTTTGTGAGCAGTTGACCTAGCCATGAAAAGAAAATAATCCCTTAACAATAGGCTTAGGTAGGCTTTAAAATTTGTCATAAAAAACTGGAACGGTCCATACACAGCCATAATGTTTATAGTATGTTTTACAGAGATTACCTCAGTCAACAGCGTACCTTAGCGCCAGAGATACAGAGGCGATTCCATGGAGATAGTGATGATATGAAAGCTGTCCTTGAGTTTGTGTGGACAGCATGGGAAGATTCTGTGGATGTAAGTACTTTGTTTTCTAAAATGACTTGAATGAAATGTGATGCTGAATTTTGAATGTCAAGGTCATAATTATTCCTTAGAGAGTATTCAGATTGAATGAATGTGTTTAATTTTTAACACAGTATTGTCAAACTAGGTACTGTTAGTGTTAGATACTGTCAGGTTAAATGACTTGGGCAAGCATTCCAAGATGTTCTTGCTAAGAAAGCACATTTGACCAAAACATAAAATATGTGTTTCAGATCTCGTGACCAAGCTTAGCTTTTTACTTTTGACCTCAAACATTGAAAAAAATAATAAATTCTAGAGACTACATGTAGTTGTCCTATAGCCAGAGAGGCAAAATTAAAAAAAATAAAATTTTAAAACCCTGCCGACCTACCAAACTTAATTTTTTGGGCAAGGAGATCAGAAACTTGAGTACTTTTTTGTTGGCCCTAGTGTCAAATATGTATATATATATCTGTATTCAGAGGATGTACATTTCTTGCAGGCAATCAGGTTTACAGTGAAAGATATCTTTGAGAATGTTGTAGCTGTACACCTACATAGCAGTGCAGGTAAGAGAATTATGATGTTACATGTACATTTGTCCATTCATGTCAAACCTGTGAATAAATACAACTCTTAGAAAGAATCTAAGCAGTCTTTGTTGACAGATGGTCTTCATTCACAAGTGTCTATGCAATATTTGAATCACACAGTTTTTCTCCTGCTGGTCTTTATTTGCAGGGTGATCTTTAACAAAGATTTAACTCTATAATACTTCCATCAATGTTTCAGGTGATTTTCTCCTTGACTGTGCAGTTGATATGGCTATGTTTGCATGATTGTACAGATATAACATTGTGTTTTAATGTGAACAGTCAACCTGAAAATTAAAATCCAAGTTAAGGAGTTCAACACTTTTGTTATTTTTATGCCCCCGAAGGGTGGCATATTAAAATCGCACCGTCTGTCCGTCCGTCTGTCCGTCCGTCCGTGCGTCTCCCACTTACAAATCACGTGTCGGACTGTAACTTTGTCATGCATTGAAGGTTTTAAAATAACTTGGCAAACACTAGCACATCAAGAGCATATCGTGCAAGACCCACATCCCTACCTCAAAGGTGAAGGTCACACTTGGAGTATGAAGGTTATGGAATCCTCTATATATGCACACATTCGTGTCGGACTGTAACTTTGTCATGCATTGAAGGATTTTAAAATAACTAGGTACACATGTCTAGCACATCAAGACGCGTACTATAACCCACGTCCCTACTCAATCAAGGTCATACTTAGAGTTTGAAGGTAATGGTTCCTCCATATAAGCATATATGCACACATTCGGTCCGGACTGTAACTTTGTCATGCATTGGGAAGGATTTTAAAATAACTGGCACAAATGTCTAGCACATCAAGACGACGTGTCCTGCAAGACCCACTCCCTAGCTCAAAGGTCAAGGTCATACTTAGAGTTTGAAGGTAATGGTCCCTATATAAGCATATATGCACACATTGTGTCCGGACTGTAACTTTGTCATGCCTTGAAGGATTTTAAATTAACTTGGCACAAATGTCTAGCACATCAAGACGACGTGTCGCGTGTGCAAGACCCACGTCCCTAGCTCAAAGGTCAAGGTCATACTTAGAGTTTGAAGGTAATGGATTCCTCTATATAAGCATATATGCACACATTCGTATCCGGACTGTAACTTTGTCATGCCTTGAAGGATTTTAAAATAATTTGGCACAAATGTTCCAGGACATCAAGGCGAAGAATGTGGCATGACCCATATCCCTACCAAAAGGTCAAGGTACACATAGAGTTTATAGGTAATGGAATCCTGTATATATGCATACATTTGTGTCCGGACTATAACTTTATTATGCTTTGAAGGATTTTAAAATAACTGTGCACAAATGTCAGCACATCAAGCGGATGTGTGTGCAAGACCCAAGTCCCTACCTCAAAGGTCAAGGTCACACTTAGTGTTTAAAGTAATGGAATACTGTAGCATGTTACTCTGTCATGCATGGAAGGATTTTAAAATTACATAGCACATTTATTGAGCACATGGAGAGGACACAGACTGTGAGGCACCTCTTTCGGGGGCATTCGTCACTTGGGAGGGACAGCTCTTGTTTAGGTACTGGCATTTCAGCATCAGTTAAAGATGACCCACTTCTTCATCAACTTGCAAAGTCAATAATAAATGATGTCAGTTGGTCTTGTAAAGGCAAATATCCCACTCTGTCTGTATTGGTCGGCCATCTTGGAAGTACCAGGATGTTGGAGTTGCACCCTGGGATTACTGCAGAAATTCTCCAACAGATGCAAGAACAAACTTTAGCTTGCTATGTAAGTTTTATTTTTCCTTTTTTTTTAAAGTAGAAAATCATCACATGAGGCAATACAATCTGGAAGAAAGATTAGAATATGAAATAAATACATTTTTTGCCAAATGCAAAAAAAGATTAAACAACCACAAAACAAGAAATGCACAAAAAGTAGACCACAGACAATGATACTGAAGTAAATTGAACAACTGATTTAAAAAACATCAGGTCCTTTCTAAAGTTTGCTGTACAAAACTGTGTTTGTCACACATCCCTTGGTATAGTATATTAGGTTTTTATCGTTGGTACCGGTTTCCCATATGACCAACGCCCCCAGAAGAGTTTAGTTATTTTAGGTTTCGGGGGATAGTGCAAGATACGAAAGGCCCCATTTCCAGAGACACCCCTGGTTCTTTATCATGCCAGGTTTTCACCCATACATGGGACCTCGGTTTTAAAGTCTCATCCAAAGACTGTTAGTAATTTTAGTTGGTCAGCCCTGGGAATCGAACCCACAACCCCGAGATTACAAGTCTCGTGCTCTACCTATTGAGCTATCCGGGCTGACAACACACATCCCTTTGACAGTACAGAGCTTTTATCTCTCTCTTTTTAACCCCCCTGGCCCAAAAAGTCAGTTATGACTGGTTGCCATTAGCAGAGATGATGATGTTGATGATGAAAACCATCTTTAAATGTGACATGCACACAGATCTTGTCACTTATCAGTTACAGGAGACAACCTGAGTACTTGAAAATATAGGAACCACCATAGAAAAGCAGTAGCACATTTGCCTCTGGATCTGAGGGTTTGATCCCCATGAGTGCCTTTGAAAGTATCCTTAGGCAAGACATTTAATTCCACATTGCCTTTCTCTCTTTATCCTTCATCATTAGTTGAAGAATTTGTTTCGCAGACGAGAAGAAATAAATTAGTACAAATTTACAGTGAGTTGTGCAGTATTTATCACTTTTGATTGATTACTTATTATTTTAGGCTTGTGATTTGTATGAAAAGATGTTCAAGACACATAAGGATGAGCTGGAAACCAGTCAATCAGGGAGCTCCGTTTGGTTCCAGCAGTGGCTGGAGCCAATTCTTACTGTTATATGTGGAAATAATTTCTTACAAAAGAAACATATAATTGAGGTTAGTGTTTTTTAACAAACAATCAAGTGTTCTAAGGTTTTTAAGCTGTATAAATTTAGCAGCAGGTAAAAATGTTTTACAATGATAATATTGTCATGTTATTACTTTAGCTAAGTTGTTACAGTGCAGATGCTATGATATAACATGGTTGTTGTTGTGTTATTGCATTGCATGTTGGCCATCATATTTCTATTGCATTAAATAGTCTATTATAGACACTTTGTTATTAAATTACTGTAATAATTATTATGTTATTACATTACAGACATACTCTTATTGCATTATAGTGATTATGTTATTTCATTACAGTATGTTTTACCAAAGTTATTAAAGACTGGCTCAGAAACATTGCAGTACATCATACAGCGCTTGTCTGGACAGTCAGATGGTCAGACCACATTGAAGGATTCACAACTTGATGGTCACATGAATAATGATGGTCAAGCAGGTTTGAAATTTCTTAACATTCCTGTTAAAAAAATCACCATTAAATAGGGTCAGGTATATCTTGTAATCATTTCATGTGACCACTTCCATTTCCAAGTGGTTATGATCTTTGATTTGTAAATGGCTGTAAAATATGTATGTTAGAGGGCATGGTATAACACTTACCAATCTGCTTTGACGGTATACCCTGCAATAAGTTACTGAAGTTGCAACCAGTGCAGATCATGATCAGATCAATTGCTTTCAAACGTCAAGGAGCAACCTTTTGAACAATAATAGTACAGTACACATTAAAAGATGGACAAAACCATTTAATTAGAAAGTTAGTTATACATCGGGGTAATACAAAGAAAAAAGCCTGTAATTGAATTCTCTCAACATCATGCTAGATTACCCGGGGGGGGGAGGGGTAGTAAATTTTTTTACAGCTGGGTGGACTGGGGCACATGTGGCATCAGTGTCTTTGCCTAAGGACACACTTGAAGCTTCGGCTGGGATTCGAATCCGGGACCTTCCGTTCGGGAGGTGAACACTCTTACCACTAAGTTATCGAGACTCACACGGTAAGGGTTAAAACGTTTGATAAAAAACATTGATTATATTGCAGGAGGAAAACTGGGTGCGTTAATCATCTGTCTACGTAGAGCACGTGCCCTAGGACTGCTGAAGAACCAGTCTCAGTGTGGTGGTGGGAATAAGTTATGGTGTGGCGTGGTAGACGTAAATCTTCTACAGCAGGCGCTTGTTTGTAAAGATGATCAGGTAAACGTACATGTTTTGAATTATAGATACAAATCTTTTTACATAAGATTTTTGCCACTGTTCAGCTTGGAAGTAAGATAAGATTCAGCAGATGTACAATCTTGTGTCTGCTCGGTGATTGATAATTTCGTTATTTGATTGGAAGGTGTAGAAAAACAGTCTTTGCCTTTTAAAGAAGAGGTCCCTGAGTTTTATTTAGATGCTTGTGTAAATATTTGTCACATAGAGAAATGTTAAATTACAGAAATTTCAATTTTTGCTTTGTAATACAATAAATTTGAATGTTTAGATGCGTCTTGTATAAACATATATACAGTATAAAAATGCCCATTACAGACCCGCCTTGATGCTTTTGCTCTCTTGTGTGAAAACCAGAAGACATCAGAAACAGTCAGTGAGACAGAAATAAGACTGATCCACTGTTTTATACCACAGAACTTGAACAATCAAAACCCTGCCTTCAGACAACACTTTCTGTCTCATCTTAAAAAGGTAATATTCTAACATTTCATATTAAAAGTCTTTTGTATTAAAATTTCTTAAGTAAATTTTACAGCTTTGGTCAGTTTGGACCAAATTACATTATGTGTGGGAATCCACTTTAAGGGTACATATTCTACCACAATATCTGTCTTGTAAAAAAATAGGGGACGGAGAACTGAATCAGCCCTATAGTTAGAGAACAGGCCTGAGAATTGTCCAACTGGTAGTAACTGGTGCACTAGCTAGTATTCAGCATTGCAATTCAAAAACTTGCCTTTGAATCAGTGAACAGGCACATTAATGATTTGCAATCTTGTTATCACAGAAATGGCAAATTAAACAGAAATGGCATAATAATCAGAGAAATGGCATTTTAATCAGAGAAATGGCGTATTGATCAGAAAAATGGCGTATTGATCAGAGAAATGGGTCTTAATAAGAGAAATGGCGTATTAATCAGAGAAATGGCGTATTGATCAGAGAAATGGCATAATAATCAGAGAAATGGCGTATTGATCAGAGAAATGGCATAATAATCAGAGAAATGGTGTTTTAATCAGAGAAATGGCGTATTAATCAGAGAAATGGCGTATTGATCAGAGAAATGGCATATTAATCAGAGAAATGGCGTATTGATCAGGAATGGCATAATCAGAGAAATGGCTTGAAAATCAGTTGAAAAGGTCTGAAATGGATTTTAACCTTTGAGTTTTTTATTTCTCCTCAGGTTTTTGTCAAGAATGAAAGATAAGTCACACAGCTTTGAAACGGAAATCTGGCAAAGACAGTAAGAGCCTGCTGAAAACATGAAACAGTATAAGGTACATGTATTGTATTATGATATAAATGAGTGAAGAGGCATTTAGTCAACAATTGCTTGTGTATTGTGTTGAATGATAAGTTAGTCAATCTTTAGACTGCAATAATACCTGTATGGCCTACTGACTGCTTAGGTTAGGGTGCGGCCCAAATTCAGCTTTTTCATGTTTAATTGATAGGTTTTCAGACCCTTTCTGATTTGCATGTTGGTATTTGCTTTTCCATTCAAAGTAAAATAGAGTTGGGTTTTTTGGGGTTTTTTTTATAATGTACATCATATTTGCTCTCTAATGGTATTATATTTTGTAACTTTCTTCTAAAGTTTTTAACTTTTGTTAATATCTTTGGCTTTGCTCAGTGGTTCAATAGAAATGTGAATGTGTTCTGTTAAATAGACCCTCTAGGTGTGTGATGTAATTTTGATTCATGATGTGGAAAATTGCAAAAATGTTGCATTCAGTCAAATACAACTTTATACAGTGGATGTCTTATGATAGAGCACATCAACACATTACACTTGAAAGAATTCCTATGAAAGATAGTTCCCACATGTACAATTATTACCTCCCTTGCCCTGAATTGTCAGCCATATTCTTTTAGGTTGATAGGTATAAATCAAATAAACTATTATGAAATAATCAGATTTATAAACATAATTAATTCATCATGCTGATATCCGGGCAGATGGCTTAGCAGGTTCGAGAAAATGTGGTTGTCACACACAAATTCTCCCGATATTTTCTTAATTATCCCATATTTCAGAATAACTCCTTTTTAATGCTCATGAGTTTTGCTTATCAAAATGACTGATGATTCAGAACAAGGGAGGTAAATATTGTAGATGTGGGAGCCATCTATTGTGATCCTGGTAATAAATTTGATTGATTTTCAGGAATTTCTGTGCTGGTTGACAAGATGTTTGTTCAGCAAGCTCTACCCTGGGTCAGTGTTTGCCCGAAGAACTACGTGCCTCAGTGCCCTTGTGTTACTCAAGGAAACTTTTGGAGGACAGGCTAAAAGTATGTATTTCGTTCTTTTAAAAAAAGTATGATATATTGTAGGGATACATAGATTGTAAAAAATGGTTTCTTACTTGCAAGTTTTTCATTAATCCATTGACAGATGGATATGTTTAATTTTGCCTTTTTTCCATTGATATTAAATGTCTTGGCGTACAAAGAACTATAGTCTGCCTCCATGGTTGAATGGTTTCAGTGCTGGCTTGAGGGCTATTGGTTCAAGCCCTGCTGCCAACCATGTCTGTTTATGTGAGAAAGTTGACAGTTTCTCACTGAGGAAAAGAAGTCTAGCACTGGTTCTTCCCTGGAACAATTGTTAGGTAAAGTGCTTGCCTGTTAAATTACAATAAAAAATAGGGCTGGAACGGCCTTTTAACTCATACAACAACAACAGAGAACTATTTGCAGATACCGGTACTGGAACCTGAATAAATCGAGTTACTGCCAACGTATAGTCAGATGCAAGTAATTCATTATCAGTGTATGGTATTTCAGATACTGAAGAGAGTTATGACTTCTTTAGGTCAGTAAGAGAGTATGATCTAAATACATTGCTGTTCTGCCTGACTGATACGTTTGAAGACAATAAGATGGAAGCTGCCTCGCTACTCATTGCTTGTGCTAAAAACACCATGTCTCCAGTTTTGGTAAGTATAAATTGTTAGAAGCATTGCAATTAGCTCTTGTTTTTTCGGATTTTATTAGTCATTATCAGGCATCTCTCTGAGTTTATATATATATGTCACTCGTATCTGAACATTAATATACTTCTACAAAGTTTTGGCAGGTATATGGGAGTCAGTTTGTGGGTTGGTTGATTGGTCTGCCAGTCAGTTGGTTTTTGTGTCCACTCAGTATCTCCTTACCACCTCGATAGCCTAGTGGTAGGATTTGATTTGGGGTCTGTCAGTCATACAAAGCCGAAAAATTGTATCAGTCTGTGGTCCCTTTCATAGCCCAAATAAAAGAAACAGCTTCTTCCCCCTCACTCAATATACCATCCTATTGGGGGGATTTAATAAAAGTCGTTCTTGTTAAAATAGATCCAAAGTCCCTCGAAGGATTTTCATGAAATTTGGGCCAGATGATCATCTCATCAAGACAATATGCAAAACCCATGTTTATAACCATGCCTGCTTGGGGTCAAGGTCATACAATGACCCACTGGTTTTTCATGTCCGCTCTATGAATCTGTTAACCTCTTGAAGGATTTTTATGAAACTTGGGTCAAATGTTCATCTCATCAAGGGAACATGCAGAGTTTATGATTCAAACCTGCCAGCTCAAAATCAGGGTCAGACTAAGGGGTCATTGTTTTTCCTGTCCACCCCATATCTCCTGATTATATCTGATAGGTAAATTTTACATTTCAGAGGGAACATGTTGTGAAGGACTTGTTCGACATCGGTCTTTCCTTGTCTCAAAGTACACGTCCACAGGACAGCACTACAGCTGCCTATCTCTTTTCTGTGTTAACACATCAGCAAAACCTGCATACAATTCTTACACATCATATAGAAACAGATCTGTGTAGTAAACAAAGTGAAAATGAAAACTCAGGAATTGTAACAACCGAAAAGGAAAAAGAAATGGAGACGGATGATAAAACTTCAGAAAATAAAGATATTGAGAAGGAAATTGGAGATAGCAAGCTGGCTGGGCAGTGTATGGGTGAAGAGACTGAATTGGTTAAAGGATACATGGGTGAAAATAGTGAGTTGAGCAGGAGGTACATGTTGTTGACAACGCTGATGAGAAGTTTGCAGAGTCAGACAGAGGTGGCAAAGACAAGCCTAATTGTTGCGGCTGCTAACAGACCACTCTACCCTACAATACAGTGTATGAGATACTGCTTTGCTGACATTGATTTCAGGTAAATTCTATTCTGTTCTATTCTAATTCATTATCCTCTATTGGGAAACACATTCTTACAACAGTGATTAATCACTCTGAAGATTCTCTTAAACTGCAGTCAACCTCAGAGGCTATGAAGAAATAACGTCTCTTTCCTATTGAGGCACTGCCATTATGTATGGGTTGGGATTGAACCCTTGACCCTGCAGTCATGAAGCCAGCACATTGCTATGTAGCTGTAGGTTAGTGTTTGAGACAATAACCCTTAAAGTACTGGTCAAAACTCAAGGAGGAAGTCACATGGCATAGTTTATAATGTTCATATATACTTCAACTTAAACTCTGAATAAACAGAATCAGTGCATGTATGTTGTATCATGTATCACTTACCTATGTTGTAAATTACAAAGTTTTTTTACACTTTTACCTCATAAAGTTTAGGACTTTGCTATTTTTTTCTCCAGGGCGATACATGGAGAGTCTGTAAAGTACTGGAAAGGATTGGTTGCCAGATTTATCGACGTCTGTTTTGAAATATCAGGGGTTGTGTCCCCTGTTGTGTGTAACTCTTCACCAGAAGGAAATGTGCCAGTTGATGCCCTTACAGGTACATGTCATGCTTCAGAATTCAGAATGTGGATGTTGTTATAGCAACAGATATAATGTAAAATCCATCAAAATTTTGTTCTTCAGTAAATTCTTTTTTCAATGAAAATTTTTGTTTGAGGGATGCATACCATTAAAATTTTTACAATACTCACTGTGCTTTTGACCAGAAATAGGGGACTAGGCAGATTTAAAGTCTGACTTGAAATATTGCTCGCTAACAAGAATTGTTAATGTTTTCCGTCAGTGAAAATCATAACTTTAGGTTTGACGGCAAAACGCTTAAAACTTGCATGAAATTAAGAAGAATTTACAATGGTTTTTTTGGTCAGTCATTGAAATGTTTAAATAAACTGACAACTGAGTGTACAACGTTTTACTTGCGTTGACTATGCTGTATGTTTGTGCAAGTATTATTACAAATGTATGTCATCTTTTTACCAGGTATTGGAAAATCTTGAACTTGGGGACAGTGAAAACTTGAGTAAAAGTAAAGAAACAGTGATGTTAATGCCAGAGTACCTGATCGTATGTTGCTGGAGAAGCGTGAAGGAGATATCTCTGTTGCTAGGACAGTTGACGGCCAGCTTGGCCGGTGTTGGTATGGAATCCAGCCAGGCATTGCTGACTTATAACCAGGTACTATAAAAGAATATAAGTTCTATGTTGTAAAATGCTTGTTTTTCTCAGTCTGAACATTTTGAAGCATACTGTAAATCGTGACATATTCACGAGAACTTTATTTTTACGCTTTTTTTTATGAGAGAATTCATTGGTCAAGGTGATTGTTTCAGGCTGACAGTAATTTCTCAAGTTTCAGACAATTTTATCCCCCACCCACTTAGGCAAATGTGATGGGAGCATGATTTGACGTTTGATCTTACAATATGCCGGTATTTCAGGTGATGCAAGTGGGGGAATTTTTTACAACACTACTGCTGGAATCCAAGCACAGGGGAGCTTTTGAACTGGCATATGCTGGCTTTGTAAAGGTCACTGATATGCTCTGGAGGTAAATGACGTAATATTGAGTGAGTTAAGTGTGGGATATGATATAAAAGTAGATTCACTTGTTAAGAACTTGAATTATTGCATCGAAAAACAGGGAAGAAATGTACTTACCGTTCAGACTTAATTTCATTATGGGGAAAATTACGCATGTTTGAGTTATATGTGGTTCATGTATTAGGGTCTGTCTCACAATCAGGACATTAACATACATCACTTAAGAGCTCTTACTTATCTAAAAGCGTTAGTTGGTATAGCGTTTCGCTCGTCCCATAGCAAAATAAAAGTACAATTATAGCACTTACATAAAAAGGATTTTCAGAAATGACTGTTATACCCCAGACATTTGCTTTTCAAAGAGTAAATTCAGCTTAATTTAGCAGGCGAAGCATAGGTTGTATTCGTACTTTTACGGGCTGCTTAACACATTGTGTTCAGACATCGCTATTTTGTCTATAACAGTTACCAGTTACTATAAATACATTTTTGAACTGTTACAGGAGTTGCGTTCCCGAGCTTCACCAGCTGCCCAAGAAATGGTTGTCCGAAGTTATGGTAGATATCAGGTCCGGCAACCCAGAGTCACGTCTCTGTGCTACTAGGCGGAGTGCTGGAGTACCTTTCTATGTACAGGTCAGTATTGTCTGGTTGCCATAGAGACAAGAAATTTCAAGGTTTACAGACCGCATGTTCAAAGTTTCAGGAAAAAGTGCTCTGTTGCCGTTTACAGTTTCATGTTTGGTTACCATGGTGACAGCAAGTATGACATCTTTAAAGTGTTCTCTCTGTTTGAGGACATAATGCAGAAATATTTTTTACATTAAAAAGTTGATGTAATCAGTCCTTTGTAAAGGTTATATTTGTTTTGTCATGGTGACAGTAGATGTTGGAGCCAGAGAATTTTTTAGGGCTGTGTACAGTTTTTCTGACCATTGCATAAAGAACAGCTATGTTTTATGGTCTGATTGTATTGCAGTTTAAAGCAGTCATCATTGAAATAAAATTGTGCAAGATACACGTTCCAAAGCATGATATGTACTATATTATCATAAATTTGGGAACTTTTATTTTTCTATCAAGTTATTATTTCATTGAACCATAATTATGAAATAATTTAGGACAAAGACAATTTTTTATAACCAGAACTTCGAAATATTCATGTTTGCGATAAGTGAAGTTTACTGTTTAGCAAATTTCAGTTTGGTGTTTTTTCCAGGCTCTCGTGACAACAGAACCATCTTCAACAGGGAGACATTGTTTTAAACAGACGATGCAGGAGCTGCTGACACTGGCTGCTGATGAATCCGTTGTTTCTCAGGACAAATGTACTCCAAAGGTACTTACTGGTGAAGCTGTTTAAAGAAGCCTTCCTAGGAACATGAGAAGTGGCAATTTAATGTAGATATCTGTTCAGTACATTGGTGCTGATTTCTGTTCCATTTTGATTATTTGTCACAGAGTTATGGCCCTTGGATTATTGCTGTAATGAGTTTGGTTTCAGGGCTATTTTTCAGCAACTATTGGTGGGAATTCAACGAAACATTGTGTTAATGTTCAGTACCAATAGGAGGTGCGCTTACTGTCTGCCTGTTCCAGTTTCATTATTTTTCACAGAGTTACAGCCCTTGCAAAACTGCTGTATTGGATATCTAGAGCACCATTTGTTTCCATGCTATTTCCCAGCAAGTATTTGAGGGAATTTAACAAAAGTTTGTGGCAACCTTTAGTACTAATAAGAGATACACATATTGTCAGCACTTCTCCATGTGATTATTTTTCACAGAGTTTATGGCCCTTTGATATTTAAAATTTTTGGGCTGTAAATCATTTAGAAAATTCCTGTCCGCACTATTTCTCATCAGTCGGTGCTTGGAATTTACAGTACTTCATTGGAACATTCACCACTTAAAGAAGATGCGCATGTTAGATATCAACCTGTCCCAGCATGGTTGTGTTTGACAAAATTTCATGCAAACCTTTACCGCTTAAAGAATATTTGCTTACTATCAGAATGTTCTAGCATGATTTTGAAGTACCTACCTTTGTTTTCATTTTTTTTCAACAAATGAACTTGAAAAATACTTTTTCAGGTTCATGCACTTAACATCCTTCGAGCACTGTATAAAGACTCAAGACTGAAAGATGATGTAGCACCATTTGTGGCTGATGGCCTGAAGGTGGCTATACTGGGATTTAAGTCTCCCCTCTGGGCGGTATGTAGTATAACCTTAGCGTTAAATCAAATTCAGTTTTGTTTTTTTAGCTCGACTATTCGGAGAATATGGAGAGCTATTACAGTCACTTGTGCGTCGGCGTAGGCGTTGCTTCTTTGGTTAAAGTTTTGCCTGCTAAGTACTATCATGCACATATCTCAGTAACCACTTATGATATTGACTTGAAACTTTGTTAATGTCTTTAGGGGTGTCATACAATCAAGTCAGATAACTCTTGTTTAAATTTAGTACAAATTATGGCCCTTGTTTGACTTTGAAAATTTGGTTAAAGTTTTGCCTGCTAGGTACTATCCTGCACATATTTCAGTAACCACTTATGATATTGATTTGAAACTTCGTTTATGTCTCTAGGGGTGTCACACAGTCAAGTCAGATAACTCTTGTATAAATTTAGTGCAAATTATGGCCCTTGTTTGACTTTGAAAATTTGGTTAAAGTTTTGCCTGCTAGGTACTAAATTTGGTTAAAGTTTTGCCTGCTAGGTACTATCATGCACATATCTCAGTAACCACTTATGATATTGACTTGAAACTTTGTAAATGTCTTTAGGGGTGTCACACAGTCAAGTCAGATAACTCTTGTATAAATTTAGTGCAAATTATGGCCCTTGTTTGACTATGAAAATTTGGTTAAAGTTTTGCCTGCTAGGTACTATCATGCACATATTTCAGTAACCACTTATGATATTGACTTGAAACTTCGTTAATGACTCTAGGGGTGTCACACAGTCAAGTCAGATAACTCTTGCATAAATTTGATACAAATTATGGCCCTTGTTTGACTTTGAAAATTTGGTTAAAGTTTTGCCAGCTAGGTACTAAATTTGGTTAAAGTTTTGCCTGCTAGGTACTTTCATGCACATATCTTAGTAACCACTTATGATATTGACTTGAAACTTTGTAAATGTCTTAAGGGGTGTCACACAGTCAAGTCAGATAACTCGTGTTTTAATTTAGTACAAATTATGGCCCTTGTTTGACTTTGAAAATTTGGTTAAAGTTTTGCCTGCTAGGTACTATCATGCACATATCTCAGTAACCACTTATGATATTGACTTGAACTTTGTTAATGTCTTAAGGGGTGTCACACAGTCAAGTCAGATAACTCTTGCATAAATTTGATACAAATTATGGCCCTTGTTTGACTTTGAAAATTTGGTTAAAGTTTTGCATGCAAGGTACTATCATGCACATATCTCAGTAACCACTTATGGTAGTTATATCAAACTTAGCAATAGTGTTCAGGGGTACATTTTGTATCAAACAATTAATTTACCAAAAATTAAATATGTAGTGATAGATTTTGACTTTTTTTATGATTCAGCTTTCCTAGTTTATACTAAAAAGTCTTAATAGTTAGCAGAATTTTGTTTTGCTATTATACTGATAAAAGTTTTGTTTTATTAGCAAACACCCACACTAGTCGAGCTTGCTGTCTTATGGACAGCTCTTGTTTTAATAGGTGAGACACCTAGTTATTGCTTGCAAAGTCTTCATTGTGAGCTTTGTAAAACAGTTACACATTTTACATGCATATTTATTATATTTAACTGCTTTAAAATGACCTACATGTATATTTGAAATGACTTCATAAGTGTAGTCTTAAACTCTTTTCACAGTGAAACTTTTTGACTTTTAATGGTTGTAGAAATGAATTTGTTTAGGGAAAGAAAACAGTTTTTATAGTACTAACAAACTTACTGTTTCTATCTAAGACTGTATCTTGTTCTATAGGTGCGTAACTCGGCAACTTTACTAATGACGGCTATGATGACAAGGATATTCGGTGTGAAGAGAAGCAAGGATGAGACAACCTTCTCCAGGAAAAATTGGTATATTTTGCTGTTTATATAGGTTATTTATATATTTACTCATTTATTTATTCTCAATTGCGAAACAAGTTCTTAAAACTTAGATTAATCACTCTCAAGACTGTATATTCCTGATGAAATCAATCTTAAAGAGAGATAGGCAATGTGGAAATATCTGTGTCTTGCCTCAGGACACAACCACCACGGCACTGGTTGGGATTGAATCGGGGACCCTCTGATCCTGAGGCAAACCCGCTTCCACTGCACTACTGCAGCTCCATGTTATTTAATAAATAGAATAATTATACAAAATACCTTTTTTAAAAATGAAAAACAAGTATAAAAACTCACTACCCTTTCGTTATTCCATGATTAAGGAATGTGTTTTTGAAGCAGACTATAGGACCAACTGCAAAGGTTATTAGCTGACCTGGCTATGTAGCATTACTTAGTGGACCTCTACCAAGTTTGTTCAAATCATGACCCCTGGTTCAAAACTGACCCAGCCGAGGGCGGGTCTCTTTATTTTACATAGGAAAAACTTTAAATGTCTTCTTCTCTGAAACCACAAGGCCTAGAACTTAGATATTTAGCATGTAGCATTGCCTTGTGGACCTTTACCAAGATTGTTCAAATCATGACCCCCGGTTGAAAATTAACTCTTCCCAGGAGGGGCGGGGTTGTCACTTAATTTTGCATAGTGCATAGGCTTATATAGTGGATCTCTATGAATTATGTTAAAGTCATGACCCCTTGTATTATTGGCAATTGGTATACAGGTGAGCAATATAGGGCCATGTTGGCCCTCTTGTTTTCAAAATAAGCAAAATAATTATTGTGAAAACAATTCATTATTGCCAAATGATGTTCTTTAGTGACTTTAGACTTTTCATTGAAAGGACAGAAATGTAAATGTGCAAGAGTGCAGAGATGTACTTTTATTTTGCAGTCAAACTTGTCGGACATTTTTCTACAACTATCCATTATTGTACCAGTTCCTGTTGGAGCAGGTTGCTATGGCAACAGAACATGTAGCCAGTCAACTCCATCCTGGACTGTTCCCCATACTTATGGTGTTAGGAAGGCTGTTTCCCTCAGCAATGGAAGGAACTGATACAAGTCTGAACATAGCAGCCTTTATACCATATGTAATCAAGTAAGTTTCCATGGCAATGGTATTCTTTAAACCTAATTTTGTTTGATTGACACATAAGCTTTATCATGTTCAGATCTCTAGACTTAATCAATGTTCCTGGTAGAGATATCCAAATGGTGAGTTGTAAAATTAGTTTTTTCTCACTTGATTAAAGTATTAGACGTGTCAGAATTAACGGTAAGATTCTGGAGTCTAAACAAATCATGCGACCAAACTCATAATTAATTTAATTATCGAACTACACTTGCTAATTAAATACACCAAGGTCTTTCAAATAGTATGGTCCGGAAACGAGAGTAATACGATAAATAACTTGCCTCGGATCACGTGACAAACATCCGGGACCCGCCATTTTGGAAAAAGAAAGAAATTGTTGATACTTTATATCTACGTATATCTCGATATTTTACCAATCAATTTGACCAACAAAGGATCCTTAATACAAATATGCATTTCCTTATCATTACATAAATTATATTTTACCGATGTTTCGTTTTAGGGGATTTACGCATTGGAAAGTTGACCTCATACGAACGGGTTTTTTCACAAAGACCAAAAAGCCGAAAACCGACCTAATTTTAGCGCTTCTTTCCTACTTGCATGGTGTTCATGGGATTGATGTAACATCTTTTTCTCATAGATTTAAGTCTAATGTGCGTCTGTTATGTCTTAGATTTTCGTATTTCACCCGTATTTAATTTTCTGGGACGGTTAGATCCGTTCAAAATCTAAAAATGGCGTCAATGGTGATTTTTTTCGCGATACGGTGATATTTTGTGCACAGGTTTTCACTATATATTTAGGGTCAAAGATGGAAAATTGCTAATTAAAATGTAAATTAAGAGTTATTTTTGAACGGATATGAATTAGATTTTCGTTTTTTTATTTTATAACATAATAACGTACAGTTTTGTAAGACCAGTATCGCGAGTCAAATTACCATCCCAAGACGGAATAGCATGGACCGTGTTTAACTCGCGTTAAAGATAATAGTTAATTATATATAGAGGTTTTAATTTCACAGTTTTACAGAAAATTTCATCAGCTTTCCAATTATACCATTTTTTAAATTAAATGTGGTATTTAAATGACACAATGACGGGCAGTTTTGCATACAACTATCGGACAAATACCAGTTTACTCGCTCGGCGTGATAAATGCACGGCGTGATAAACGCTTCCAGGCGAGACAAGATTATCAGTACGATAAGACATTTATAGAGGGCGTTTCCGGACCATACTATTTGAAAGACCTTGAATACACAGATTGATTCTACAAATCACATAGGCAAAGTTACTGAAACAGTTCTACACTTTTGCCTGCAACTTCTCAATCAGTCTGCCTCTGCAGTCAAGTGATTAGAGTTGCTGACTTGAAATCACTGTTACTGCCCTGCAACTGACCATGTCTTTTTGAGTGTACTTCAAAATCCTGTTGGTCATAATCCCCTTGGATCAAAAATGGCATAGTAGTCATAACCCCCTCAATGAATTTTACAAGTGGAAAAGCATTATATTGAATAAAAAAAATTACTGAATGTTTCATTTGTCTCTAGTTTAACTTTGCTATAGCGAATGATTGAAAAAAAATAAAATTATTGAAATTAAAATGTAAAATCCACTAAGGGGATGATGACTACTTTGCCATTTTTGGACCAAGGAGATTATGAGTGTCTCCCATCTTTTTATGTTAGAAAGTTTTAGTTTCTTACAGAGGACAGGGTTCTAGTACTAGTCCTTCCAAGGAACGATGATTAACTAAACTGTCATGCAGTTAAAATGATTGAAATATGGTTGAAATAGGCGTTAACCTGTTATCTGGGACCAGATTTATATTGTGTTGTCAACACACAGTATAACAATGCAATGTGTTATTTGAATTTACTCAGTGAATATACAAATAAAAAATAACAGAAATCTAGATGTATACGGTATACACAATAGAAGAGCCATTTATTGAAGTTTTTTGTGAAGTTGAATGCAAGCATTACAGTAACTGTACATGCAGAAATCCTGTACTTTTCATGTATTTACTTCCAGATGTAGTGCCAACCCAGTGCTGAAGACCAGGGTAATGGCAGCAAAAGCTCTGCAGCCATTGGTTGAAAAGGATCATGTGACATCAGTGTTCCATGAACTTTTGACCTTGTTGCCATGTCAACCATCAGATGTATTGAAGCAGAATCAAATCCACGGACTTCTGTTGCAAGTATGAAGAGTTTTCTTACTGTCATACTGCTTTTCGTACTGAAAATAATTAAAACTGTAGTTTAACATTTTATACAGCGTTCGTACAGACCTTAAAAAGTGCTCGAATTTCAAAATATTGTTTTGAAACGTGCTCTAAGATTAATGTTACAGGCTTTAATAAAAAGTGCCTAATTCTACTTTGCTTGTGCTTAAGTACTTACCTGATGTGTAAATATTTTTTTTCAAATGCAAATCAATTTATGCTTACTAAAATCATTCTCTTGTTAGAGGTATGATGTTCAGTTACTTACATGCTTCAGAGATGCCGACAAATATTTTAAGGTTTTCTAAATGACCTCACATGTCCTCACATGTCCTCGTGCATTCTGAGTTGGACACACACTGCGTACTTACCCATTATTGAAAACCCAAGGAACAAGAAAGCGCTTGTCACCATAGTTGTGTGCCACAATTTTACGACTCCTTCCTCTTCTTTATACACTGGCTATGCCCATTAACAGTGCTTCTCACAAGTATGAGGTCCTGTAGATTTGTTTTGTTTTGCCTTCAGGTATCACAACTGTGTAATACAATACCTCTGCTACCAGCCACAGTACAGTCCAAGTTAGCGGACATGGTCGGTCAGATGTGGAAAGAAAGAATACACATTCTAATTTCAAGGTATTGTAGCATGCAAGATACGGTAATCATTCTGAAAACTACATTCACGGCATTAAAGTTAGAAAAAAATAGTGCTTTGATACAGGTTTTTCAAATCTGAGACATCCTTCTGTTTCTTCAGTAAAGTTATACTGCTCAGCTGTCGTGTTTCAGAATTTTACGACATGAACTACAAAGTCCATGTAGGGCAAGGCATTTCCTTTGGCATAGGCTTCATCAGTTGAGTCTGAAAAAAAAAATACAGCAAGCTCGGTGGAGAATGAACTTTTTGGGACCATTTGAATTTGTATCTTATCACCAGAGTATATCATATCCACGTAACATTTTCATATAAAAAAATAAAAAAAGGAAAATGATTGGGGCTCAGAATATTAGTTCCGTATATCCGGAATTTCGCTATATCTGGAGACATTATATACAGAGTTTAGTGTATGTCCCATTGTCATGAAAAACATAATATACCTGGTAATAACATGTTAAACATCATTCCTGTCTGTTTGCTTTTTCAGGGTTTATTTTAATACACAAAATTAAATAGCAGTTGTAAAAAATGTAACCATTTACAATATTTTGTTTTGATTACAGACACAACAGATGCCTAGCAACCAGGACAGTGGCACTGGAAGTCACCTCTAGTTTTATACAGCATTTTCATCACCAAGATTTTATTCACACACTTTCTGCCATTGTTTATGAAGAGATACAGAGTTTGGACTCGGTGTATGACCCTTGTACCCCTGCATTGTCAGAATTTCAAACCACATTTTGCAGACTGTATTGTGACTTATTTCTAGTCAATAGTACTGTGAGACCTTTTCTAAGTGATAGTTTGGTGAGACCTTCACAAGAAATTTGGCTGTGTGAGACCTTAGAATCTGGGCAACAGACAAGCTCTGCTTCAGTAAAGCAAAATGACTCTAGTTCAAGCTGTGATAAATCAAACTGTGATACAGACAGTAAAGGGAATATTGAAACTGTACTTCTAAAGTGTTTATGTTCAAAATCTTATGAAGTTAGAAGAATTGTTCTTGAAAAGCTGACTAAATTGTTATCAGGTAACGAAGAGATGGATAATAATGTGATGAGTTTTGCTAAGGGAGATTGTGCTGAACAGTCTAATACTGAAGAGACCAGGGTTGATAATGGCATTGTTTCTATGGTAACCACACAATTAGTGGCGATGCTGGATATAGAGAATCATGACGAATGTAAAATACAGTTACTAAGGTAAGTTTCTGTAACTTACGTAGTAGGGAATCCTTATTTATTGAAGTTAGCGAAAGCGAATTTATAATCTGAAGCTTTTTAGCTTTTCGTTCATTGCTGTTTTCTGCTTATAATGAAAGTAGTACGCTATTTAGTAGACTTCAGTGACTATTGCCTTTAGAGGATTGTGAAAGTAAAATATTTAAAACCAACAATTTAACAGTAATAGTGTTAGATTTAATGTGCCTTCAGTTCTGTAGATGGCATAATTATAAGCCACGAAGAGATTTGAACAAAAATCCTCGTCAAGTGATGAAATTGAATATGCTTTTCAGATTGCTTGAAACCCGACCAGTACAGTTGGCTTTGTTTGGTATGGAAATGATGACATTGGTAGAAATTGTGGACAAAATGCTAATGAAGTTGAATACACAAACTTGCAGGTAATGGAACTTAAGTATTTATAGTTAAAGCAGGAAATGTAAACAGCTACATTGAGTGGTTCCAAATAATTTACATTATGTTTTAGTTAGCAATGTTAAGCATTCTTTTGCACTGTACATTGTTTTTCTATACTCAGAAACATACAGCATATGAAAACTATTAAAATGAAATATCTACTGTCCTCAAAACCTTAACTTACAAAGAATTCTTGCTGTGCATCTGTTTGCATTCAAGTTTTAAATGTTATGATATTCCTGTATATTTCAGTGATGCATTAACAGCATCCATTTTGACATTCACCGGAGTTACTTTAAATCAACTACTCCAAAAAGAAATTTCCCGAAAACAAAGTGGATCACTATCAACAAAACCTAATGAAGCTGGAAGGGAGGAAGAGTTTGTTACCATGGCAACCATTGTTCCCAACTTCATCGCTACGATTAGAGGTTATACAGAACATATGGAGACCAGTTCAGAAGTATTGCTTGCCTGTGCCCAGGCTCTTGTGCAGAATGGCGATTTCTTCCTAGGAGCAAACTCTATAATTAAAAGTACATGTTTAGTCCATACTTTTCTGCAAGGTCTATTTATAGAATATTAGCAAGTCGTGTCACATATTATTCAAATGATACACATAAATAACTTTTTGTCTCTAATAAATCAGCAGAATATCTGTATATTTCATTTACATGAGGTATAGGCTGACATTTCCATCTTAGACAGGTAACATTGCTTGTGGTAACAAGGCTAACCCGACGGTCAACACAGTAATCATACAGGTGCGATCTTTCTGTCAGAATCAAAAATGAACGGATGCATCTTGCATTCCAAACCCATTACATCTAATTAGCACTTAATAAAGTTTTCCTCTGATCTCTAAACACACACTGAGAACATATCTAATATGCAACTGTTTGTTTTCTTTTTTCACTGAAAATAATTTTCATAATGTCATTTGTTCTACTTTGTAGGTCATCATTTGTGTGTTGATGCTGTCAAATGTGTCCTTGACCTTTTACAAGCAGACGACCTTGAGGTTAGAGAAACTGCTGTTTCCATGGTGACAAGTCTATCACCAGAGAATATCACAGGTAAACACATTAGCCCAGTTGGTGTAGTAACCATTTAAAAACAAATTATACATACAGTTTGTTCTTGGTCATTTTTCGACAAACATCTAACATTAAGAATAAATGTCAATGGATGACTTTAAATGCATATAAGAAACAAGTTGTGTCCATAACTGGTGACATAACAGGTGACATAACTGCGTAAATTTCTGTGTCAAATATCACCAAAATGTAACAAGAAAGCCATGTTTAAATAAGTCACCAGGTAAACAGAAACTGTACAAGAAATATGTACACCCTCATTTCTTGCAAGTCCTGCCCTCTGTGTAACATTAAAATGCCATGCCATTAAAAAATACATATATATAATACATGTATGTGTAAGTACACAGAAATATGCAAATCTTGAAGCTTGTTGTTCATGTATTTTATCTTTAAATGGATGTTGTATTTATTTGCAGTACTTCCCCACCCATATGTTGCCATGACACAGTTGCTGGACGACAGAATATACCATGATAGCCGACCAGACAGCAAACAACAATTTGTTGCAGCCATGTTAGAAATAATTGTGGAAGAAAGAGAGGATACTAATGTAAGTTTGTAAAGCTTTTATCCTAATGGCTGATAAAGTTCAAATTTTTTCCTTATTTTTCTGTCATGTGAAACTGTCGTATGGAAAAATGTTCTTTGAGATGTTAAGATAAGATTTATTTCATGTCCGCAGTTAAGACATAAGCTCTTAAGAGCTTTTGAACTGACCGTTATGATGTTAATGGCAATGTGTGTTACAGTAGCAAAGCTCAATGCCTCAAGAATCAGAAAGAAAATTTTGACTAACTTGAACACCCAACAACTGCTTACGTATTAATTATGGCAAGAACATGTACCAGATTGAAATGGCTCCAGTAAAAGAACTCCTGCAGATGGTATTCCGACCCATGAACACCTGGTTGGGACTGTGACTCCCTTTTCCGTCATTTGTACTTATGATAAGACAGCAGGAGAACATATTAAATATGTACCAATAAAAATATTGTTTTGGAAACTGTTTCAAGCTCTGTATAGTTACGGTTGAAGTTTGGTTTCAGGATCATGAGGAGAGGTTGTTTGACAGGGGGGAGATGAACACATACTGGGATGAGCTGGACTTTATACAGGTTTGAGTTTTATATGACGTAGAAGGCCTAAACAACTAGTTTCCTTAAATTACTATTTTAAAGTCCCATTAGCATTTTAGATACTTATAAATAGATAATAAATTTACAGATAAAATAATGACAGAATTGCGTTCTGTTGAGTCTAGAACAATGTTGGCATTGTATGTATACATTTCTTTCATATTTTTGTCGATTCTTCATGAAGTTCCCGAATTTTTGCAATATCATTGGAAAAAAATAATGTGCTGCATTTATAAAATGTACTTTAGATTTTAAAAAAAGCAATGTAAAGTATGTTTTAGGAACAAATTAGTCAATTTGACTTGTAAGATATCGTTCTTGGTAATGTAAGAGCTACAAGTAATTTAACATCCAAAGTGCTAAAGGGACTTTAAAGTAATCATTTCATTGAAAACAGTACGTCTGCTTATTTCTCTTTTGAAACAATAGTTCTCCGATATAATTTTGATTCATTGATATTAATAAATATCATCAGTCAGTGTTGTCAGTATGTCTCTTGTCTAGGGGATAAAGGGTTTGCATGTTCATGCAAAACTGACTCTAGATCTAATAGAACTACCTTGAATTTATAAAATGATTACATCATCTAACCATTTTCACTCTTGATAAGAAAAATTTTCACCTATTTTTGGTAGTGGTTTGTTAATTTCTGTTTTCCATTTTACTATAAAGAATTGTGGTGTTTCAGTATATTAAGAATTCTGTTGACTTTCAGATGATAGACTGTGCAGTGTCCAAGTGTAAGATGGCAGTACAGTCTCAAAAAACTTCAGTGCAGGTAAGTTTATGTTGCACATTTTTTGTTGAAATTTTGTAAGTTGAATTTCTATTATTTCAAGATAGATTACGCTAAAAGTATGGTGACTTGGAGAGAGCAGTTCTGACCAATGTAGACCATCAGTTTAGTCTGACTAAGGTCTACCAGGATTGTTATTCTGTTGATAAAATCTCATTTAGCACCCCTATAACTAATGAATGGTTTAGTCCCTCTTAGAAATAAGGCATACATAGTTTAAAAATTAGAAATATGTAGAGAATGAAACATTGTGAATTTGAAATAGAAATACAGTTTAATCTGTGACAGTTGTCATGTAGATTAAAAAGCTTCTTGTCTCAAGAGGTCACTACAGTAAACTCTGTATAACAAACACTTAGGAACCATTTAAATGTGTTCCTTGAAATCAGAGCATGTAATATCCATATAGCAATTTCATTATACATAAAGAAGGAAAACATCAATTCCAGAAACGTTGTTCCTTATATCCAGAATTTCACTATATCTGGAGTCATGTACGGTGTATATATACATTTGTATATCCTAAAGACCTAAACATATTTTTAAGGAACTTATACCAGTATTCAGCCGCCACCTGTTTCAAATGGCAAGTTTGATTCTTGGCTGACAGTTTTACACAGGTTGCACTATACTGTAATCTGATCACTGATTGTATATGTTTACAGGTTACATCAGCAAAAACAGAAAAAGAAACAACCAGTGATGTATGTGACAGCAAAATAAACCTTCAGACTGTTGAACCATTTGTCGAGAAATTCTTCCGTAGTCGACAAGGAAATGCACCGGACCTCAGTACACATGCACTCACGTTCAAGAATGTATTCTGTGACACCCAAACTTACCAGGAAAATGTCTTGTTAGTGTATAAAACATTGTTAATGTGCAAGTATGGAAAGCAGCTGTGTTCTAATGGTATTTGTGATGTTTCTCCTATAGTGCAGCAGATACTAGATTCATTGAAAGACAGTTCATTAAGGCATGTATGGCTTCCCATAGTTTATGACTTGTTGACAGAATTGTGTCCGTAAGACAAAAATATGTGTAAAGTAAAAGTAGCTTGTTTTACATGGATGGTATTGAAGCAGACGGCCCGGGTCTGTCAAGGGGTTGCAAGTTTGATCCTGAACATGGTCATACTGTCAATGCAGGATGATGCTTTATATTTTATGGCTGTCTCCAAAAGAGATTGATACTAGGTAGAAAGCCCAGGAAACACATGTTAGGTGAAAAAAAGCAGAAAACACAAGCTAGGTTGATAGAAATCCAAGAAATCACAAATTAAGTAGAAACACATGTTAGGCTGACTTCCCAGAAATCACAAATTAAATATGAAATCAGTAAATTTTAGGTCATATTGTGGGAAGTGAATGTGTTTGCTAGTGCAAGTCTTTAAGCAATAAGTAATGCAGGATTCTATCAAGACTGAATTTATATTTGAGTTGTACCTTTCTTAGTTGCTCAACAAAGACAAAAATCATTCCTTGAATATGACTAATAAAATAAGAATAAACTTAGTTTGTTTGAATATCTTGTTTATATCCCAGCCCCCTTGACGAAGGAAGTGTGTTCTTATTTTGCTGATGTTGCTCAGTCTGTCCACAGGACAGATGGTTCCCATTTGGGTAATTATGGCTGCTTGGGGGTCACAGTTGTCAAAGGTCAAGGTCACAGATACTTTTATGTGACTTTTGACATTAATGATTGCAAAATAATTGTAATGTGTTTTTCAAAACATTACACACAATTACTAATAGTTTAAGACAATATTAAGTGTCTACAAAGATAACATAGGAAAGAAAGCCCACCATACATGGGGCCTCACTTTTAACTAGCTATTGGATCACCTTTTTAATATTTCTGTGAAAAGTCATCGGGTGGTCTTTTTTTCCAAATATAATTCAATTCTTACAATTAGTTACTACAATATAGTATTAAATTATTTTGTCTATTGGTTGTCAGCAACCAGAGCTCGGAACTTATCCCGTTACGAAGCCATTGATCGAGAGATAATGATTTTTCAAAGGGAAATAGCCACCAGGGAGGCATTACTACTTCTGTCTGTAGGTCTGTATTGAACACTTTGATATTTTGACTCTAAAACCAGTGGTCATATTTTGAAATAATTTTATAGGAATCCAGTCTCCCTCGTTCAAGATTGTTTTAGAGCTGTTGATTAGTTAGTTAATATCTTGTGTCTGTGTATTGATTATTTTGCTTCTTTCTCAAGTAGATGTTGCTGTGTTTCCCTAAATGTCTGGTGGAAAAGTATGAAATTCAACATGTACATTGTACATTTCAATATGCGTGATATTCCAGTCGATTCGTGATGACAGTAGGAACACCTTGTCAGAAAGGCCATACGGAAAAAATGTTGCAGATTCTGCCGTATAAACGGTATCCTTGTGGTCTAGTCACGTATAGTGGGCATTATTGACATCACGCTCGTTTGTCCGTCCGTCTGTAGATATAGTTTGTCTCGGCAACCCGCACCTTCCGGAATTCACTGAAACTCCGACAGTGATATGTACCAAACCTGGTTGGGCATGCGCTTTGATATCTCTTAACTGAGTTATTGCCCTTTGATTTTTCAAACAGTTACGTTGAGATGTTAGGGTGGCGCGGTGGTCGAGTGGTTAATGCTCAGGCCTACCAGTTCGGATGTCCCCGTTTCGAATCCCGGTCAGGGCACTGGAAATTTCACAAACGCTTTTCAGTGTTTTCCATCAATCTAGAGACGAACTGGTTAGAAACCCAGACGCAGTCTCGCGTGTATCGGCGCTCTACACCGGGCACGTAAAGGAACTGAGAGAGCTAGGGTCTGGTATCCGAATTCCCTTGTACCTGCACCTGTCTCTTTAACCTGCGCCTGTCGGGAGTCTTGGCAGTTTCACCTGAGGAGAAATCCTTGGTTCGACCGCGACTATAAACAATTAAACAAAAACATAGAGATGCCGCAAATTGTAACTAGCCACATTTCAATGTAAAGTCACAGGAGTGATCAGTACCAAATCTAGTTGTGCATGTAGTAAGCATCCTAAAGCCGATATTTTTTCAATGAAATATGGCCCATTTGATATTTACATACATGTACAACGTAGTTAGGAATGGTAACTAGTGCTTATCATCGTCATGATGTGTTCGGATTCCTTTTTGGTCAGAATCAATTTAAACTTCTTACGTATTCTCCACTGAACAAAGCAACCTCAACCGAGCTTCCAGCACCCATATGCGGTGCTTATTCTTCTACCGTGTCAAGGCCGCTAGCAGGAAAGTACGGACCATTCATCTCCTTCAGTATCTATGCCAAGTCTTTTTCTGGGGATTCCCATTTGTATTTTTCCGAAAAAAAGGGATGAATGATTCTTGAACAAAAACTTCGCACGAGTTCGCTTTGGATACAAAACCATCATATGATCAAATATTTCAATATATTTTATTGTTCTGTCCTAATTAGGACCCAACTCCAAGACAGTTTTAAACCACAAAACGATCATGTTGGTCGAACTTTGTTCAATACAAAATAACCATTATCCCACTAAATTTCTAAAATAGACTGGTTCATTTCATTTTTGAAAGTACCAGTAGCTGCTAAAAGGGTTGTTCGCTGAATGTACTGACAGAATAGGAAACAGTAAGGGCAATGATCGGACCCACGGACTTGTAGGCTGATCATGATCTGCACTGGTCACAAAGGCAGAATAGTTTACCTCTGGTATGGTAAGGGTTTAAAAAAATGTGTTGAACCCACGGTATGCTACTCAATTCTTCCTGTCACGCTTTGTCAACATTCGGATCGTAATATATAACGTACCTTGTATCATGAGCCCTTAATGAGCCCTTAATGTTATTCAGATCATGCGCACTAAATGGACAAATTTCCGAAGTTTTATAAGCATTTGCGACCAGTTTTGTGCCTTTAATGCAAGCAAACCGACTGCATGTATTAAACACAGTTCGGTTACGGACAAGTTTTAAGTAAATAGATATACCTACACATGTCAAAATCTAGCTCCATTATGAATGTGCACCGAAGCCGTTCCTAAAGTGACGCAGTGTATTCTTTTTGCACGCTCCGCTCCACTTTTCTTTTACATTTACATAGTTTATGATTTCATTCAAACGTATTTAAAGGTTTAAGGAAACAATATGGGCAGGTATGTACAGTTTCCTTTGCTTATTTATTTTTGTTGCTGCTAAACATAATACATTTGTTTCAGCTCTGATTGCGAAAAAGGTTTTCTCGGCTCTTGTAACCACGCCCACGATCAGGTAAATCACTTGCGACATGATGAGCCAGCAAGTTTTATTTCTGGTGGGCGAACTGAGGTACATGTTACGTTAGGTGCCCTGCCCAATCACACATCCCGTGTGACCTGGCCTGGGATCGAACCCATATCAATGAAGCCCACGGTTGTTACACATTGCAGTTACAATTTATTTCGTCTGCCATTGTTCATTAATGTTAACATGATAAATGAAGACTCGTATTAATTAAATACATTGCACAGTATCATTCCGAGAGCTTGTTTAACGTATTCACCGTGTTAAGGTGAAAGCATATACTTATAACTTTTTTTCTCCAGTCCACTTTAGTCACAAAATATACCAAGGTCGTTCTCCTGTCAGGCTTTCAGCTTCCCGTCCTCTTAAAAGTTTTATCCCATCATATTTTTTCATGTATTATCTACCTAATATCTTAAAACCTTTAAAGACAGCTGCCCTCAATTATCACTTGACAATGCGGCAAAGTAAATAAAACATTATTGTGTTTGCTGGCGAATGAGTTCGAAACCCGTGAAGTCCGAGCTAGACTAATGCGTTTGTTTCAGGCGGTTAGTGGCGTCGGGTCTGTACAAAATAGAGGACATACCCACAGATTATAGCCTTTAAGGAAAGCTTCTAGACTGGCATCAGTCGTTAGAGTCATTACCTCGTCTTTTCTGGACATTTTACAACATCTTCACAATTTCACCTTCCCTTGACTCTAACTTGTGTTGAGATGAGCTTTGATTGAGACAACTTTTTGATACAGACATTTTCCTTATAAAGGGAAAAAGACTTCAAGTCTTAGAGGAAAAAGACCTCTCACTCTCGACAGACTTTTATAAGTCTAGGAAAGCTCCCTGCTGGCATACGTTTTACAATGTATCATTTTCTAGCTTTCCACTTAATCCAACAATGGTTTAGTTTTAAGAAAGCACTTCGGTGACTGAGCTAACTGTTTGACCTGTTGATTTGGTAATTTTCTCTATCACAACCTGCAGTATACTTCTGTAAAACGGTGTTGTTATACAAAATGTAGTTTATACGAATTTATTTTAGCTCGATTGTGAAGAAAGCTTGAAGCTTATCGAGTCACTCTCGAGTCCGCTTCCTGGAAAATCAGTACTGGTGTCATATGAGGAGGAACGGTCGTGACCCCAGAGGGGCTCGAATCTGCAACCTCCACATGTATATCGTATGTGGAATCGAACCCTCCACTCTACACAATAGATTTAACCGTTCTCGTGATGGCGGCAAATGATTATATGCGTAAGCAAGACCAGTACAGTCCATAATCAGCATGTTCAACCGTAGATTCCGTCATGATCTTCGCTGAGGCCCTATAATTGTTCAGTTCCACACGGCACCATTTTGATTAATTACCGGAACTGTTCAATTTATGAAACTTTGCGGGTTTCTTAAAACGGATTCGTCCTCTAACATGATATCGATACCCTTTCTTCGCTAACTGGTGTCGTCTGAATGTAGTACAAAGTACTGCGTTCGCATTACCCGATTTAGTTTTCAAAAGGAAAAGGGTTTTCGTATGCGTGTTAAGTTCCAAAGTAATAGTATACGGTCGCTTACTTATTTGTACGCATTGCATAAACTAGGACTGTTTGTCACTTGATACGACATATCATTTATACATTTACAGTGGTACGTCTGTTTGTACCGAACATACCCGCCTTTTGCACCCTGTTTGCACGATTTTTTTTGCAAAGAACATCGAAGAATGAGGCGCTTTAATCCGAATAAAAAAAAAACATTCCTATTCGAAAAGGCTTTTATGGAAGGCCGGTGGGTCATGCTAATTGCTAAATGCTTTTTGCTAATTGGAAGGCCGGTGGGTCATGCTAATTGCTAAATGCTTTTTGCTAATTGCTAAAAGTTTTTTGTTTTGTGGATCATGTTAATTGCTAACTGCTTTTTGCTAACTGCTTTTTACTAACTGCTTTTTGCTAATTGTTTGTTGTCAGTTATTGCTAATTGCCTTTTGCTGATTGCTTTTTGCAAATTGCTATTTGCTTCTTGCAAATTGCTTTTTGCTCATTGCTTTGCTTTTTGCTAATTGCTTTTTGCTTATAGATTTTTGCTAGTTGCTTAGCTATTTGCTAATTGCTTTTTGCTAATTGCTTTTTGCTAATTGCTAATTGCTTTTTGCGTATTGTATTTTGCTGATTGCTTTTTGCTTATTGCTTTTTGAACTAAAGAAAAGCATTAAGCAAAAAACATTTGGCAAAGAGCATTTAGCAAAAAGCAGAGCCAAAATGCATATAGCAAAAAGCAATTAGCAATTAACAAGATCCACCGACCAAAAAGCATTAAGCAAAACGAAGTAAGCTAGAAGCAATTAGCAAAAAGCAATAAGCAAAAAGCAATAAGCAAAAAGCATTTTGCAAAAAGCATTTACAAAACGCAGTTAGCAAAAAGCAATCAGCAAAAAGCATTTTGCAAAAAGCAATTAGCAAAAAGCATTTTGCAAAAAGCAATTTACAAAAAGCAATTAGCAATTACCGGCCAAAAAGCAGTTAGCAAAAAGCAGTTAGCAATTTACATGATCCACCGGCCAACAAGCATTTAGCAAAAGGCAATTAGCAAAAAGCAATTACCAAGTAGCATGCCAAAAATCATTTAGCAAAACGCAATTAACAAAAAGCATTTAGCAATAAGCATGACCCACCGGCCTTCCATAATCTTTAGTTTTCACAAAGATAGATCTCTTTAAAGAGTTACGACACGAAATTTACCGCCGGCCATTCGAAGAATAATGCCGCGTTTGCCTCGATCGACACCAGTTGTAGCAAAGCCAAGTTAATATGTTCCATACAAGCTGCTAATACAAACACACACATGCATTGAATTCAAACTTTGTTAAAGTCTCCAGGGGTGCCAAAGTCAGATAACTCATCGGAATGAAAATGCAGCACTACTCGAGTTACTTAGTAACACTTTTTATGTCAAGATTTGCATACATATTACTTTATCAACAACAGATCTCAGTAAACCGTTATTACTTCTTAATTGTCTTCAGGGGTCAAACCATCAAGATGGCTTACTCTTGGTTGAATGCAATACCAGTTATATCACATGTTTGACTGGCAAAATTTGGTTAAAGTTTTGCTAATGTGTGGTAGCGACTGACAAATATCAGAATTTCATTCACCAAAACAATTTTATCTTTTTTATTGTGTTTAGAAAGTATATAAACATATACATCGTTGGAGAGGTCTTTTCAATCTCTGAACAAACCAAATGAAACAAAATGGTGCTCATGATTGCAAAAAATAATAGATCAGATCACTAAAAGTAATAAAAACTAGGGCTTGTTTTTCACACAAAAACCTATGTCTCCCACCACTTAACATTGTAAGATAGACAGGTATGTATGTCACGAATTACAAATAATTCGAAATATAAGTAATTTTCATATGGCCTTCAACAAACAAACAAACAAAAACAAAATCGATAGCTTATTTTCATACGGCCTTCAAAAAAAAATCCGCTAAGACTATGCCTGCGTTATGCATAACTACACTCAACAGGTTTAGAAACGCAAAAGTGGCAAAATATTTATTTTAACAATGTTATCGTGTTTCAAATTTAATCAAATTTCATACACAACAAAAACAATATATACTCAGCAAAAATAGAAACGTCCCTCCATATTTCAGGAAAGATTTATCGAAAACCAAAAGGGTTACTTTTATGAATCAAAATAGAAAAACAAGTTCATTCATTTCTGTATCAAAACCAATTAATTGCATCTGGCTATCTTGTTAACTTTTTGAGAGATAACCGGTCAAGAGAGATAGGGGTCAAAATCAAAAATCACAAAAACTCAGAAAGGTGTTATTGAATATTTAGAGATAGAATTTCAATAAGAAATGTGGCACATCCAGTAAATCTCGTTAGTACCGAGTGTGGCCACCATTTGCATGAATGCATGCAATGATCCTACGCCGCATCGACGTAACGTAACGCAATACCAGTGCGTTGGGCAAATTCCTCCATTCCTGTTGTAACGCCCGTGTAAGATCGCGAACATTGTCAATCTGATGGTTAGCTCGTGCTTTGCGGCCCAGCTGATCCCATATGTGCTCAATGGGGTTGAGATCCGGGGAAACCGCGGGCCATGGCATGACGTTGACATTGTTTTGCTGCAAGAATTGAGTGGTGACCCTGGCTACATGAGGGTGGGCATTGTCCTGCATCAATGTTACACCAGGACCATGCTGACGAATAAATGGTAAGGCATATGCATTTAGCACGTCTGCAACATAACGCTGTGCATTAATGTTGTCCTGTACAACAACCAAATCTGTCTTCCGGTTTTCCCATGATCCCACCCAGACCATTACGCTCCTTCCCCCAAACCTGTTCTTCTCAACAATGCAACAATCGGCGAATCTTTCATTTTTACGCCTGTATACCCGTAATCTTCCGTCAGCATGACTAACTGTGAACCGAGATTCATCGGTGAACAAAACTCGGTTCCAGTCAGCCCTTCTCCAGTTCAGATGACGTCGCGCCCATAACAGCCTGGCAGCACGGTGACGTTGGGTCATTATCTGACCAGTGTACGGGCGGCGTGCCCTGATTGGTTGGGCGTTACGACGCAACCGGTCTGCCCTGAGACACCGTATTGCCTAGCAGTGACTGTGGCTGCCAATTGACGTTGACGTAAGTGCGTCAACGTAATGAAACGATCGGCTCTAGCCGTCGTTACACGAGGCCTACCAGGTCGCTGCCGGTCGTGAACAGCCCCAGTCTGCTGGTACCGGGCTGCAAGACGATCAATCGTCTTCCGACAGCACCCGAACCGACGCGCGACTACCCTGGCGGACATCCCACCCGCAAGCATCCCAATTGCCTGATTTCGCTCGTTTTCGGAAAGCCGTGGCATATCGAAAACAGTGAAAAAGTAAAGAAAAAATTTAATTTTCAGCATAGCCCCTATCGCATAAATTGTAGACATGAACTGAATCAACATATGGATGACATGTATAGCGTGCACGTGCAAAACGTGCAAATGACCGTTCCGGTTACTGGCCGATATGTAAACCGTGCGTATCGGGTAAACTGTACACGATCGTATTCTGAACATCGCCAGGGTTTAAAATACATGTACATTGAACATGTAGCAACTACACAGACAAAGCTTCACCGGCTATAAAACAGGGACGTTTCTAGTTTTGCTGAGTATAGAATTGAATTCTTGTAAAAGTTTCAATAATTCATCGCCAAAAATAACTTAAATAGAAATAAAAACAATAGCGTCATTCAAATAAAAATGTTCAACAGGGGAAATCTTTGCGTTTCTAAACCTGTTAAGTGTAGGCTTGGCACTGATCATTCATGTGAAGTTTTGTATCCTCCTTGCGGTATAGAAGGAGTTGCGCAGACCACTAGGTGGAAGACACAATTCTTACCTGTGGAAGGCTTATAGCTAGGGGTAACCCCATATACCCAACAATTTCACTGCAGTTAATTTATACCTTGTTCCCTGCTTGAGGAACCGTATTATATATTTTTGAAAAACGTAATTTGTTACAATTTGACGACAGTGATATCTGAAGTCTGTGACACCGATTTTTCCCTTCGTTACAGCATGTCAAAATCTAGGGCTTGGGCCGTTGTAACCATTCTATTGGTCGCCTGTATAGTCGCTGTCGCTATCGGTCTTGGTATTGGTCTTCAGCCTAAAAATGATGATGATGACGATGATGACACAATGATGGATTGTCCGGTACCGGTAGCGCCGCCATCGTCTTCCAGATTGACTAAAGACTCGCCGATATATGTCAAACCTACAGATAACGACGAGGGATTCTACCGGTTCGCCACTGTGTCAACGGATGCACCGATATGCTCCTATTACGGGACGTAAGTGATACTACTAGATGTAAAAATACTCCAGTTATAGCCGTTTGAATGCAGCACTTAATAAAAATGCTGAATTCGGTAATATCAAAATGCAGTTACTTGTTATTACTATAGTTGTGCAAATCACGTGACCTATGTTTTTTTACCTCATATGATTTATTGTTAAAAAATCGGAAAGAACTGTCCGAATTGTATGTTACAAAATATTAATATAGTTACAAACTGTGTAAACCACGTTTTCTAGTGATGGACATATTGAGCGAACGGTATGGGTTCAAGCCATGTCACCGACCATGTCATTTTACGTGACAAAGTTCCGTACGGAGGGATAGGGTTCTAGTACTTACGTAAAAAAATGACTGAAATACGGTTGCAACTGACGTCTTGTGACTATACAACAACAACAACAACAACAATATTGGATCGGATTAGACTATCCGTATGCATACCTCGATCCATAGTGCTGTCACTATTGTCTCACGCTAGTTTTCGTTAAGGGTAGACTATTATTTTCAAATCAGATACGAAAATGTATGCAGAGGTTTAAATGGTTTTATTTACGATGTTAACACTGAATTGCATTTCAGCTGTCAGTTACAAAGTCCGTATTTTAAACGATAGAGTGTTTAAATTTGTCAATTTCTTTTGAAAATGTATTTCAAAATCAAATAAATGACGCGATCATTGATTATTGGTAAGGCAAAAAAGTATGTGTAATGACCGACCTTAATTTTTTCGACTAGGACACGCGAAACACGTATTTTTCTAGTGCCTTGAAGATAATTAGATTCTATTTAAGTTTTATATATCATAAAACATTTTACTGAATTCGCCGCGGTAAATTTAATTTTAATTTTTTTTCTCAGACTTTGCCACGTTTTGCATTCTGCGATGAAATAAAAATTAAAGAACATGCATGTATTTCATACACTTGGAGTAGTATCTGAAAACCTTAAAGTAAAGTTAAACGTGGAAAGATACACAAAGTAGACATTTTAACGATTTTTATTTCGCGCAATAGAAAATATGTTTTAGGTGTAGATGATTATTTCATATGTATTTAAACAGACCTGCAGCTTGATTCAACTCATCGATAAATCATACATAGATTGACTAAATCGCCATTTTTTTCGCACATCTTTCCTTTTATTATACAGAGAGACCATAGTTCGGCACGGCGGGTCCGCGGTCGACGCTGCCATAGTTTCTATTGTATGTAATGGGGTGTACAACCCGCAGAGCTGCGGCATTGGTGGTGGATTTTTCATGACATATTACAAAAGGTATATTCTTTAATCGTTATGTAGTAAAACAATGGTGTCTATTAAGCGTTTAACTTTAACTGCTTCTGTAACTGCAATCCCCGTGGTTACAGGTTCTTGAACATGTGCCATTGATTCTAAAATAAAAGCCATTGCTCCTAGCTGACGGCCACCACTTCGGGACCAGAGGTGACTACATCTTAGTCCAGATATTACTCATAGCACAAGGTCACTGCTTCTAAACCAGAGGTCACTGCTTCCATACCAGAGGTCACTCACTTCTTTCAGACCAGAGATCACTGCTTCCAAACCAGAGGTAACTACTTTCAGACCAGTGGACACTGCTTCCAGACCAGAGGTCATTGCTTTGAGACCAGAGGTCACTGCTTTCAGACCAGAGGACACTGCTTACACCACAGGGGCGGGCCCAGGGTTCGGGGGGGTTGGGGCGCACCAGGGCGCCTGGCGAGAGGTCACCGCTTTCAGATCAGAGGTCGCTTCTTCCAAACCAGAGGTCACTGCATCTGGACGAGAGGTCACCGCTTTCAGATCAGAGGTCAAGGCTTTAAAGGTCCAATACTTACGAAAGCGAAAATTCAAATACATCTTTAAAAGCACAGAAATAAGTTAGTTTAATTAAAAAAAGAAAGTTGGTATGTAGAAATTCTAAATAAAGCACAGAACATGTACAATTATTTTTCTATGCATTATGAAGAAAGTTAAAAAGACCTGGGTAGTCATTTTGTCGATTCACTGAGATTTCAACATACTACACATACTTTTCTTCGTGTTTCAAACACTTTCTGTACATTATAACCTGCCAGTCTTCATTATTTAGTGTCTTGCATAAGGTAATGTACTTGCCATTGAAATAACTGTCACTTAATTTTCGCTTAGTAGTGGACCTTTAAGCTAGAGGTCAATACTTCTAGACCGGATGACGCAGATGACGTTACCTAAAACCCAGAATTCTCTGACCAAGAGTCGTCTGTTTCTCGTGTAGTGATTCTCTAAACCAGAATTCGCTGCATCCTATGCCACTTTATGGCAGTCACAATTGAATTTATTGCACCGTGTACATGTATTAATGCTTTATTAACGGAACTCAGTGTAACCTCCGCAGAGCGGCCCTCTGTAGAGCAATTACCTCTTTACAACAACAGTTTAAATTTTTCCCAAAGGCTTCATAATAAATTTAACCTCTCTAGAGCAACACCTCTCAACAACAACCAAAATCTTTGTCTCCCAAAGGGTGTTGCTCTGCAGAGGTTGTACATGTTATATGACTATGATAAAACAAGTTCTATAATTAACAATTTTGATTATTAAATACAATTACTTGTAGGCATATGGCTGCAAAATAGCTATTCTGTATAATTTTTCATAATGATTAGTGGTAAAATGAATGAGTACATTGTCTATATAAAGGTCAGAAAAGAAGGGCTATGCGATTATGGCACGGGAAATGGCCCCCGGGGCGGCTACAGGGGACATGTTCACAAATGGAACAAGCTCTCGAGAAGGTAAATGTTTCATCTGTGCCGAAATTGAAAATTTAAACTTTCATCTTTTAAAATTTAGACTTTAAGTCCTATTGAAAACTTTTCATTTATGACACTGCCTCTTTTTTCCCACAATGCAACAGAATTAGTCAATGTCGAACATCATCTGTGATAGTGTGCGAATTGGTTACGAACAACTAAACAGTTTGTGTTTACTTTGATCAAATTTTCTTGACGACAAACTTAGATACGGTACTGAAAAGTAAAATGAAACCCGAGTTCAATATGTATATATCATGCAGGGGCTTGACATTGAATAAAAAGTGTCTTGCGTGAATTAAAACACCCTCCATCTTAACTTGACGGTTAATACTTAATTCCGGTAGTATATACATGTACGTGTATATAAAAGAGGTTGCACAGCCACAGCCGGGCTCAGTAGATCATTGTGACCTATGGTTCGAGACTGGTAATTAATTCTTAGATGATTCTTTATTTTAGGTGGTATGTCGATAGGTATTCCAGGAGAAGTGAAAGGCCTTTACGAGGCGTGGAAATTAGGCGGTAAACTACCATGGGCTAGTTTGTTCAAATCTTCTATACAGATGTGTACCGAAGGATTTCGTGTCGGCAAACTGCTTGGGACGGACATAGAAAATAACAAAGAGATCATTAAACGTTACGGAGAATTGAAGTAAGACACGTTATAGTGTTCAGTAAGAGCTATCTTTGGTTCGATCCCTACCAGTGACATGCTAGTAGTGGTGACAGGCAGGTTGCCTTTCTCTCTCACGACGTTGATTCCGCAGTCTGGAGTCTCGAGACGGTGATAAATCGAAGTTGTAAGAACTTCTGTGTCAGTAAAGAATACATAAATAAGGTTATCGTATT
>JAFMSR010000007.1:34477408-34516880 GCA_022818135.1 Saxidomus purpurata
ATTTACATTTCGATAAACCACCAGAAAAACAAAATAAAACAGTTTCTCTTTTTCAAGGTGTTAATTGTTTTTCTTATGAATACTGATCCAATGATAAAATTCTTCTTTTTAAAAAAATCTGATATCTAAAACCCTTCAGGCTTGATATATGTTACAAAAATTGTTGAAGGTCGACAGTTTTTGATATTCACCTCTCATCATCATGCAGTCAGTATTTTTATAATACTGTTTAATCGATATAATTCTGTAAAATACATGCACAGATCATTTTTATCACAGAAGTATCTTTCCTAGTGTTGCTAAGCTTAATTTCTAAAAAGGACTGTACCGTTTTTAAAAAGAACTGTACCATTTTCTAAAATAGACTGTACTATCTTTAAAAAGGACTGTACCATTATTTGCAAGCAAAGTTCGTTGAAAATTTACTCAATGAACACAGAAGATCATGATTAGACTGACTGATGTTTATAAAGGCAGAATTACTTGCATATAGCAGGGTGCAGCTGAATAACAAAGAAAAGATTGTGGAGCAGATTCTACACAGAGAATCTTCTCCAATCTGTAAGTTTAGTTAATTTTAAATGAATTTGAAGGGTCAGTGCAAAGTAGTCATATGAATTAGAGTTGGTCTTTTTGTTTTCTAATAAAATATATTGAAAAACAAGAAATTTGTATGATTTTGAAAACATCAATTTCATTCAACTAAATGTTTTTCTTTGTCTGGTTAAGGGTTATATGTAGTAATATATCTGTCAACACTACTTCTACAAACAGGGCAGGTGAGTGGTTCAGGCATCACAATTACACATTCAGCACAGAGACATATATGTCCGCAGTCAAGTAATACAATTTCTCTACGATTAGTTAGACAAACAACACAGGTTTCGCTATCGTAACTCCCGTCATCTTGCCGATCCCTTGCCTCTTGGCGAAAAGTTCTGACTTGTTCAAGCAATTGATTTCGACTTCTGTTTAATTTCCACTGTTTATACTGTTTGTATAAGATATGAGTCAATATAGCGACACCGACTGCACCGGCACTAAGCATAAAAAATTTCACCCAGAATGATCTGGTTTCAAGCTTTTTGATCACTTCCCCCCGGCTCATCTTCGTAAGTATGTACATTTGACCAGTCCTCGGCGGCTGAAGTTGCAACTTGTTATCTTTTAGGGCGACTTCGCCGATACCTAGTATCAATGTATTGGTCAGTAACATTTTCTCTGTCTCGTGATACCCTTTGTTCACTTCTCCGAAAATACGATCAATTCCACGTGACATAATATTGCCACCTTCTGCAGCTTCAAAGGAATCGTGGGTAATAGTGAGGTCGTCCATTAGGAAATTGGCTGCTGTTGGCTCGTTCACACGGATTTCCGTTTGGGACTCTTTACCTAGCCATCTTTTCAATGCAAACGGTACAGCTTGAATCTTGTCCTGAATATTGTTCTTGACGTCTGTCCTGAAACACATTAACGACTTTGCGATATACCTTATTCTACATGTCATATCTGAAATTAAAATCATTTTTTATAATTCTTGGTTTAGATTGTTTATAGTCCCGGCCGACCATGGGATTTTCCCCCTGCTGAACAGTATGCCTTCCACGTATATTGGTTCCTTACAAAATTTGAAAATTAAGCAAGTTTTGTTTTACCGGACTGCAATAGTTTTGTTCAAAGATTAAGATTTTTTAGCAAAATTGTGTAGAAGGCCAGTTACTGTAGCAAAAAGATATGTGTGGGAGCTTTCAGACCAGACACGCATTGCCTCATTTGCCTTGTGGTTTCTTTATTTGGTGTTATAACGCAGTTGTAAAATAAGACTGCAAACTACAATGTATATAATAATGTAATTAATGAATAGTTTAATATACCAGGTGATATATTGGAAGGCTGAATTGTTAACTTAATCTACTATGCAGTATCATGCTCAAGCAGACACACCAACTGCTTTGAAAATATTCACTGTGTCTCCTTTTTTGAAAATAAAATGGAAAAAAAAAACTAACAAAAAATAGCTGAGTTATCAGACTATTTGACTTGGAAAGACAAAAAAGATTTTTGCTATGTTCAACAGAAATAAAACAACATCATACATACATGTATAGCATAAAAATAAAATACATGACATATTGTATAAGGTTCATGAATACAAAATATTACTTTAGTGATATTCATATTTCTATGAATTTAAATCACAAGCTACTAAATGACTTTCTTAAAATTAGTGCAGTCACATCGGACAGTTATATCACTTGCTGGGTTCACTAAGCTATGCCATTAGCAAATGCCAAAATTAGCTACCGGTACAGAAAAGCTAAATTGGCTCAAAAGAAATTGAATTGGCTACTACTTTTAAAGAAAGGACACGTTTTGTGTGCTATGCCAATAGCACTATGTGGGAAAACAAGAGCTGTCCATAAGACAGCAAGCTCGACTATTGTGGGTGTTTGCTAATAAAACAAAACTTTTATCAGTATAATAGCAAAACAAAATTCTGCTAACTATTAAGTATAAACTAGGAAAGTTGAATCATAAAAAAGTCAAAATCTATCACTATATATTTAGTTTTTGGTAAATTAATTGTTTGATACAAAATGTACCCCTGAACACTATTGCTAAGTTTGATATAACTACCATAAGTGGTTACTGAAATATGTGCATGATAGTACCTTGCAAAACTTTAACCAAATTTTCAAAGTCAAACAAGGGCCATAATTTGCACTAAATTTAAACAAGAGTTATCTGTCTTGACTGTGTGACACCCCTTAAGACATTAACAAAGTTTCAAGTCAATATCATAAGTGGTTACTGAGATATGTGCATGATAGTACCTTGCAGGCAAAACCTTAACCAAATTTTCAAAGTCAAACAAGGGCCATAATTTGTATCAAATTTATACAAGAGTTATCTGATTTGACTGTGTACACCCCTTAAGACATTAACAAAGTTCAAGTCAATATCATAAGTGGTTACTGAGATATGTACATGATAGTACCTAGCAGGCAAAACTTTAACCAAATTTTCAAAGTCAAACAAGGGCCATAATTTGTACTAAATTTAAACAAGAGTTATCTGTCTTGACTGTGTGACACCCCTTAACACATTAACAAAGTTTCAAGTCAATATCATAAGTGGTTACTGAGATATGTGCATGATAGTACCTTGCAGGCAAAACCTTAACCAAATTTTCAAAGTCAAACAAGGGCCATAATTTGTATCAAATTTATACAAGAGTTATCTGATTTGACTGTGTACACCCCTTAAGACATTAACAAAGTTCAAGTCAATATCATAAGTGGTTACTGAGATATGTGCATGATAGTACCTAGCAGGCAAAACTTTAACCAAATTTTCAAAGTCAAACAAGGGCCATAATTTGTACTAAATTTAAACAAGAGTTATCTGACTTGACTGTGTGACACCCCTTAAGACAGTTATAAAGTTTCAAGTCAATATCATAAGTGGTTACTGAGATATGTGCATGATAGTACCTAGCAGGCAAAACTTTAACCAAATTTTCAAAGTCAAACAAGGGCCATAATTTGCACTAAATTTATACAAGAGTTATCTGACTTGACTGTGTGACACCTCTAAAGACATTTACAAAGTTTCAAGTCAATATCACAAGTGGTTACTGAGATATGGACATGATAGTACCTAGCAGGCAAAACTTTAACCAAATTTAGTACCTAGCAGGCAAAACTTTAACCAAATTTTCAAAGTCAAACAAGGGCCATAATTTGTATCAAATTTATACAAGAGTTATCTGACTTGACTGTGTGACACCCCTAGAGACATTAACAAAGTTTCAAGTCAATATCATAAGTGGTTACTGAAATATGTGCATGATAGTACCTATAGCAGGCAAAACTTTAACCAAATTTTCAAAGTCAAACAAGGGCCATAATTTGTACTAAATTTATACAAGAGTTATCTGACTTGATTGTATGAAACCCCTGAAGACATGAACAAAGTTTCAAGTCAATATCATAAGTGGTTACTGAGATATGTGCATGATAGTACTTAGCAGGCAAAACTTTAACCAAAGAAGCAATGCCGACGCCGACGCACAAGTGACTGTAATAGCTCTCCATATTCTCCGAATAGTCAAGCTAAAAATGGCTCAAAGAAAAAATGCGCCAATGTTTGCCCTAGCTGAATTAATTTAATAATTGTTCAAGTATCTTAAAAACATTATAGATGGGTATCTCTAAGATCTCTTACCATACTCCCTGTATTCTTTTAGATTTGTGCTCTGTTAGGATGATATGTTGTATAACTCCATTTTGTCCCTCTACATGACGACTATGCAACACTTGACTCAACGGCACCACTTCACCTTCAACACAGGCATACGCCAAGTACGGCGATTTTGCATCTGACAACTCCTTTACTAAATCTTCATCCAGTTTGCGGTATGGTGCTTTCTGAAATAGGAAGGATCTGTTTCATATCTCAAATACTGCTTTAAAGTTGTTTTCAACAGCACTACAGTCAACTTGTGTAATTTGGACTATATATAGCAGCTGAGATGATACAGATAGGGGACGCAGAAGGGGTATGCTTCCCTGGATGATTGCATCACCAAAAAATTAATGCTGAGGTTTCTGTTAACTGATTTTAAGAATGCCCTTACTAGTTTCAGAAGAATGCCCAAGGTTACTAAATGTATCAGATCACATTAATCCATGATACCAAATACAAACTGAACAACTTTCATACTGATTGGAAACAAAATATGACTTCATGTTTGATGTGATGACCTAGCTAGTTTTTAAGCCAAAGTGACAAAGTTGTTACTCAACCTAGACTTCATTCAATGGGTTACTCCAGAGTATTTACAAGCTTTTTATTCTATGATCTGACTGACCTTAAAGCTGCTCGCTCTCAGTTGCCGTTGAATTTTTTTTATAATTTTCAAAAATGACATTCTAATACAATGTACATAAATATAAAACTAACGGATAGAATCAACAACAGAAGTACAAATCTAGGTAGGAATTTGCAAAAATCGATTGAAAATGCTGGTTTTACGGCACCGCTACACTATATGTTTACATTGAAATTTCAAAAGCGTTTGCAACGCTTTATTGTTTGGTAGCGTATTATTTCTGAACAGGAATTTATACTGGAACCTTTTTATATGGCTATAATTATGTTCCAAAATATGTTATTTTCATACAGTTTGAAGAACTTTATTTTTTTACTAAAATCTGAGAGCGAGCAGCTGTAAGTTTTTGACCCAGAGTTACCCAGTTTCAAACATAATCATTATGACAAACATCCTGGCCAGCTTTTTTGATGACTGGGAGCAAAATAAAGATGAGTTACTCATGTTAATTTAGTTTTTCTATGACTTGACCAGACAGCAGATGGCAGTGCTTGTTGTACCCCACCTGACCCAGTTTTGAAACTGACCTAGAGTTCATCAAGAAAAACATTCTGACCAACTGTCATGATAACTGGGTACACAGAGTGGGGTTCTCTTAAGTGATCACTGGGTTCTTGTATGATTTAACATTGTGACTTAAATTTTAGTGTTTGACCCCACATGACCCGGTTTCAAATTTCATCTAGAGAATCCACAGACCTCATTTCATTGTGATTAGATAAAAATGAGGCCTCTACAGTCTGTTTTCTATGATTTGACGCAGTGATCTAGTTTTTGCCCTACATGAGCCAGTTTTAAAACTTAACTCAAAATAATATTCTGATCAGCTTTCATAATGATTGGGAACAAAATAAGGTCTCGGTAGCCAGCACTATGTTTTATTGGAGTTACGGGGGCTCATTCCTGAAAACATGAGAGTTTCACTGATAGTCTTGTTCTTGGAAATCTGTGCGAAAAAATGCTATATTTTGTTAAGCTTTCTTAAAATTTGGAATCGACCACTTGAATTAAGTGACATTCCAGTTTGTGATGTCATATGAAATGGTTTCATACACTTCTTGCATCTCTCAGTTAAATTTCAATTTTTTTACGAGTTTATTAATTCTTATTTTAAATAAAATAAATATCATATGACAATATAGTTGAAACAAGAGGCTCAAAAGGGCTAGTATTGCACTACTGGACTGACTGAACTGTTCTGATTAATAAGTTTTGTGAAAATCTTTAAGATTTTTGCAATGTTATCAAGGAAAAGCTAACAGAGGTCACTGCAAACTTCACCTGGACAAATTGACCACAAAACACTTAGGATCATCTACAGGTTGCATTCAACCATCTGAGCAAGTTTCATGAAAGTCAAATGAAAATTGTGACCTTTCAAATGTTACCAAGGAAAAGCTAACAGAGGTCACTGTGACCTTGACCTTTGACCCCCAAACAGTTGGGATCATCTTCTCAGTAAAACCAATCATCCTATGAAGTATGAAGACTGTCGGTCATATAGATCTCAAGATATTGAGCAGAAAAGATTTTCAAAGCTCAAGTTACTGTGACCTTGACCTCTGACCTACTGACCCTAAAAAACAGTAGGGATCATCTATAGGTTACAGGCAACATTCTGAGCAAGTTTGATGAAAGTTGAATGAAAATTGTGACCTGTAAAGCATTATCAAAGAAATTTTAAAGGAGATAACTGTGACCATCACTCACTGACACCAAAAACAATAGGGATCATCTTAGCCTAATTTATTCGGCTCATCGGTAAATTCGGTTTGACCTGTTTTTTTGATCTGATATTTTTATCATGTTAAAGTTGTCCGGTCTGCAGAAAGCGACCATCCAAAAACTATCACGCTGGCTTCAATGTCGAATTAATTAGACTAGGCACGCTGGCTTCAATGCCGAATTAATTAGACTAGGAATCATCTACATGTTGCAGGGAACCTTCTGAGCAAGTTTGATGAAAGTTAATGAAAATTGTGACTGACCTGTAGAGTGTTATCAAGGAAACACTATCGGAGGTCACTGTGACCTTGACCCATTAACCCCAAAAATAAGAGGGATCATCCTCAGGTTGCATGGATCCTTATCAGCAGGTTTCATGACTGTCAAATGAAAATTGTGACCCATGGAGCGTTCATTATCAAAGACGGACAGACGGACCACCATGGCATAAGCTCTGCTGGACTTCATCTAGTAGAACTTAAAAGCAAGCGAAATCAACCTTTGATCAAATAATAATAATACAGAGCCGGCTACCTAGACTTTTGGTCTAGGTATAGCCAGCTAACTTTTGGAACAGTCCAAACAACTCTAATGGCCCATCTCACTTTTATGGAATTCTAGGCCTTGACAGCTATGCTGTTTGTCAGAATCCAACTATTGTGCTAAAGCCTTAAGTTTGTGTCAAGCAATCTACTAAACTGTTAGTTGTATTATGTTAACAGCGCCTGTACCACTATGGAGGATGAATTACACTTGAGAAATATTCACTTTACACCGCTAGTTTCACAACTTTACCTTTATTTCATCGGCTGAACGATTTATTTTCTTGTACCAGTTGTAAAATACAGTGAAAAATATTAAATCGACCCCTAACGCAACAACTGAACCAAAACTAGACGATGACATCTCTTTCTCTAAACTAATTTTGTTTCCTTAGTTGCTTCGACCTTTAAATTTAGTAAAATGAAATTTAAACGAAATTTAAATTGGCATACTGTAATTCAAACTCAGAATCACCATTATTTTTCCAAATATCAATACAGCATAATTTATTATTAAAAGAAAAAGAATAAAATACCAATTATAGTATACAGTGTTATCTCTTTTTACATTAAAATTTCGTTTAGTAAAAGAAATACTGCCTACTTTCAGTTTAGTTGCTTCCAGGATATCTTTTTGACTCCGTCGAAATTGAAACACTTAAGTAAGACTTAGAAGGTTCCACTTTTGTGTGTCTTACATATGTTTTCATGCTTGTTTTAAAGCCATTTAACACTGGTGCCAAACGTCAATAAGTGTAAAAACTGTAAATCTGATCAGCTGATCACGCCTGTGGAGAGTGATTGACAGATAATGCACGTTAAGTATTCTTTTGTCCAAGGTCTTACAGATACTATTGACCTTGTTTTATCAAAGATTTTCTCATTCTAGCAAAATATGGTCAGCTGATAAAATAACAAGTCCAATTTTAGTAATGGAATCCACAACTAGAGAGTGATTGGCTCAGGTGAATTTTAAGTTGAAATAATGAAGCCTATTCAGTCAGAGAGACTAAAATCCAAGGCCAAGATGATTATCATACATAGTATGATATTATCTCTTAAGAATTGAGGTCTTTCGGTTATATGAATTTTGAATTCACTTCAAACAGACAGATAAAATTGTCTGATCGGGCTTGGACTCATGGGTACATCTAGTCCTAATTCATTAGGCTCATCAGTTTGACCTGTTTTTTTGATAATATATTTTAAAGTTGTCAAACTTCAGAAGAAAGCACCCATCCAAAAACTATCTCGCTGGCTTCAAAGTCGAAATTAATTAGACTAAGTACACCTGGTACATGTGCTTTGAAGTTTTTGCGAAAAAAAGCTTATTAAATACATCTTTTATAAAAACAGATCTTCTGTTAATCTGCAAGTAGTACACAACTTTAACGACACCTTCTCAAACCTTGTTCTCCGCCATTTTTGTTTCCTTTATGATTAGCCAAAAACTATAATACATCAATTATTATTTATCAGAACTCTTGGTAACAAAACTTAATTTAAACTCTACAAAAGTGATACTTACTTGAATGATTTACATTGGCCTAATTAAGAAACAGTTTAATATGTATACCGCTATAATAAGCAATTAATTAAGAGCCTGTTATCCATGTAACACTGAAAATTTGATTTGATGCACCAAGCCAAGACAGCATATATAATTTAAGCTACTTTCTTACCTTTTAGAGCAGTGGAACTCAGGTGAGTGATATAGGGCCATCATGGCCCTCTTGTTGAAATTCACTTCTTAAAAAATTGTTTATTTATGATGATTATTTATTTTATTTGCAGTTTTCAGTTTTAGATCCAGGAACTTGAAACAAGCACAGGGTTTTACTGTTAGCCATGTCGGAAAAATCAAAGCTGCCTCAGAAACTGCGACTGATCACTTACCTTTCACCGGGAATACCAGTTGAGATATTTGAGACTTATATGAGTTACCTAGAAGAAGTGACTGGACAAGATGCATACCTGATATATGAGTCGAGATGGAGTGGACCTCCTGCAGACAGAACAGATCCTTTTACAACTGATGAAGTTGACATTGGTAATTATATTGCACACAGACGTGACAGAAAGTGGCTAAAGAATTATCTGTACAACAATAATGTACATAATCTTATCATTGTTTTTCCCTGTTCAAGATGGGGTTGGGGGTGGGTGAGTAGGGGGTTTTAAGACAGCTTCTTTTTTTCTAACAGGGAACTGGTGCAGACAAAATTATTCAAACTAATACTAGGGACATTAAGCCAAACGATTGCCTTTTATGCTCAGAAACACTTGAAAATTGTTTTTTTTGTGATCACTTTCTCATAAAAAAGTTTGAAGTGGACAGTAAAAGGTAATTCAGGAAAGTGGAAACGCACATTTTTTGGCCTTAGACGGGCTTAAATTAATAGCTCAGTAGTTAAGGATGTTTACCTCCAGAACAAGAGGTCCTGGGTTTGAATCCCTGAAAGCCATACATGAAGTGTGTCATTATGACATACTTACCTCAGTCCACCCAGCATGTTAATGGGTATGTGTGTTTGAGAATGATTCAATATCTATAAATGAACGATATTATAAATGCATAACTCTTGACAGATTTGAAAGACTTTAATCCTGAATCTGTGAAACAAAATGTAGGTCAAGGTATGCCATAAAGCTCTACTACATATAGTTACTGCTAATGGTATTGCTGGAAGCATCATCGACACCCTGGTGCAACGTCATTACATTTGTACACATTACATAAATATAACATAAATTATAAGCATACAACATGTATAATATTGAGTGAACATGGGCATTTGACAATTTACTGGAAGTCAGCAGAAAATTTCACTCTCTTCGCTTATTACATTTTTTATTACCACACAGTATGACCGTATTCCCATTGGTTTACGGTAATTTAAATTATCCCAGTGTTTGCTATGGCAGCATCACTTCTCATGATTGTAAATAAATATTCATACCTCTTTCTCCCTCAGCATTTATGGAGAGCACAGATTACCTGAGGCTTGCAGAAAACCAGAATAAGTTCATAGAGCTATGTGGTGCAGGACCAGTCCATGATCATTCAAAGAACACGGGGAGACCAGTCTATTACAGTGACATTATTATCAATTCCAGAAATAAGTAAGTTTATCTGTTGTTTAAATTTAAGAACAGTGTGATTCTATAAGTCATATGATAAATGTACTCCCTTTCAATGGATAAATTTTGGGTGTCATTGTCGATACATTAATATGTACATTGCTTTATTTCGGTGAAATTATCTAATTTTCTTATTCAAATGAATGGCTATAGAATTAGTTATTGGGACTGAATTGTTATTATCTCCTAGGGTTGTAATCGATTCAAACGATATCGATATATCAACGATGAAACACTTTCGATTCGATATCGATTACCGTTTTGAAAAATCGTATATCGAATAATGTTTTACCGTGCAATGATCTACAGTTTTACGTTCGAAAATTCCATCAAAACTCAACCGGAATATAAACAATCACTCTACCAAGAGTTCCGTGTTTTTCTAACGAATGATAATTTAATGAAATGTGGTCTCATAGGCAAAAATATTTCAGCACTGCAAGGGTTGATATATATTAAAGACCAGAACCCCATGTTTAGTACAAATAAAGTCAAGAGTTTGGCAGAATATGTAGTCAGTGACATTTTTACGCCCATGTATCGATATATCGCTGTATCGTCGATATTTCTAAATCGATATATCGATACAAAATTTTTAATCAATGACATCCCTATTATCTCCTGTTTAATACTTGTGGCCATTTAGATCTCCTCTGTGTAGTGTTACAAGGTATAGCAGCTGTCTTATAACATTACCACAAGGCTGGCGGTCAATAATTATGTTGATTGTCATGTCAGTTTGGTGATAACAATGTCATTTTGGTGATAACAATGTCATTTTGGTGATAACAATGTCATTTTGGTGATTACAATGTCATTTTGGTGATTACAATGTCATATTGGTGATTACAATAACATTTTGGTGATTACAATGTGAGTTTGGTGATTACAATGTCATGTTAGTGATTGCAATGTCATTTTGGTGATAACAATGTCATTTTGGTGATAACAATGTCATGTTAGTGATTACAGTGTCAGTTTGGTGATAACAATGTCATTTTAGTGATAACAATGTCATGTTGGTGATTAAAATGTCATTTTGGTGATAACAGTGTCATGTTGGTGATTACAATGTCATTTTGGTGATATCAGTGTCATGTTGGTGATTACAATGTCATGTTGGTGATTACAGTGTCAGTTTGGTGATAACAATGTCATGTTGGTGATTACAATGTCATTTTGGTGTTTACAATGTCAGTTTGGTGATTACAATGTCATGTTAGTGATTGCAATGTCATTTTGGTGGTAACAATGTCATTTTGGTGATAACAATGTCATGTTAGTGATTACAGTGTCAGTTTGGTGATAACAATGTCATTTTGGTGATAACAATGTCATTTTGGTGATAACAATGTCACACTGAGTTTACACTGAATTTGTGAATACAGTTGGAAAATTCAGAAGCTGGATAATAGTATACATTTTGAAATTTATTATTTAAGTAATTAAAGGTTATTTCTTCCATAAGGTTAGAGTGTCAGTAAAATTGGAAATGTCCTGTCATAGTATTACACAAAGGCCTGTAACAGTTTCTTTTAAAGCATGTGTTAAGTGAATTGTCATCTTTTAAATTTGGCATTGACATTTGGAACTGCAATTTAATTTCCTCCATTTGTGTTTCAGGCTTAAATACAAAGAGTTGCATGATCTAAGGGGCCATACATTCGGGTTTAGTTCTGGAAAGTCTGTGTCAGCCAGTGTAGCAATGTTAGAATATTTAAAGAAAAATGGCCTGGATGCTTCCTTTTTTCAGGACCTTTTTGAAACAGGTAGGTGTTTCAGTTCCCCAATTTTGTTGACTTCAACAAATGGACTTGCTTTTTTACTTTTTCTCTGGCCACATCTTCGTGTGGTCTTATTCAAGGTTACAAGCTTTCTTTATCTTTTCTATTCTGCATCTATCACAGGCATCAATTTATAGCTACAAAGAGTCAATGCATGGCTTTTTGATTTCAACACTAAGTCTTGAATATGAACTATACTTTTTATTGCCCTTGTGCTTTATATGACACTCAAACTTTGTATGCAGCTTGGTCATGACTAGTAGAACACCCCTACCTATATTGAGGTCAGTAGGTGAAAGGTTAAGGTCACCTTAACCCTGAAATGTGAAGTCCATCTGTCCTAGCCAATAACTCCTCCTACACTGTTCTCAGGAACTTGAAACTTTGCCACAATATTGAAGTGCACAATATTTCTAGAGTTTTCATCTGATCCCTGGGTCTTAAGCTGTGTGAGTTGGGGCAGAGCATTCCAACACAATATATACAATATTGATATTAATAAAGAAAATCCTGAGCACATGACACTCAAACTTGGTATGCAGGTTGGTTATGACTAGTACAACATCCCTAACTATATTGAAGTCAGTGGATGAAAGGTCACCTTGACCTTGAGAAGTTAAGTTGTTTCCTTGGCCAAAGTTAGTATGTCATGGTAATACCAGATAGTGTACCATCACTAGTGATTAGCTTTAGTGCTCTCATGGCATATATCAAGTGTAACCTTTTTTTTTTTACTCTGATTAAACATGTATCTACTGTCAAAGCCCTGTCCCTCAAAATTACTAGATTAACAAATAGAATAGACTTGTCAAACTTCCAATTTAGAGCATACCATTTGTTGTTCATAGGGATTACTTAAACGTTTGATTATGGAAATATTGTAAATCATAATTTGACAAGGCAGATGTAACAGCCTTCAACAGGTAGGTGTTTGGGTGGCGCATGGTCGAGTGGTTAATGCTCTGAACTACCAATCCTGAGCTCCTTGGTTCAATTCCTGGCGTAAGGACCACATTAGAGCTTGGTCTTTATTGTGTTATCATTGGTAATAGTACTGAAAAAATACACAACAGTGGTAGAGCAAAGAGAAACAGAGTAAAAAGTAGCAGTAGAAAGTGACTGTTTAAAATTTTGTTTTGTAAATATAATGTCTGTATGTCATATTGATTCTTATAATTGACAGGATCTCACCTTGCATCTATTCAAAGCGTTATTGACAGCAAGGTAGATGTAGCAGCCGTGGATTCCAACGTTCTTGCAGGTTTTCTACGAACATATCCAAGCCATAAAGATGATATATCAGTGATTAAATCACTGGGACCACTTCCTACGTATGCTGTAGTGTTTAATACAAGGTTATCAAGTGAGTAATTGGTATTTTATGTCTAGAATTTTGGAAGTTTCAGCCTTCCATAGTTTATTTTTGAACAATTAGGAACAAGGCAGGTTGCAATATAGTACGCTGTAATGTAGTTCTAATGATTTTGTGGGCCTCAATAGCTTAGTGGTTAGATTGTTGGCCTCAAAAGCGGGAGGTCCCGGGTTTGAAATGCATCCTGAGCATGAGGTGTGTCCATGGTCAAAGACACTGATACTACTCGTGCGTAAGTCCACCGAGCTGTAAAATGGGTAGCATCGATGAAAAGCTGGCTGCCTCTCGTGCGTGAGCGTGGGATATTCGGAATGAGTGTTCGAGAGTGATTCAATATTAGCTATGCAAGCTTTCTTGAACTAAATAAATTTGTATAAACTAATGATTTTAAATAGTGGGGATTTCATGATCACTTTAGTTGTGGTTTTAAATCACCTTCAGTTTTATATTCCATATTTTGTTTCGAGTTTCCAACAAAATGTTCTTAACAGAGATGTGGTAACATACTAGCATTAAGTAATACCTCTTGTAAGTTCGGTAGTATGAATACTTAAGGGAATGCTAAGAATGCATGTTTTACCTCGTTAATTTCATGAAACGGCCTGAAACTGAACAACTTTAAAAACGCAACCTTTATAATAAGTTGTAGCTTTTGAATAGAGGACTTATCTCATCATATGCAAATCTGTTGACATTTACAAATGAAATTATGCTTGAATTTTTTAATGAACTTGTTAAATAAAACCAAGGAATGGCAAAAAGTATGGTGCTAGCACTAGCCAAAGTGGTTAAAACTGTTTGCGACCATTAAAACCGTATATACAGTTGCAAATGTCAAAATCACTAAATAGTTGACCCTATTCTTATGCACAAAGTTTTAAGTTTCGAACAACCTCGCATGTTTACAACTGTTTTAATTGTTTACAGGCAATCTACGATCTCAGATAACGAAAGGATTCCTCGACATATCAAAGCACGCCATGTGGAATAAATGGCTACAAGGACGCGGAATATCGGGCTTTATGCCGATAGATTCCTCAATTTATGACATTGAGAAAGATCTGAATACTAACATCGGAAAACTTACCATGTCGTCTACATATTATTGACGCATGCTTATTGTTGTTATACTCGAGCCGTGCTGTACAAAAACCAACAGTTCAGTTTTTATCAATTCAATACTTGTTTGTTTTTCTATCTTTCTGCCATTATGGTAGTATGACATTGGTTTTTGGCACAGCTAGGCTCATTTTTATTTACTTATCATCATAGCGCACATAATGTTAAACAGAATTCATTGTTACAGTAATGCTAAAATGATATTTTATATCAAGGTTGTATAACATTGTATTTTCAGTATGATAAGTATACATGTATTTCAAATGAAATTGTTTCCTTTTAAGAATGAAGATTATTATATGTTGAAAAATGTTATTTTCAAATCACAAGATTGTGAAAGAAAAACAGTCAAACATTTGATGAAAGACCACTGGTTGTAAGAAGCTATCATTTTGTAGTCTTAATGTTGTGTATAAAATGGGAGGTCTACATAATATTGTGCTTTTTTCTTCTGACTACTCTTCATTTGGAGGTGGTCTTTAACACAGGTTTGACTGTAATAATTTTTCAGTCTCTCATTGCTGATTGAATCATATAGGAAGCTGTGAGAGGAAGCCAGTCTGATCTATGTCTAATGTCTATTGTTTATTATCAGTTGCAAATCAAGTTTATACAAATTAAATTATCTTGAGTCTCATTCTGAGATGGTTTCAGCCTGAGAGAGAAAGAGAGGAAAACCAATGAGGTCTTGGCAGGTTCACCCATAGAAAAATCCTAGGGTCTGCCGGGACTATAAGCAATCTAATAACAAATCTAAGACAGAGAGAGAGGCAGTGTGGATTTAATGTGTATTGCATGAGGACGCTACCACCATGGTGGTGGTTAAGATTAAACTTTGGACCCTCTAATCCTGCCGTGAACCTGGACCAATGAGAGAGTGTGCATTTAATATATATAATAATCATATAACAATTTTGATTCTGTTTTCATTATACAATGTATCGCTAAAGTTACCTAGGATTGCTTCTCTGCTCTCAAGAATCTCTATCTAACCTTAGACAAGATCTCTTTTTATTATGCATACTCAGACATTTTGCAATGAGGTTTGTGTGCAGACGTTTGACTACTAGAATTTAGGGTGTCTAGGACCGGTCCTTCCCAGGAAAGGAATTTCAGGTAAATTGCATGTCTGTAACTTACTGAAATACTTTTACAACGGACATAATTCCAAGACAAGAGTTTTTTTCGGCAAGGTTTTTCAGGTTTTGTGACAAGAATGGATCACCATCATGAGCTTATGTCAAATACCCACCTGTATTAAACAGCTGGCTTTTGGTTCCATTTTTGTGAACAAGATGTGTCGGTTCCTAGATTTATGGCATTCATCACTTTCCAGGGCATTTTTACCATACATGTATATATATCAGGGGCTGGCACATGTATAAGGCATCTTCCTTTTTAAAATCATGCAGTTTTTGCCAAAATGAGACTTTATACTTCCCCTTTAGGCTGTAACCATACTAAATTTTCCCTAAATTGAGGGGGCCTTCCCCAAACTTGGAAAAAATGACCTGCTTTCAGACAGTCCAGTATCTACTATTACATGTTTTCTACAACCTGTTGTTTTGGAACTGTCAAAGCTGTTTGGTTTTTAAACCTTTTTTTTTTGTTGCCTTGAAAATCTATGTTTTAGCACCGGACATGTGTGATAAAAGTATGATATGTTTTCACCGTGCCTCTTGCCATACTAGTTTTGAGTCCATGGATAGCAGTCAATAGCACATAATTCTTGTGGAAAAGTGAAATAGACAAGGCTTGTTTTGTGATACAAAAGCTCCGAAGAATTTATAGAAGAGGTTCGTTTTAGGCAACTGTTTGATATTTTATCTTGCCAAGTAGTTTTTTCATCAGCAAACAGCTTGTTACAAAGATCATTATGATTGTGTTTGGTGCAACAAAGTCACAAATCACTATTTTTTCGGAAGCAAGAGACTTGTTGCATTGAAGGAATGTTGTTAGATATCACGACATATCATATCGTTGCACTGAATATTTAGAATTATACTTTTGTACAGTTAAACTTAGACTGTTAAAGTTAAACATTTTGGTTTTCTATTGGTCCAAAGTATATCATTAATTTTTACGTATTTTACAATGATAAAATATTTATATTTTTAATAAAGATAAAATTAATCTAAATCTGTATATTGCATACAGTATATGTTATACGTTGGATATTAGGGTTTAAAACTGTTTGTACAGTTATATTTATATAAATAATTGCATGTACATGTATTTTATACAAATTGCCAGTATGAATTTTCAACATCGGAGAAAGATCCTAGACATTTTGCTAAAGGTATTGAAATTCACCTAAAAGTCCTTAATAATTATCAAGATCTATTCCATGCAAATGAAATCTTAATATTTTCCATTATTATGTGCTATTTAACAGGAAATCGTTTAGATGTAATGAATTTGAATAATGGTGCAATAGTTGGTAACTCAGGGCAGAAGAGATTACTTCAGTTTCCACGACAATGCTGCCAAATTAATTGTTTGCCTGAAAAATCGGGTTTTAATGTATCTGCATGTTGTAGCCTGAGTGGGCAGAGGTGATGAATGACAGTAGAGTAATGATCTTTTATTTGACTTATCAAGGTGCTGTTACAAGATTTCTTTTTGTTTATGAATAAAATCTGTTTATGTAATAATAATTTATTTTAGTTTGATTTCCAAGAGTCGCTCTTCCATAGCTTATTAAATGCTCATTCCAAAATATTATTGTGCTTGTGTGAGAAAAGCAGCAAGTTTTTCATTGCTGCTACTTATTTACAGCTGGGTGGACTGAAATTAATGTAAAATCAGCGTCTTTGTGCAAGGACACACTGGGATTCTTGGATATAAAACTGATGCTAGTAAATCAGTTAATTTTGAGTTTCACAGGCATCGTGTTAGAATGTCATCTATTTCAGATTGTTATCACGAATTACGCAGTGCACACAATGTAAGAGCAAAAAACAACTTTTCATAAGGAAAGACAACACAAATTACTTTTCTTGCAGACTTTCATGAAGAATGAAGCATAAAAATAAATAACGAAGTCAGATTTACTGATTATACTGCTGTGTTAAATGATTCATTATGTAAGTGAGCTGTGATGTTTATATTTTGTACAAGATCAAGATATATAGCTTATTCACCCAGTGTTAATATAGAAGTATCCATTGTTATATAAAGTTAGGTTGGTATTAAACTACCTGGTTGTTTTTCAGTTTGTGATTGTCATAATGTGTGAGGTGTTGGATTCGCTTACTTTGAGTTCCTTTAATGTGAATGATTACTGCTATTATTATTGTTATACTGCTAGAAGCACCACTATTATCATTACACCATGAATTCCAGAGTTACATGCTTTATATTAAATTTTTGTACACACATATTTATAGGTGGACATAAACTGTTGAAGTAAAAATAACAGTTACTCTGTTTTTTTTTACAGTATGTCAGTCTTAGTTATGAGGTGCAGACTATTTTCAGCCTCCATGTAGGTTGATGATGATTCTATACTCTGCTACTCAATGAGTTAACATTTAGTGATGATGATCTATACTCTGCTACTCAATGAGTTAACATTTAGTGATCATGATCTATACTCTGCTACTCAATGAGTTAACATTTAGTGATCATGATCTATACTCTGCTACTCAATGAGTTAACATTTAGTGATCATGATCTATACTCTGCTACTCAATGAGTTAACATTTAGTGATCATGATCTATACTCTGCTACTCAATGAGTTAACATTTAGTGATCATGATCTATACTCTGCTACTCAATGAGTTAACATTTAGTGATCATGATCTATACTCTGCTACTCAATGAGTTAACATTTAGTGATCATGATCTATACTCTTCTACTCAATGAGTTAACATTTAGTGATCATGATCTATACTCTGCTACTCAATGAGTTAACATTTAGTGATCATGATCTATACTCTGCTACTCAATGAGTTAACATTTAGTGATCATGATCTATACTCTGCTACTCAATGAGTTAACAGTCTATGAAACTTTCCAAATTTGATAATGTACAAGCTAGGCCATGGTTTTAGAAAATTGGCGAGGTAATGCTGACTAGTAATAGGTTTGTAGTTTCACAAGTTTTGTTGAAATCTCTTATCACATTTCATACTGTTAATCAAAGCTACATGTATTCTGGTCGATTTTTTTTTGTATTTTACATTTGTAAAACTTTACGAGAAGTGCTGCATTTTATTCAAGTTTACAAACAGGGCACTCTAGGACTAAGCACTCACGAGGCATTTCATTGTATCATTTTATGTAGTTTTATATTTTTAAGCTTTTTTGTTTAGATTAGAAAAAAATTAACGAGTATTGTGGTTGTATTGTTACCAGTGGGTTTAGTGAAACAATAAAAGACAAGTGCAGAACAGGTGAAAGTAAAATATGTTTAATATGCTTACACAATAAGTGATACATGTTATTCAGTGTATAGTGTTAGATAGTAATGGTGGCTGATTTTATTGTGGGTTTGATGTTTGTCGGGACACTTCTGAAGCTGTTGACCAATTACCTCACTATATGATGGTATATTATTTGATATTTTACAGTTTTCAATGGTTATTGTTATATTGAAACTAGCAACAAGTTAATAAAACATCACTTATGAAACAGTATAATTCTTTATCTTTTTAGCTTACCTGAGCATGTAGTGCTCATGGTAAGCTTTAAGGATGGTTGGATGTGCGGCATCCGTGGGGCGTTCACATTTGCTTCATATGACATCTCTGAAACCACTAGGGCAGTGTTGATGAAACCTTGCAGGAATGTTCCAAGATTTCCATTCCATGCAGAAATCTGGTTGCCGTGGCAATGGAAAGGAAAAAACTTTAAAAATCTCTCTGAAACCACAAGGCCCAGAGCTTAGAAATTTGGCATGTAGCATTGCCTGGTGGACTGCTACCAAACTTGTTCAACTTAAAAAAAAATCTATTTTAGTAACAGTGACCGTCACTTTTTTTTAAATAAAAAAGCTTTTGATATTTAAAAACAGTGACTTTGACCCCTCCCCCCCACATTAAAAAATGAGAAAAAGAATTGGTAAAAACAATTTTTTAAGTGACCCTTAGGGACACGCAATGCAATCCCAAGTTTCTTCTCCATGCAAGCCGTACCTACACACCAAGATTCATTGCAATTGGTCACTCCTAAATCGAGTAATTTAACGGGAACCATTTGTCTATTTTTAGTAACAGTGACCTTGACTTTGACCCTAGTGACCCCAAATGCAATGCCAAGCTTTCTCTCCCTGCAAGTTACATACACACCAAGTTTCAATGCAACTGACATGAAACCAAATGTTTGACGCCCCCCGCTCAACTTACGACATGGCCATTCTAACAGAAATACTCGGTATAGACCGTTCCTGATTCTAATAAACAGCTTTCAAAAACAAAACCTGCTTAAAAAACAATACTTTGTCGACTTTATTAAAAAAGGTCAGTCTCCTTAATTCACACTGTCATTCAAAATACAGGAAAATATGCGACTTTGAACATTTTTGTAGTCATTACCTCTTGGACGAAGACAGCTGCGTTTTATTGTTAAAACAAAAGAATAAATTTTATTAAAAAGGTGAATGTCAATTAATGTTTATTTACAAACAACAAAACTTTTCACATACATGTACATTTAAATCAAACCACGAAAGTATATTCCCGTGAGCAAATAGTTTAAAATAAAACTACGCTAACTGAGGTAAACCATCTCCCCAAGATTTAGATATGTGCTGTAGCTTTGGCATCAATCATCAGCTACCAATGATGTCTCTGCGTACTTAGTCCACAAGCATAGAAAGAAGCATAGATCTGTTTCTAGACGCTCGTCTGCAAGTAGGACCGCACGTGCCAGGACAGCATATCCGGTTCCATCTGCAATCTGCATTCGAAACGCAGCCTTGACTGGCCCTTACCTGCAGAAGGCAGAGGAGGTTGGAAGCTGCACGTACCCTCGGACAGTCGTCAGAAACTGAAAAATAAAGTCATAACCCTGATTTTCCAAAGTTCAAAGAGTTTATTCACGACTGACCTATACAATTTTGAAATCAGTGTAGAAGGTAGGATCTCTTAATATTGAAATGTACCGAAATCACGAAAATGATGAAAAAACGTAACGCAAACTGAGTCTCTTGTGATTGCAAAAGGGTAAGCTTGAATATATGTTGATCAGCTTACATGATTACTTATACGAAGTACTAGTAGACAAAATTATATACGTAACAACTTTAAAAATGCAACAAGGCATTTGACGGGTGTTTTGTCGTAATTGAGAGTGTAATTTGGAAATTCAAGAATACCACGTTTTTGTCATTTCTTGATTCAATTCAAGAAGTTCATAAAAAATGCAAGCATACTTTGATCGAAACATTATTTTATAATGCAAAACAGAGCAATTTTACTCACTGTTCAAAATCTATTACTTCTCGAAAGAGTTGCGTTTTTAAAGTTGTTCAGTATATAAGGCTACCATTTTACTCGTCATGATGTTTTTTAAAACTAGCCAAACACTTGCTACTTACATTTACATTCGCATGTTTCACACCCATTGGTATTGACCTTTCTTCCATATTTACAAGTCCTTGGACAGACAACATTTGGACACTTCTGGAAACCTGTAGTCAGAGCTGTCGTCCGCTCTGATCCCTGAGTAGGTGTTGTTAATCGTTGAGTTGTTCCGTTTACCGTGTCTTTACTTTTACGCGTTGTCTCCTTTTTGGGTAAATCTAACTTAGATACCACAACAGTTGTTGTAGATAAGCTTTCAGTAGCTTCCTGTTTAGCAGTGGATTTCGTCGTCGGCCCAGGCGCAGGGATTTGTTGAAGTGTTGCCGATTTTATTGTGTTTGTGGTTTCATCTGTATGTGTCTGAATAGTGGAAACATTTCCCGTCATCATTTCCCCTTGCAACGATGGGTTTGAATCAGTATTTCCGGGAACGATAGAATCTTTGGGAATATTCGTAGGTTCCCTTTTTGCGTCATTTTGTTTCAACTGACCAAGAAATATCTTCTCACTATCAAGACTGTATTGTCCGACAAATTCATCAGTGTTGACACCAGCAGCAGTAAGTTCACTCTCTGTGGGAACACAAGTACTATTCTTGACATTACAGTCCGCTTTCTTATCAGAAGTATTAACATTAGTATCCTTGTTCCTCAATGGTTCGTTCAAGTTTAACTGTTTTGGACCTAAATCAGTAATTCGATGCTGCATTAAGTCAACATTGCTGACACCTGCAGCAATCAGCTCATCTCTTGTAGGAACACATGTACTGTTCTTTACATTACAGTCCGCCTTCTTATCAGAACTATTTACATTAGTATCAGAGATCTTGTTCTTCAGTGATTCATTTAACCTGAACGGTTTTGGACCGAAATCAGTAAGTCGGTGCTGCATTAAGTCAACATTGCTGACACCTGCAGCAATCAGCTCATCACTTGTAGGAACACATGTACTGTTCTTTACATTACAGTCCGCCTTCTTATCAGAACTATTTACATTAGTATCAGAGATCTTGTTCTTCAGTGATTCATTCAACCTGAACGGTTTTGGACCGAAATCAGTAACTCGGTGCTGCATTAAGTCAACATTGCTGACACCTGCGGCAATCAGCTCATCTCTTGTAGGAACACATGTACTGTTCTTTACATTACACCCAACGTTCTTACCAGCTTTGTTTTCATTTGTATCACCTGCCATATCAATCAAAGGCTCATTTAATTTTATTGCAGGTGCAGCAGAATCACTCATACGGTGTTGCAGAATGTCAACATTACTTACTCCTGCAGCAATAAGTTCTTCACGTGTAGGCACACATGTACTATTTTTAATGTCACAACCAGTTTTCGGATCGACATTGTTTATATCTAAACCAGTTTTTGTAGTAGCTGAAGACAGGTTTTGCCCGTCCGGTTTAGCAACAACAACCCCACTAGCGGGACTGCCAACATCAGGTGATGGTTTTACAGTCGTGTCATTAGGCAAATTGTTATCCGCTGACATGTCTGGAGAGCTTCCGTGTTTCAAATCTGGTGCAACATTTACAAGCCTCAGATTATTTCCATCTTGAGAGTCAAGTATTTTTGCAATTTCTGCAGGCATTTCGCTAGCATTTTCTTTGCTTTTACTAGTTTCATTCTTAGAATTATCTACTATAGCAAGGTTGACTGCGTCATGACTTCCGACAATGCCTAAAATACCACCCTCATTACCTTTTGCCAAAGTATTATCTAAAGCTGAACTACTATCCGACTTTGTTGCACTAGGTGAGGAAGGAACGGTATCCGCGTCATTTACCGCAGTCTTTACGACTGCAATTGACAACTCTGCTTTGTTAGCCATATCGTTCACTGCCTGAAGTGGATCTGCTCTGTTTACCGTACCTTTTGTCGGAAGTGGTTCTCTACTATTTACTGTGCTTGTTGCTGTAGAGGCTGATGTTGTACCAGCTGATGCAGTTGTCGAAGATGATGCATTGCTATCTGCCACAATTACTGAAGAGCGTGTACTGCTAACGCAAAGAAATCCTGAAATGGAAACAAAACACAAAGACTGACATGTGCCCAAATAAACTGAAAACAATTTAAGGATAGAAACTAATATTTGATTATTACACAAACTTGAAAAAATGCATACGCTTAATATCATTTGTTAGACAGGAACTGATACATATACAGTCAAACCTGTGTTAAAACCACCCCAGAAAGACCACCCTATGAATAAAGACCAGCATGGAGATCATAGTGTGTTATCCATTTATAGTAGAAACACCTGTGAATAAAGACCACCTGCAAACAAAGACCGTAATTGTTGCTTACAGTTCACCTGTTGCTTAATTTTCCTTCTCTAATCGTGATTGATTTATAAAGTTTAACCTCCTGGATTCACCGTCAGAAAGGGCGGTCAACACGTGGGCATCAGACGAGGTGGGCATCATAACTTATGAATTATTTCCCCCTTTTTTTGTAATGAAAATCCAATTTCTTAAGATGGCGAATCTTCATACACATATCTAAATGATATCAAATCATGTTGTTAAATCTAAGTTGTGTGTAACGAAACATATCATTTAGGTTCGGAAATGTTTTGTTTTTATCGTAGCGAAATACAGGGGGAAATGCCGAGGTGAAGGAATAAGACGTGCCTTGTTAAATGTGACACGAATTAAAAGTGCGTGATACATTCCCGGGAAATATGGAGCAAAACCTTCGACGAAATCAAGTACATATCAAACCACATGCCGAGAGTACAAGAGAAAAATCAACATTAAAAAACGAGGACAAGTGTGAGTAATATTTTTTGAAAAAAATAACTGTTCGGATCAGCGATTCACTGTGTTAATGTAAGTAATATCTATATATGTATCATTATATATGAGTAATACATTTCTCTAGGCAAATTAAATATTGATCAAACGTTTCACTTAGGACCATAATTGAAAAAGTAGACGGTGAAGTATGAATATTGGTCCAGGTATAGATCCAAGTCTATATTTTCGAAAAGTAAAATTATTTTTTCCTGTTAAGCTTAAACGATCGTGTAAAAAGCGCCACCTGGCGGCACCCGTTTTTTGAACGAATATTGAACGCTTTTCTATCATAATTTCAATAATATTTTGGCGATTTCACTTTTTTCAAGTGTACCTTATTTTGACAACAGCCTTTATTCGCTAGGAGTAATTTTAATATGTTTGGTTGATTACAAAACCATTATTTCTGCGAAAATAAATAGTCCGAGGCCAAAAGCATAGTGATTTTTTTACGTCAAAATTTACGGATTTTGCCGTATAGCGCGTTATCCGCGCGGTCAAACATTTTCATTTTCTGATAATATGTGCATGAGGTTTTACTCTTTAAAATGATCAAATAAAAAAGGCACGTGTTCTCGGTGGATTTTCTGCTAAAAAACTTTGAAAATTACGATCAAATGCTAAAAACGCGACGTTGACCAGGACGTTATACGTCGCCATTACAATATGCTATGACAAGCGCATTTGCGTTAACACTGGAATAATTAAATTAGATACGTTTTCTATATTTTTTGCAGAAAATCGTGTGGGACGTTTATGTGTTAAAACTCTTGCAACATATATATTATATTTAGAAAAGTAAAAAATAATCAGTCGTTATTATAATACTGTTTGTGTTACATGTATACATCGTTAATACCAGTCTATATTACAAATCTCAATTTGAAACGTGTTAACATCTTCAGTGTACGAAGGAAGGTTCTAGGGGTCCAAAACAGCGCCTCGACACTTAAGACCCTGGATATGTTAATATTAGCCAAAACATTATAATATGTAACTTTTTTATAGCTGTTTCGTTTTGGAAGTATCTCGGGTCCTCGTCCGCATCCAACGCCCCGGATCTGGAGACTAAGCTATATATATGTCGCTTTGAGCCCTCGAAATACTTTTATTTTATTTTCTATATATATATCTTTCTTTAAAAAGAACACAATACACTGTATATCGAAAACTGTTTGCTATGAAGTACTTATTACTTAAAAGAAAGAAAAAACGTATACCGGTATTTGACTATCAATCAACAATTTCGTTTCATGGGAAATGTGTAAAAAAATGCATTCTGTGTGCTTGACAACTCTGACTTAATATGTTCACAGCAAACTGCAAACTAACTTTGAAAGATCATTTCAGTACTTTAAACAATTGTAGTGAAATTTAAAAGCAACACTTGCATTTAGCGATAGTTATTTTATAAAGTGCACTGTACTCCTTTCAAGTGATTGTTGTTGCAGAATTTTTTGTCATTTTTATAGGCGATCATTTTACCTAACCATCGTTCCCTGGAAGAACCAGTACTAGATACCTGTCTTACGTAAGAAACTGCATGGCAATTGTCTCAAATAAAGAGATATGGTCGGTAGCTGGGCTCGAACCTATGACCCTCGAAAAATGAGAGGTTACAGTGAGTTCAAGTCAGCGACCACGGAGGAAGTCTTTTAATCATTATTATCCACCTGTTTGTGCGGGGTAAGAATCACGTTTGTCGGCGTGTAACGCTGTTACGACCTCTAACGTTTTCCTTTCGGATACAGAAAAAAGATAGGTATTACGTAGAAAACATTTCCTTAAAGTTTGAATACAAAACTATTTATTAGTTCTTTTGCCTTTAAGTTCCTAGAAGTCCTTCAACATCGGCCTATTTAACTATAAAAACTCGCTACCTCATTTCTTCCAAATGCATTTCAAATATTAAAATCATATACAACTGGGTTAGAAAAGACACTACAAATGCCTATACGGTATATGCCTGTCAGTTCATTTAAGCACGAACAGAAAGCACGTGCCAGATCCTTATGTGGCTATGACAACCATTTTGCCGGAAATCGATGGTTAAAACGGATACTACGGACTTTCAACTTTCCATCATGCTGAAAGGATACTATTGCTTCGTGTGTTTAATTAAAATACGGCAACATAAATATACATGTATGTCATATTTCATAAGAATCAAGCGAATTTTTTAGCTTTTATAAAAAGATTAGTTTCAATAGAGTTTCAATCGCTTTTTTGTCATTTTAACAGGCGGTCAGTTTACCTTACAATCGTTTATAACTTGCTGAACCCGACAAAATACTCCGCCGGTCCGGCCTCCTGAGTGCAGACCAGCTCCAAAGCTACTCAAAAACGAAACAACTAAGTACGCCAAAAAACATAATTAACGACTAATGACTATTTTTTAAATTAATTTTCATAATTGATTTGAGGTATTCTGATATGCAAAATAATTTCTTATGTGAGTAAAAATGTCATTTATTCAGTGAGAGAAAAAACATGTCATCTAGTGCAATGTATGATCATAGCGAACGAGCCAAAAAAAGGTGTTTTTCTCATTTAAGCGCAAATTAAGGTGAGCAAATAAAAAAGCAAGAGATAACTTTAGTGACCTAAGCTGGTCTATGTGCAGCGCAGCAGCGGTTCGGATTCAATCGCTGGGTCATAAAAGGCGGCTTCGTGTGAAATTAATGGCATCATGATCGCAAGTCAGCCTGGTTAGCTCAATCGATAGAGCACGAGCCTTGTAATCTCGAGGTAGCGGGTTCGATTCCCGGGGCTGACCAACTAAAATTACTAACAGTCTTTCGGATGAGACATAAACCGAGGCCCCATGTATGGATGCTATACACGTGGCATGTTAAAGAAACAGGGGTGCATCTGGAATTAGGACGCTTATTGTATCTTGCACTATCCTCCGAAAGCCTAAAATAACTAACCTCTTCTGGGGCATATGGGAAACCGGTATCAACGATAAACCCAAATATACAATACTATACACAAGCCGGCGGCGACACGTGTCCGATATTTACACTGTTGAGAAAGTATGACTGGCTTGTGCTTAAATTAAGTTAATTATCTCCCGAACTCGCGCAAGTGGGGTGAAATATATAGATATCGGTCGGTTGTGCCCATTTATGTTTTGAAGGGGACCGGAATGGCGGGATTAGTTTAGTTTATACCAATTCATTTTAGCTCGATTGTTAAGAAAGCTTGCAGCTTATCGAGTCACTCTCCAGTCCGCTTCCTGAATAAACCAGTACTGGTGTCATGTGAGGAGGTACGGTCGTGACCCAAGTGGGTCTTGAACCCGCAACCTCCAGCATGTGGTTATACTGTATTCCGACCAGTTATCGTGTCGAATCTGGGAATTGTTGAGCTAGCTTATAGGACTCATACCGACGAGTCTGCCATTTTATCTGTGCACATTAAGATAGACAAAAGATGATTAAGTTCTTGTTTTGCCAACTTTTCATTTAGAAGGTATGCTTCCGATGACAAAAAGACTGCTCATCAAAACTAATTGTCAAATGTACCTAGGCTATATGATTGTTTTTAATTTTTTATATGTTGAGATAATTATAATTTTGGGATTGCCGTTTTTATTCGATTATCATAAATTTATAGAATCAGAAATCTGATTACAGGAATAATTTCATTTACTTCCTGGCGATGAAACATGTCTACATGTATTACAAGTTTACAACAATTCAATCGGAAAATATTATACTTTGTATTTATTTCTTCAAGACAGACACCTCGAAAATAGAATAATGGTAAGAAGCAGGTAGTGGAACAAGTCGCGTATCTTTTCGTCAGTAATTTCCATATACATGTATTTTCTTTTTCTCCGTTGCTTGTTCTGTTGTTGTAACCATGACACCATTTAAAATCATTTAAACTTCGTGGACATTTATTTCTAATTGTAACTTACAATTTTCCACCTAACCATGAACTGATATTATAGGAATTTCCGATTTATGTAACAATTTTCCGTATTTCGGCATGAAAAGAAAGTACAATTGCGTTGTAACGTCGTGGTTTGAAAACATTGAAACGTCGCGTATATATGCATTTTCTGGTGATATTCGAAGTTTTTTAGCATAAAATCTACCGAGAACACATGTCTTTTTTATTTGATCATTTTAAAGAGTAAAACCTGATGCACATAATATCAAAAAATAAAAAACTTTGACTGCGCGAATAACGCGCTATTCGGCAAAATCCGTAAATTTTGACGTAAAAAAATCACTACATTTTTGGCTTCGGACTATTTAATTTTGCAGAAATAATGGTTTTGTAATTAATCAAACATATTAAAATTGCTCCTACTGAATAAAGGCTGTTATCAAAATAATGTACACTTGAAAAAAGTGAAATCGCCAAAATAATATTGAAATTATGATAGAAAACGATCAATTTTCGTTAGAAAAACGGGTGCCACCACGTGGCGCTTTTTACGTGAATGTTAAACTTAAATAGGAAAAAAGAATCATATTTTTCGAAAATATAGACATGGATCTATACCTCGACCAAAATTCATACTTTTCCATCTACTTTTTCAATTCTGGTCCTAAGGTCCGCAGCTACGGAGCAAAATGATGAACGAAGGAAGGTTCTCCGGGTCCAAAACCGCACTTAACAAATTTAAAAAGGGGGATCTTCACGCACTATTTTTCACAAAATTGCAATAAAGTAAAGTTCGGACATCAAGAAGTAATGATAACGTCACCTGACGTCAATGAGCGCATTTTGGCACCATACATGAATCGTAAGGTCCGCTTAGACAAAGATGAACGTTGAAACCAGCCATGTTTTGATACGCAAATGTAAAATAATCATTACTAGTATGGAACAAATAAAAACAAATAGTGATACCTATAATTTACATAATTATATTGATATGCGCCGTTCACGGTACCGGAAGCAGACGACAATGGAGCGCAGACGAGAAGGCCAGTTAAAACGTTTGGAGAATTTGAGAAAACTCTATTTTCGCGGAGCAGAATGTAACATCGGGGTAAGCGGTGATAATCAGGTCTCCTGTGATGGTCAGAGCAATAGAGGAACATGTTAGTTTATCTTTGAAATGCAACTTTAAGTAGATTTATGAAAAATTATGCACATGCGTCTCGAACGCACGTAACGTGGGTTCCATAAAAAAGTATTAATGAAGCTCATGGTGGCAAAACTTTACATCATATAACGACGAACAGTGGAGAAATAATTAAAATGGAAAATTGAATAATTTATATTGTTTGATAGCTCGTTCGTTGCATAATCATGTTCGCACATAATCATGTATAAACTCCACATGACATAATGGTATGATCATTGTTATCATGGCATTGTAACAATGTAACATTGTAACATTGTAACTATTTCAACATTTTAGAAATCTTGACCGTGTTTAACGAAATACTCGACGTTATTCGGCATCATGAACCTCTTTAAAACAAAACTGTCCCTTTGTAAAAGCAAATCATTTAGGAATCGTTGATATGTTTATTTGAATGTGTTTCTACTTACAGTAAAGCAAATGATTGGTGTTATCTATCATTTTAACCATTTACTCGCGTATTTTTCATCCTATAGGTACCAACCCCTACTCGACCCCACCCCTTAAAAATGAGAAAAACACTAGTGAAGTGGTCTGTTGACGTAAATGAACAGCAGACGATTACAATGATTCAAGATTTATTTACAATCTCTCTGTATGTAATTAACATAAACATGGAAGTAAAAATTAACATATTTACAAAGACATATGAGCATAGATGACAACGGCTAAATTCAGATTTCAAAAGGCATGTCAATGTTTTGAAACATGCCTAGTTGCAGCCTAGAAGACATGCATACTATACACAGGTCGGGGCAGGAATTAAGCTTTAACTAAAATTTTGAAAGCAGTTGGGCTTAAGAATCCATTGGCGTCAGTGAGCAAATTAATAGAACATTTTCAATCCAAGAAGAATCTACATGATATAAATATATTTGGTAGTTTTTACTATATAGATGTATACAAATAGTTTTTCAGAACGTAGAAAATGATATTGACTGTAGTTATGTTTGTTTGTTTGGGGTTTAACGTCCGTTTTCAACAGTACTGCAGTTGTTTACAGTCGGGGAATTTACCTAACCATCGTTCCTGGGAAGGATCAGTTCTAGACTAAGAAACTGCCAACTTCCTCACACAAAGAGACGTGGTCGGTAGCAGGGCTCGAACCCATAACCCTCAATCAGTGAGAGGTTACAGTGATTTTAAGATTTTAAAAACGGTAACTGTTTTATATACAGAATAGATGTCATTCAATTGCATTGCTATTGCAGACAACATTTTTTACTCACTATCATAATGTACACGATTTCAGTCATTTTAATCTCAAAACCTGTACGCAATTCTTTAATTGACCTTCAAGTTGCGTCAATATAACACTACATATTTGCCTTACTGAACGTTGAACGCTGCGCGTACTAACGTCAGACGACAGTCCGCTTGACGTTATTATTCTACAATCATTATTCGTGATGTCAGAACTTTACTTATTGCAATTTTGTGAAAAATAATGCGCAAAGACGTTTTTAAAGCTATACACATTGAAAATGGCTGTTAACCCTTCCCTATGCAATTTCATACATTTTATAACATTTGTTCTAAGAACTATACACTACCTCACTTACATGCCCGTATTAAATGTATAGCGGGCTGCTTCTGCGGCCCGCAATGAGTTAATAAATGAGTTAATCAATCAATTGCATAAACATGTAAATAAGTGTTTACCTTTATTTTGTAAGGGAAAGCTTGAAAAATAAGTTTTAATGTGTTAAATAAAATAGTTTGAGTACTTAAAAGAATTGACATGCTTTCAAAATTTCTAACATATTATTTATATTTTTCCATTACAGAACCATTGAATTGATAAATAACTTACCAATAAACACAACACTGACAATAATATTCATTTTGTTCCGAAATGCCTAAACGAGTGAACAAATTGTAGATCTATTCCGCTTTACGACACACGCCCTAATTAATATTGCATTTAATAATAAGACACTTAATTCAGTATTCTTTCCTTTGATAAAGTGCATGCATACGTTAATGAGTAAACAAATACCGCTAGATCTGCGTGGACACGACGACATGGTCACTTTTTGCTGACCTTCGTTATTAATGATCTCCCACACATCTAAGCATTACCTAGAAAAACAAGTAATTAACAGCAGGTTTTATGACAGCAAGGTTATTCATTAATTGTAAACACTCATTTTAAGAGACACAAAAACTCGGATATGACAAGCGTAAAATCGTCCAATTATACACGTCAAGTTAGGTATATATAATCGCTTTATTTACGCTTCTTCATGTATGTACTGCTTATGATAATAGTTTTAATGTTAGAAACTGGACATTTCTCAATATTAGTGACATATTAGAGAAACTCACTGCAATCAAACTTCAGAAAAATGAAGGGTCTTCATTATATAGCCATGTCTATAGTATTTTCTTTTCGGCATTGGAAGGGCAACTTCGTAAGAGAAAATTTCTACGTTTTTGAAACATCTCTACTTCTTTTTCTTAAGCTTAAACATAAACATGTATACATGCATAAAATTACTTTGAACGTTCCGCCCGATATTTTCCTTTTGTTCGGGTTATTCTTATTTTACTATTATTTAAGAGTGTTTCCCCAAAATTCCTAATTATGTTTATCTACACTGCCCATATTGTTTTTACCGATCAAATGTTTCAAGCATACTAAGTTCTTAAAATGAAAACATCCAAAGGAAAAGAAATTTCATCTATAAAAGGGAAGTTTGAGTATCTTTTTTCATATTTAACATTTACCTTAGGGCTGTATGTACAGAGTGAACTAACCTCTTTCCACGTTTTAATAAAATAATCTAGGTTTTCAGCTGTCAGGGCGTTATTGCCTTATTTGCGAAGATAATCTTGTAAATAAGTGGTTTCATGGGATATTCCAAGGATATTACACATGCAATGAATAATATACAACATTAAGTCGAATAGGCCAGGCGTTTATGTGCACTCCTTTAAAATACTAGAATTCACGGGACATTATTTCAATCAGTAGCCGAAAAGTAGGACTACTTTACATTCTAACACAAGCGGCTGCATTTCCTATATAAACATATAGGGAAAAGCCGGTATTTTATTTTACGATAAAATACAACACGTTTTACCAAGGACGACGTGCCGTAAATGACGAACGACGTGACGTATGTTAAGGTGGAATGCGCCTCAAATATTTTGTTCGAATTTTCTCATGAAATTTACCCTGTGCATACTTGAAGATATTTGTGATGGAAATCCGATTTCAATGTTTTGATATCTCTTACAGTTTCTATGCTGTTGTGCTTCAAACATTGCCACTGACGTCACTTTTTGCACAGCACGCTATTTCATATTATTCCCCGAGTTTTCCTTCACCCCGCTTTTATTTTCAAATTTATAGACAATATAAAATAACATGCGCCTTGTATTTAAGACGTTCTTTAAAATGGTATAAAATTTGATGAAAAAATGTCGACACTTGAGAAGCTAGTCGCGATTATGTGACGTCAAAACGGTAAAATTCTATCAGGGTTTGGCTTAAAATGTTGCCTTACAATTGGAGTTATTAAAAATCAGCTCGATGAAAAAACGCATATGTTTGATACGCTGTATAAAAATTATTTTACGATCATTTGATATGATAAAAAGGATGGGTCACCGGCTTACTATTTTTACAATTCCACGAAATTTCACCCCTACCCCAAACGTAGTTTTGACGTTGTGATGTACTGGAAGTTACTTTGCATGTTTTCTTTTTTTACACAGGGATAAGTTGATTTACTAACAGGCTCATGTTTTTCAATAAAGCAATTTATATTCCAGGATGTGCTATTTTAAAAGCTACGAATCTTTATCTGCCTAAAACAATTTACATTATATAGGTTAATGTGATCTTTGACCAGTGCTTTTTTATAGCGTTTAGATCGGATTAACACCCTCCCGTCATGTACATAGTAACAAAATACGGTATCAGACCTGCAGCTCTAATATAATTAATTCAGATGCTCCAGTGGCGACTTGATATGTATAACAAATACTTCTAAAGGTAGAAACATTGATACAATATTTCAGTATTTCCGTGACTGAGATGGGTGCGAACAACCAATGCAAGATCGGATATAGACACATAAAGAACAAGATTTTATTTTGTAAAGAAAAACTACATTAGTTGCTTATCTAATTGCTCCGTGGTAATTTTATTTTTTCTCATTTCCGTTAATGCAAAAGAAGGAAATTGTGGAAAAATAAAACACGTTATACATAGTACATTAATGAACAAAACTGAACCCTCTCTCACTTGTATGTTCAGTCGTATTTCGCGTTTTAAGGTTACAATGATGTTTAACTACGCGTTAAATAAAGTTCGGGGTAATATTCAAAGAAAACGTATTAGAATCGAAATAATAAATTGTTCCCTATATTTTATCGTTGAATACAATACAGTCAGTCGTTCGAATGCGAAAAATTAAGTTACTCGTGCTACGCACTCGTGATTTATTTACTACGCATTCACACTCCTGAATACATTTTATTGAACGATAAAATACAGGGTGACATTTATTATTTCTTAAAAAAAGAAAAGTAGCGTCACAGGTAAATATGCATAAATAGATAAAAACTTTAGTTTGCCTCAGTCTAAATATGTGTAAAATTCATTATTCCAGTTATTAAATACATCCGCTTAGTAACACGTGGTCGAGTGGCACTATAACCTCCTAAGAGCTGTTTACACGACATGTTTTAGCACAAATAAATCAAAGGACTGAAAGTGCTGGGGGATCGATTGTCTCTGAACAACACCGTCTGTACACATACATGTGTAAATATCAGGACAACACAGACTGTACACATACATGTGTAAATATCAGGACACAACCCTTGAACGAGTAAAGTTAAAAACTAGAGACACAACTGTCCACAAATTTGGACCTTTAACCATTTTTGAGATAGGAACCCATGTGCTTACATTTTGCATTCAGTGACTATGTTCAACTACATGAAGTATTAAGCTGTGAATGGTAACTGAGAAATGGATTTTGACAAAACTGAACTGAAAATTCATAGTTTGAACAACTTTTAATGTCATTCAAAAGTTATGGGACCCATAGGATTGATTGTATCGTGCCAATTGATTGATTCGGATTTAACGTCGCACCCAACAGCTAAGGTCATATTACAACTTCCAGCTTTCATGGAGGAAGAAGACACTGGGTGCCAATTCAGGCATTATTTCAGTCACGAGCGGGCACCTGGGTAGAACCTAGATAGTTTCCAGACATAAAAGAATTTGTCCCAAGTAGGGCACGAACCTACAGCGGTGAGGGACAAGTAAACATCAGTCAGTGACCTTAACCACTCGGCCACAGATGCCATTGTATGATGCCAAGCAATGATCTGAAGTTTCAAGGCTTTAATAATTACCGAGAAAGTGAATTTTAAGAAAGCTTAACCCGATTCAAGACTACAGTGCCGCCTGACGTCAAGAAGGTTATGACAATGGCTCTTCTGTTTTTCAAAGAAAAGCTAAAAATTGATAGATCTTTTGTTATAAATTGGTTCAGTATATACCTATTATAGAACAAATACTTGCAGCTTACATTAACTATCCCCGTGAGTGCTCCCAAAATACTGCGAATTGCAATATACCGGGTCTATTGCGCACCCCTAGTTATTACCAGCCTTTCTACCATACTGTTTTAAATTTTTATAACTTGTCTAAAAAAACAACTGAATGTTTTAATAGCAGGCTATTATCTTTCATATTTAACATAACTAGACTCTAGTAGTATTTCGTAACAAGTATTAATGATGATGATGATGACTATAAAATTAATGTATGTATGAATGTACCCGCCACAATTTAGTGTAGCAAAATAATCATGGTAAAGTTTGAAAGTTTTAGTTACAATACAATAGATCCTATTTGTTTTTATACTGAGTTAATATCTGTTCTTTGTAAATGACAGCATGATCCAGAGAAATGAATTTGATTTTTCCTTTAGATTATTGTATATCTGTCTACATTTAAAAATCGTATTTAAGACATGTAGATCTATGTGATTTCTTACAGTTATTCGTACCCAGGTACGAACCGACTTTGGCAAAATGCGGACATTTTCGTACCATTTTTGAACCACGTATTTACATAAAATACAACAATTACAACGTGTTTAAAGCATAAAATATGTTGTCATAGTTTAAAAAGACATCTACAAGTGCCTCTGTAAAGTTAATTTGCCTGATAAGTTTCATTTTTATACCTAAACGCATAAAGGCGTATTATAGTGTTTTGGCATATCTTTAAAGACACTAAATGGCAACTAGTCAGGCCGAACACTTTTGATGAGGCGTTTGCAAGTTACAAAAAAAAATCGTTGTTTTTATGCTGAATTCCGAGTTTTGTCATTTAAAATTCAAGAGTACCTAGTGGTTTCATAGCGTATTACGATGTTCCGATAGTTTATGATCACAAACACAATATCGGATAAAAGACGTAACATTATTCGGCCTGACTAGTTCAAAGTCTTTTAGTGTCTCCGGTCTGACTAGTTGTGATCAAAACCGCGTAGGAAAGTAGTTCTATACAGAACAGATACCTCGTTGATTTTTGAGTTACAAATTAAAAGGAAAACAACAATATAATATTATGCTATTCTGAAATGTTTTGATATTATTTAGATCTGTTACTATATAATTTTTAAAACAGAAGACAGTATAATTCGTAACAACTGAATATATGAAACTACTTGTTTGTATGTAAAGCGTTCGGCCGTAAGGAAGCTATACTTTGTTAACATTGGCGTGATTGATAAATCAATCGATCCAAAAAGCATGTATGCTTAAAAACAGGGAAGGGGAATATGGTAAAACTACAGAATTCATTATAAGTAAATGGCTGGATTGTTTCTTTATTTGGTCTGGATTAATCCTATTTCTTGCACATTTCTTTATAGTTGCCGTAATTGCATAATGCGGGTTTTTCACAGACCTCCCGTTCTTGCGTACTCTTCAGCGTAAAAGAGCACACACAGTTATCGATCGGCGAATGACGGGGCAGTTTCAGTCCGATAACCAAAGCGTACACTGTATCATGAATGGATAATACTATGATTATCGCGTATTATGCTAAATTATTAACTTTTTTCTCTAAACTGTGACATACAAGTTAGACCACTGTTAAAAAGAATGCGTGCTTACTTGCATATTCTGCTACTTTGCCTGAAATTTAACAACTGCTTACGAGTTTTCCAAATATTATCCTAGTCAGGCTTCTGTACTCACAGCACGGATACCTGACTATTTTCCCCTTTTATCACATATAAAGTATGTAATGCGATGCATGGAAATCAAATTGGTCAGGTACCTGTGAGTGGCAGGGCTGTCACTGACTATATGAGGTTTCCATTTAAAATGAAATGGAATGGCTGTACGACAGTAGGCTAGATGTATTTATGACAAAACTCGTGAACTCCGTAACGGAAGAGTAAACGTCAATGGCGTCTAATGTAAACAATAGAAAGTCTCCATTAAAAACCAATAAAGAATGACATCTTTACAACACAGCGTGACTGTTAATTCCCGCCGGTGAGTATTTTGTTAATAACAAAACAGGTAAAACGGAACCCGTTCAAATGTTTCCAGTTCAGGCCAAACATCGGGGTCCAAAAGTGAACAGATTTAGCAGTTAGAACTACCCCTTCTCCTACGATTGATTGTGACCATACATCAGTCTCAAAGCAGGTTGATATGTTGGTAAAGGTTGTGATGGTTCCTGAATCCTTATACGAGACATCTTTTAAACAGTCCAAGAGAAAAACTTTCACTGAAGCACGTCTGATTGAGTTGACTCACCAGAAAAAAACAACAAACGTTGTTGAATCCTCAAGCACACAAAATACTAACGCTAGTCATAATTGGGAAATAAACGGCGGAGGTATGTGCAAACTTCATTATATATGAACAAACTGAAAACAGCAAAATCACTCTATAGTTTTTATTTTCTTTTACCTAGCAAGTAGCAATACTTGTACTCAGCAATTTCTAACTTGAAAACATACACAAAGTTTTGTATTCGTTGTTTTGTCATTCAATTCAATTACACTGTAAATTCAAATTGATGAAGGCATAAAATCATGTAGATAATAAATTATTTTATAAATGATATATTATACAAAAAGTGATAATTATTGATGCTAAGAATGTTTAATAAAAATAACTAACACGATAGAGCTATTGTTGTAAAGTGCCAGTTTATGAATTAATAATTAGTATTGCACTTGATCTTATGACCTAGGATGTTCCATTAAAACAAGATGAATCGCCTATTTCCAACGGGGTCTTTTAAGTTAAAGTACAATGTTAACGACCAATGAATCCATTGATAGCGACAAAAATGCACGTAGCATACGTTTGATACAATGAAGTCGCTATAGCAAAACTTAGTTTTGTCTGTTAGTAATCAAAGAGAAATGACAGTTTACCGGAACTCTTTTGATAGGAAACTAGGTCAACCACAAGTAGGATATCATTGGTCAATGTGGTGACCTACATTATAAGAACCAATCAAAATCAAGATCATGTAAAATGACTGCAATCAGTCAGTCTTTGATAAGAACTCCTACTTTCGACACTTAGTAGAAAGGTATTTTAGATAGGGACATGAACAGGAGAACATGCCGGGTCGTACCGTTTATATGCCACGCGAGAGGATGGTGGACCTAATAAGCACGATTACAAAAAAACAAACATAAAGACATTGTAGGACTACTTTACAATAAAGAAAAGTAGCGTCACAGGTATATATGCATAAATAGATAAAAACTTTAGTTTGCCTCAGTCTAAATATATTTAAAAATTCATTATTTCAGTTATTAAATCCACCCGCTTACGTGGTCGAGTGGCACTGTAACCTCCTAAGAGCTGTTTACACGACATGTTTTAGCACAAATAAAAAAGCATGTATGCTTAAAAGCATGGAAGTGGAATATGGTAAAACTACGGAATTCATTATAAGTAATTGGCTGAATTGTTTGATTATTTGGTCTGGATTAATTTTATTTCTTGCGCATTTCTTTTTAGTTGCCGTATTTGCATAATGCGGGTTTTTCACAGACTAACCGTTCTGGCGTACTCGTCAGCGTTAAAGAGCACAAACAGTTACCGATCGGCGATTGAGGGGACAGTTTCAGTACAATAATGAAAGCGTACACTGTATCCACAGTGTCTAGCGTACAGTAAGCCGAAACGGAAGTTTCTGATCTGTACGTTGATGATCAGTTAGTTGTTGGCACGAATTGAGGCCACCACGGTCTAGATTTTGTATTGAAAGTTTATTTAAATCGTCCTTTTGAAGGAGATATTTGCGGGGTGAGTGTACCAGTTATTTATACTTTTACTGTGATCAGCTTTGCTTCAAGTAAGGTGTAGTATAGTTGCAATCGGCCTTCTCAGTTTGATCACTGTCAAATTGACGAAACGGCCAGAAAAATACGACTTTGTGCTCGCATATTTTATTGTGTATATAGTTTCAGTGCTATAATTGTGCCGGCGTGGAAGAAAAAAAATATTGTTCTGACTCGTAGACTTCCTTGAATCGAGATTGAATGACTTGATGCCAAAAATTGACTATTTTGATCCGTCACTGAAAGTGACACGACTGTACGCTTAATTGCAACTGTACACAATCGTTAGTTGAAGATCTGTACGCTTAGTTGTCGAAATAATATAATATTTCTGATAAATTTAGTGTTTGATTATATCATTAATGAATGGTAGCAAGTAGAAATTAATATTATTTCTGTCATGGTTTCCACGTCGTTTCAAAAAGTGTTTTTGCAGTTTTTTCCACTTCATGTAATTTTTCATGTATATCGGGTCTGTTCAATGTCCAAGTTCCTTATGCATCTTAACTACAGATGAGGCATGAAATACTAGTGTTGAACAATATAAGCCGATTTGAAAATCAATCGATGTTTGCGTTAGACACGTAGACTAGATAGTTTGTATCAAGAAAAGAGCTCAAACATTTTAGTGGCACTTGAATAATTGAACTATACCTTGTCGAATCATTAGATACATGTTTACTTTGAACCTATTATGAAGCAACAATTGACGGGCGCCATATTGGCAGGAACTGGCTAGACCCAGAACTGATCAGCTAATATTTTCCCTGAGTTTTAATGTTATTAACAGCAAAAGTTTGATTGATCCTAGATATTATGAGGTTGCTTACAATTTTTTTTTCGTTTTAGGTTTGCCTTCAGAAGATGCTATATCGGTAAAGAATGACCTTAGAGATCGGTCGAAATTGACATACGAGGATTATGTGGACAACCTCATCAATTGGTCGAAATTAACATAACCTGGCATTCAGAACTATGTATGGTTACAACTATGTTGAAAACGAATGAATGGGTGACCTTTTCCTTCGTTGTATGATTGGCATACATTATGCAAGCCAACTAGGTGTCAAAAGAACTGACTACCTAGCATTGAT